>CM062238.1:18622602-19180462 GCA_031216185.1 Syzygium aqueum
ATGAAAGACATAAGAGCTCTTTATAGTATCTTTCTCAGCTTACAGACATCATTAACGCAGACATGTCGAGGTCAGAACAAGATAATATTACCTCTCTTCGTTTCTCTGCACGTTCAGTGCATCTTAACATGGGAGCTGATGCCATGGTCATTTGGGACTTGAGATGAGCCGATCCAGGATTGCTAAATCAGGTTAAGGAGAAACTCCAAAATTCAATTGAAAAAAGAAATGATAATCTTGAAAACATAAAACGCATTACAAAAGGAAAGCTTAACAACTAGTGCTGTAGGTACAAGAGGATACATGGAAGCAATGGTACACGAATCTTCCTCGTCGGGATTTTTCTTATTATCTGGTTGCAAGGGCTTCCTTGATAATGAAGGTGGTGTCTGTAGCCATTGTGACAATTTTTCCAATGTCGAAAAAACAAAGTCAAAGTCTAAATATATCAAGTTAATTTATAGCTCCCACATAAGCAATGTTTAATACAAACAAAAAAGAAAGAAAGAAAAGAAAGGATGTTTACACAATCGATCTTTTGTCCCTAGTTAAATCAGCATGCCAAAGAACAGAACTTAGCCTAAGCAAAAGCATTTACCTGATTCCGTTTCGTGTCAGTATCCGGTGCTTTCACTGACTTCCCATTTATGTACTTATCAGCAGCTTTTGGCCAGTCTGGTTCAGCCCCACTCTGGCGGACGCCATTAGCACGCTTTGCAGTTGCCAAGGCGAATGGTTTTGGGACAGTATACTGCGTTCGATTGTATTTCATCCCGTGCTTCACCAACATTGATGACTTGCTGTTGTCCTTTTTCGTCTGAGCTTCTGATTTGGCCTTCTCATCATGCAAGCCAGTCCTAGGGTGTTTTGTCACCATAGTCTTGCCGTCCTCGTGTTTTTCTTTGAGGCCAAGTTTAGATATTGCAATGGAGTTTTCAGCAGGGCATTCCTTGACCTCATAACATTCTATCATCTCCATTGTTTCCTCATTTTGATGGATCGAGTCATTTGAACCTACAGCAACATGATCTGGCTTTTTAACCATGCTTGTATCAATTACTTCTGTTCCCATTGCTCTGCATATCAGAGAACAAAACGCAGTAGTTTAGTTAAACAAATCGGGAAAGCATAAGGTACTCAATTATGAGGCCCGAACGCCCGTGAAATTTTTTCATTCCTTCTCTGAGTTCTAGTTGCTACCTTAAGACAATAACTCCCAAATCAGATGGCGAGAGATTAGGCTGAAAGCTGCTGAGATGTTACCTCTCAACTAACCGATAACTCTAACATTTAATTTAAATAATCTTGTTCTGGAATGTCATTCTCTGAGGAGATGATATAATGGAAAGAGGCAATTTTTGCAGGACGGTTTGCCATGAAAGGAAAAATAAATGGTCCCAAGGATAAGAAAGCATGTCTTACACAATCATGTGAAAAGGACTGATCTTCAGAATCACGGAATGTCAAGAAAGCACATTATCAGAAGTTATTTTAAGATAAATCAAGATGATGCATTCTTTTTTCCCCTTAACTAATCTGGGTGATACTTTAAGGCAGTTGTAAATTATGCACGAGCATGGATTGAGGAATCCACTGTGGTCAGGAACGAGATCAGTTCAATTATGAAAATTTGAGAGAGAGTAGGGAAAGGTGAAGCACAGGAAGCAATTTCTGCTACCAACAACAGGATTGATAGCTTTCAAGAGAATTGAATCACATCGAGACTAGAAGATATAATCTCATAATCAAGTGTGATTTGCAGGCTATTAAGCCTACCATTTAAGAGTTATCACAAGAACCAAAAGTTAATCACAAAGCTCTAAACCAGTCCAGCAGGTCACTAAAGGACATATTCACGAAAAACAGAGAAGACGAGCATACAATGGTCCTTCTTATCTTTTCCACATTCCTCGTGAATGAATCGACATTGCTTCTTAATATCACAGACCCAATCAAGTAAAAGGGACTAGGCACGCTTAATCGAGGCGCATTTCATCCCTACGGGTCTCGCCGAAATCTACCCAAAATCATCCTACATTTCATCAGCTCATAGACACAGATGTCTCACATTTCGGCAGCAACCAAGAAACATCTAAACATGATCTGTTGACCCAGCAACAGGAACACGGAAAAACCAAATCCAATGCCACGAAAAAACAAAACAGCACGGGAGCAAAACAAAGGCGGAGGAAACAAAAAAACACGGCGAAACCCAGTTCGGATCAAGCAAAGAACAATGACCATCAATTGGGAAACGGGGAAAGAAAAGCTTGACACACAGATCAAAACTGGGCAAGTGGGACAAGAACTCAAACCACATTACACCTGCCGCTGCTGCATCAGACGGGAACCCAGATCACGAAAAGCAAGTCCGAGGTTAACCCAGAGAATGCTGGGGATCGACTCACGTTTTTCGCAGCTCGGTCTAGGGGAAAGGCGAGAGTTTTGGCTTCAAGGGTCCCTCCAGCTTGGCTCTGCGTTGGCCCGTGCTTGCGTTCCTTCAGTTGGTGTGCTGTGTTTCGGTTACTCTTCGCTTTTCTGTTTTTCGTTCTCTATTTTTTTTTCCCGTTTTAATACGTGAGGTGGCCCAGTTGGCAATTGGCAATCTCACGGCTTCTTGTTGGGGGCTTAACGTTAACAAAAACGCTTCCAAATCAGCCCCGTTATCTTTTTCTAGACAACGCCTTTTATTTTATTTCCCTTTTTAATTCATAAGTGATTTTTTTATAAGGTTATTTTCATGAAAAATCCCAAAATCGATACACCCTTGAAAAATTTACCATCCATTAGCTTTTATTAAATTTTACGATCAAATTGCTGAGTTAGATAACGAAGTGATAGTTGACGGATATACCAATTTAGGATTTTACCCCTCCTTTTATCACAAATGTACCGGTTTGTGATTTTTCTTCATATCAATCCAATTTAACGGAAATTAATAATGGATAAGTTTATCACAAGTGTATTAGTTTGAGGTTTTTAGTGGTCAAAAAATTAATATATAATAAATTTATCACGGATGTACCAGTTTGGGTTTTTTGTTGTATTAAGCCTTTTTTACGTGTCGGTAAATTGCATTCATAGTCCGACTTTTCTTTTGTAATTTTGTCCTGGGTAGTTAAGGAAATTGAGTTTCAGGTCCCAAATTTTCAGTTTTTTTTTTTTGTGATTTTGGTCCCTGGTTCTCATCTATGCTGAATTTGTTTTACTCCCAAGCGAGATCTACCTGTAATGTGATATACCTGCATCGATCTTTTAAGATGTCATTGGGATACCTTTAAAGTTTGAACCGCATATTCTCGAGATGTGATTGAAGCAAAATGCAAATGAGGAGTGAGGATCAAAGTTTGAATAAAATTAAAGTGTAGGACGTAAAATCTCTATTCTAAAATTCAATTATTATACTGTAAAATAGGTCAAGCTTTCAGAGAGATCGCACGCGATACCAATGCTATCTTGTAAAGCCAATTATCAAAATTGGTGTCCCCCTCGTAAACGACGAATTTAATGATATTTTCTGTAAACAAAGTGAAAAGACAATTACATGGATTAACACTATTAATGGGACCTTATTATGTTGAGTGAGTTATCATGTGCATGACGTTCCTTTGTTAGACAAAGTGCAACTTCTACCTTAAACGAGATTATTGAGCATTGAGTCATTTAATTCATGACAATTTCATTGTCAATCAAATCCAAGTGGAGTGGATGGGAAACCTCCAAATCGATGGGGGAAACGGCGTTTATGAGTTGCCTCGACGAAGTGGGGCATGGACTTCATTGGAAGACATTCTTATCTTAACCAAAAAGGGATTAAAAGAGAAGATGTTTCATCGAATTATTGCAATAGGACCCATCTTTGATTATTCCTCCTAACCCCTTTTGACAATGCCATAACACCCTTCTAAACATTTAATTAAGACCCAATTTCTTTACACCTAATTATCCTCTTTTTTCTTAATTTTTTTTTTGTCCTTTTGAGCTTCCAAATGCCATACCTGCCAAGGTAGCTTTCTCTAGAGTTGAGTTGTTTCTCCTTCTCCATTACTCCTACTTAGCTTATATGTTGAATTGGATAATGTGTTCATGTAAGCATCTAGATAAGGTGGTGCTTCATGAGTGGATTGGGAGTTATCTCGCCGTTTAAAACGGCTACTAACTAGCTGATGCGATGCCGACATGGCGTTAATATGACGGCTTTTTTTTTTATTGCAAGATAAGAATATAAAAAAATTGTTGAAAAATCGAGAGATGAGTACACATAAGCAAAGAGAGAACCTAAAAAGAGAGGAGAGAGGAGAAGGAATGGTTGCTGGTAGTGGTGGCTATCAGTGTTGTCGCTGCCACCTCAGAATTGGTGTCAGGAAATCGGGCTCAAAATTTAGAGCTACCTCATGAAACGTGGTGCGACAATTGTCGAGGTCCTATGGTTAATTTAATTATCCATCTAGAATTGGTAACTTTTTTTTATTTTAAAAATTTTCCTAACAAATTTCTTATCCGGTTTATTGCATTGATTAAAAAAATCGTTCCATACAGCTGGGTTAAACAACAATGAAAGGAATAGAGGATTTCTTTTCTAAAAAAGAGAGTTATAATTGAGATCAAAGAAAAAGTTATGGTACTTGTAATCTCTTTTTTTCTGGTTTTGTCATATTTTTCACCTACATGGATGTGAATCCTCTGTAGTAATCTAAGGAGCAAATGCAACATAGGAGCCCACCCAAGAGGCTAAAACGCCTCTACTTTCAAGAGAATTTATGCAAAAATCCAAATCCTAATACCTTCTCTCTCTCTGCGTGCTAGCACGAGTCGATCTCGACCTCAAGGGTCGAGACCTCTACGCATGGTGACCAAGCCTTAGGCAGCAGGTCGTCCAAAATGCATTGTGCCAAGGTTGCACAACCTTAAAGTAGCATAACGAGTTTGAAGGCCGTCGATAATGATTTGCGATAAAAACGGGAAATGCTAGCGACGGGTTGGGGTTGTCTTCACTATTGAGGGTGTGTATATTGGTAGATCATCTAAGCATGCGGTAACCCAATAAACAGAAAGTACAATAACGCGAGGATCTAAACACAAAAGGAAAAGAAAGGGAGAGAATATACGTAGAAACAATGGGGAAATTACCAAAAAACTCTTAAATCTATTACACTTGTACCAGTTCAGTCCTAAACTTTTCAATTTGGCCAATTTAATCCTAAATCTCTCAATTGTGTCGATTTAATCCTAAACCTTTTGACGATTTGTCAATTTATAACTAAACCTTTTGAAAATTTGCCAATTTTGTTATTCTGACTAATTTTGGCCAGAAATAGATGATGTGGCAATCTAGTCAGTGCTTGTCATCCTATGTGGCATTAAAATTTTTATTGAATTTTTTGTTTTTTTTTATTCTTTTCTTTTTCCTTTCCTTTTTTTCTCTAAGCACAGGCTGGTGAGGGTGTTGCAGTCCTCACCTATGGTAGGGTTAGGAAAAAAAAAGAAAATAAGAAAAAATTGAAAATAATAATAAATAAAAATAAAAAAATTCAGAAAAATTTTACAAAATTCTCCATGGAAGCTTTCGCCATGCCATGTAGAACAGCCGGCGCTAACTAAACCGTCATGTCAGTGATTTCCGGTCAATTGACAATTTGTCAAAATGTTTATGACTAAATTGGTGCAATCGAAATATTTAGAACTAAATTGGCACAAGTGCAATAGGTTTAGAATTGAATTAGCTAAATTGAAATGCTTATGACTGAATCGGTATAAAGCACAATAGGTCTAACACTTTTTTGATAATTTTCCTTAAGAACAATAATCCCATACCTCTTTACCAAAAAAAACAATAATCCCATACCAAGAAAGTAATTTGTATATCTTTTTTACGAAACGATAAAATACGATATGATAAACTAATATTTGATCGCATGCTTGCCTCTATCTGGAAAGAGAATTTCATTAAAATACAGGACAATTAATAAAGATGAATTGCAATTGTATAGTGAACTCGAATGGGTAATCACGTAGATTCACAATCTACTGTTAAGATTTAGAATATCCTCGTCGGGCGATACTTTGCACACATCTAACTTTGTTTCTCGTCTTGTAATTTTTCTTCATCATTTCTACCGTCTCGCGTTGGTTGGATCACCTTGTTTGTCTGATGAGCCACGCCAAGCCAGCTCCAACATTTCTTGAAGTTGGCATCAAAATTTATGTCCTTGTTGAAGATTCCAAAAGCCAGAAATGGAGGAGAACCAATCAATGCGCCGAGCTACTTTATATAACACGCAATCCTTGCACAATGCAGATCGTCGTAGGGCGATATAGATGGAAGAACGTGGACTTCAGAACGTCCCAAAGATAGGATATTTGGCGGATGGATGCAAAGGTAAAGTGCACGGATTGTTCTTCTCTTTCTAGAATTCACTTGGAGACCATCACCATTCCAATCCCTGTTCTATCATCACGTGTGGATTCATTTTTCAAAATGGGATTGTGGATGTTCTTGGAGATGGACAGAGTTTCCCTTAAGTAGCTAAACAGACATATTTCCAATTTCCGATTCAATAGGTTCTAGATGAGACTTGCAGGATGTTACATGGGATTTCTAGGAATTGGAGATGGACAGAGTTTCGCTTATGTGTTATGTACGCTTAATAAGTATCTCAGGTAACTTTTTCGAAAAGATACGATTTGTTCTAAATTCTTAAGTCCCTCGTTATATGCATACTTCACGAAAGCCACAAAAAAAAAATGGTAAATAGAATAAGTTCTGGTATGTAAATAAATGAGTTAAACTATTAGAGGATGTTTTAATATGAGCTGCATACTGATTTTTCCATGAACAGTTTGCTACATCACATAGCTATGTAAAATCCCAGGCTCCAAGCATGAATCACCTAACCTTAGAAGATGAGCAATTCTTCTCTTATTTTCTATCCTTTGCCTTCTACTTCACCTTGTGAGATTGATATCAAGCAGGAAAGAGCAAATGGCCGGAGCTGGTGGGAGTCGAAGGACATGTTGTGGCAGCGACGGTGGAGGCGGAAAACCCCAATGTGAAGGCTGTGATTGTTCCAGAAGGACATCTCGTCATCACTGATTTTGTGTGCACAAGGGTTTGGATCTGGGTTAACAAAGGTGGATATGTCTTTCAAGTTCCTATTATTGGTTAGGGCCTTGAAATGAGCCCTTTCTATCCATATCGACCTCAGTGTTTGTTGAATCATATTTCACTGAAAATAAAATTGTAACTACATGAATAAGCAAACAAGGAAAATGGAAATACTCTAATCTGTGATAATAGCACTAAAGTGAATGATCTCTCTCTCTCTCTCTCTCTCTCTCTCTCTCTCTCTCTCTCTCTCTCATGTGTCAGGGAAATTTTGATCTCTCTCTCATGTGTCAGGGAAATTTTGATTTGTAAAGATCGCGGATGATTCTAGGGTTCCTTTTTTTTAATCAAAAGAAAATATCATTCATTTTTCAAGATCAAACATAAGAGAACCATAAAAAGCTATAACACAACAAATCCCAAATAGCTACAAAACAAAACAAAACCTAGAAAACAAAAGAGTACAGCGTGCAGCTATGAGAATGCTCTCATTCCAAAAGATCATATCTATTACAACATCAAAAAATAATTGGTGGTCGATTATCGGAACTATTAGTGATAGGCACACGCCAAGATCTTCCCCTAAAAAACTACCGCTTGCAGTATGCGCTTAAGTTCGATGCCCTCAACAACATCGCTATACGATGACAACAATAACAACATGTTAAACCAACACAGATCAAATGCCTCTAAATAACTTCTAGGTCTAGATTTAGATTGCAAAAGAAAAGCCCCCAATTTAAATCTAGACATAAATAGAGAGAAGAGAGCTTTTGTCGAATCTCGGAGAAGTCACACAACCCTATCTTGAGTATTTTATTGGTTGGACTAGTGATAATGTTCTCACAAAATTTTTAGTTGCAAATAGATTTATTCACCATGACAAGTGAAGAAAAACAATAACAATAAGCGAAAGAAAACGCCAAACGAGGCAAAAAAAGACTCATATTATATCGAGAGAAAAAAAAAAGAAATTAGAACTTGAAAAAGAAAAGTAGAGTAAAGCAGGCTCTCAGCTTCAAAATTGAAGCTGAGAGCCTGCATGTGAAGTGTCTTTGAGGGAGGGTTTTTTGGGAGAGAGAGGGTTATGACAGAGAGATTACGGTTTTTGTTGGATGTGACGATACTAGGGTTTAGTCCAGGGACAATCCGAAAAGTTTTTTGTAGTCAGTAAATTTTTGAATTTGATGGTAAATTTCAAATACCTTTGGTAAAAAGAGTATATCCGTAACTAAATTATGAGGTAACCAACTAGCAAATTACCAAAATTATCGGGAATTTACCAATATGTACATTCGAAAAATAGTACATTGAATATAATTATATTTGATGAAATATTTACATATTAAACCATACTTTGATTTAATAACTTAAACTTTTAGAATAGTTAGCAGTGATTTCATAAAATCTCATTTGATATCAGAAAAGACCAAACTAAGCGTAAGAGAAAGTGATAGAATATTTAAATATTAAACCATATTTTCATTTAACAGCCTAAGTTTTTACAATAGTTGGTATTGATCTCACAAAATCTCAATATATTCACATAAAAAGGGCAATATAATTTAAAGTTAACATATCGTAATTGCCATATCATTTGAAATTATGACAATGTTGAAAAATTCTCTTTTGATATCAAGTTATAATTGTAAGAAAGAAATGTCTCACGTGCGCTATATGTGGGGTCCCAAATTGAATTGCCATGTATAAAGATAATAAAGAATTAAATTTAGAGTTACCTTAAGAATGGAAGTAAGTTATTTTATGAGAGGAGGGAATGGACGATGTGCAGGGGCTAAGGCTTTCTGTAGTTCGGTTTTGGGGGAATATCTTTGGGAAAATGCAAAAAATTTTGGGATAAAGAAGTTTTACGAAATGCAAATATTATTTGGTAGAGTGAATTTTAAAAATACATTGGGAAGAAAATTTAACCTAACTGTTGTTTGGTAAAAACTATCCATTTCTATTTCTATTTTAAAAATCTCAAACTATTTGCCGGCGGTCAAATCTAGCAACCAGCTAGCCTTACCTGAGGTTGCTCGACCTCAGGTGAGCGTGTTGGCGGCTCGTCGGTGGCTCATTAGTGACTCGTTGGCTGCTGAGGTTTTCACTAGCAAGTAAGGGTTTTCAAAGATAATTTTGGAATGAAAATTGAGCGAGGGCAAAGTTGGAAGAAAAAAATGTCTATTTGCATTCCAAGAATACTATTTTTCAAAGTATCTTCGAATCTGTTTTGGGCTAAAGGTCTTTGGGAATGCAATTGCATCTGCCCAAGAGTTGAGCAAAAAACGAATCGAACACTATTTGCATTTGTCCTAGAAACTCTAGAGCCCCAAAACCTATTTGGAATACCGAACCAACTGGAGCCTAACTTGAGTTCGCTTTTACTGATGATGATAACTTATAGTTATATTTTTCTCAGTTCATTAAGAATAAAAAATGAGATAGAGTGATGTTTTGGCTTGATAATGCAAAAGATGAGAAGAGATATAAACACAGACAAGAAGAATCAAATCTTTTATTCTAAAATAAATATGAATAAATCTCGATCGTTGACTGACCTTTTTTAGGACAGTACATTTAAAAAGAAAACAAAACAAACATGCTCACGGGTCTTTTCCTTACGATGAAATATGTGTTAGCCTTTTTTCTTTTTGATGAATGAAATATTTAGGGTTAATATCACAAAAACCCAAAACTAGTACATCTGTGATAATTTTACCCCGAACTAATTTTTTCACCATAAAAAACTCCAAACTGGTACACATGTGATAAATTTACTTTCAGTTTGTTTTCGATAAATTTTATTGTTAAATTGCTTTGTTAAATAATATATGGCAGTTAATTGATGTACCGATTTTATGTTTTACCCTCCGTTGATTACAAGTGTACCAGTTTGTGATTTTTGTGGAATTAATCCAATTTAACAGAAATTAATAAAGAGTAAATTTATTATAAATGCATAAGTTTGGGGTTTTTAGTGGTCAAAATATTAGTTTGAGGTAAATTTATCACAATTATATCAGTTTAGAGTTTTTCGTGGTCAAAAAATTAATTTGAAGTAAAATTGTTATAAATGTACCAGTTTAAGGTTTTTTGTGGTATAAATCCAAATATTTATGAGTCTTGTCAATATTCACATCCTGGAACAATTAATTAAAGGTCTTATTGTTATGAAATTTATTGTTCGTCAATAAAAAATTTACTAGTATACTAATTAATATGTCAGATTGTTATTGAATTCTTCGATCTGACACATTGAGTAATGCTACATTTACTAAAGGTCAACTTAAATTGGTATGCTAAAAGAGGTGGCATCTTATGTGAGCATGTAGCAAACAAACAGCACACAGGAAAATGAAAAAGATTACGAATGATCTCCATGGCAACCTCACTCCAAGCTATCAAAGTTGACGTGTGGTGCAGAAATTTTGCATTGGACCACCGCGTCGGTATGAGATTAGAATCAACCGCCCCTAATAGATGCGGATCGGGCCGAGGCCCGAATTAACTCGGAAACACGAACCCCGGTGGATCAATCGGGCTGGGATGGGATCCCTGCTTGGGCTCGGTCACCCTCAAAGCACTCCCAGCAACCTCCTTCGCAGTAGATGCTGTCTAAGCCCCACTTCAATTCCTCTAAAATTTGATTACTAAGGTGGATTAGTCATCAGAAATACGGTAGAATCGATGTGATCTCCCATTGCTCCGAACATGCGGCTCCTTTTGCGACATGGAAATGATTAATAGTCTTGGGATTAAATTATATCTGACCCCATCAAAAGATAAAAACCCAGTTTGTTTTTGCAATACGAATCTCCGCGAGGAAGACGAGTGATGGGATATCAGTCTCTTTGATTGAAAGGATGTGTCTAGAGCCAACTAAAATGTGGCTTTGGCTTTGGCTTTGGGAAATAGAGAGTATGCCATTTTATTTCCAGAAACTGATGATGCTCATAAATGATTCTTTTTAATTTCGTGTCCGAGAATAATTTTTAAATATTTGAAAACGTTTGGTAACTATCCAAAATTTCTATTCTTAAAATAGAATAAAGAATAGAAATGCATTTGATAATTGCACAAGTTTCTTTTTATTAATAATATTTTAAATTTTTTTATATTTCTTTTTTTTTTTCTTTCCCTTCTCCTTCCTTGGCCATGGCCGGTCGCCGACGTCAGCGACTAGCCACAGGCCAGGGCCGCGTGAGGGTGTTGCAGCTTGGGCGAGGGTTGCTGCAAGGGTGACCCTTGCCACCGCCCTCACTAGGTCCAGCGAGGCCGGTTAGCGACCTGGGCGAGGGTCGCCCTCATTGGCTTTCGGTGAGGGTCGCGACGCCCTCGTCGGTCCTAGCCTACGGCCGATCATCGGCGGCCGGTGGCAGGTCAAGAATGAAGAAGAAGAAGAAACCAAGGAGAAAGAAGAAAATCAAAAAGAAGAAAAAGAGAAAATAAAATACTTTTTCATTTCGGATTCTTGATTCCGTTCTAAAATCGATTTTGGAAATAAATCTTTACAAATTTGCGTTCGAAAAACAAAATATTTACCAAATGAATTTTTATTTCAAAACTGATTTTAAAAATAAAAAATATAAATAATTACTATTTGGTAACTCGTCAAATGCGCGACAAATAGCTCTGCAATATAATCTTGTTCTGGACTGATGGGGACGGACGGAGAATTTTCAAGCCTTGCCCGTCAAGGTCCTCCTTCTCCAAACTCAAAGCCACACTTTCGTAAGACAAAACAAAATGAAGTGATTGGTTGGTCCGACCGTCTCAGGATTGGAATAGTTAAGGCTATCTTTTCAACACGTGTGGGACCGAGGATGTTCATGGCTTAAACTTTAGTACTTGTAGGACCACAGAATAACGTATGCAAAGGCTATCTTTTCAGCACGTGTGGGACCGAGGATGTTCATAGCTTAAACTTTAGTACTTGTAGGACTTGAGAGAATAGCGTATGCAATGACCCTTGCCAACTTCGGATTTTAGTGCTGCATAGTAACCATGACCGGCCATATCTTTTGCAGCAGGTATGCCCCTCATGATGAAGCCTGTACGGGGTCGATACTACTGGTCGCCCTCACCGTCACTTTTGCTCGTAAGAAAAAGAATCACCGCATTGTTTTAAATTTTCTGCTAAATGAGTAGTTCAAGCAGGGAGAATTACCTTGGAAAATCAGTGGCTTTGCAAACAAATAGCAACAAAGCTTGTGTTAAACTGATACGATATTTAGATCCAAAATTAAAAAAAATGTAAGGGGTAGAAAAGTGGAAATCAAGTGTTTAATCATTTGACGTAATTGATATGTGTACAGAGAGATCCTCCCCTAATCTTAGTACAGTGTTTCTCATAATGTTATGCAGCGTATACTATTGTATAACTCAAACCATCTAACCAAGTAGGTTCAAAGTTTCGTGGAATGTCTAAATACAAATTACGAAAGAGCACTATTAGCCTCTCCTCTATGGGCAAAGGGTCTTTCGGTTCATGTTTAGACAAAAGAGCTACTTAACTTATGTCCTGTCCCAATATATGAAGAAAAAATGTTTAGCTCTGATCTGGGCGCTGAGTTACCTCATTACCTCTGTCATGATCCTAAATTTTTTTTTTTCATTTTCTCAGGCTAATAGATTATTAAGACTAATCTTAACTCGGGTCCTCCCAAGCCCTACCAATTCGCAACTTAGGGTTTAAGTCTTTAACATGCAAATGTTTTGATGCTTGGAGTCGCCACTAATCAATTTGCGGTAGGTCGATTAGAAACTTAAATAAAACATAGGGAGATATGCTTTATTCCTACGAACCAGAGATTCTAAACCCGGGACTTGATTACGCTAGATCTAGTCTAACGCCCTTTCGGTACCTTTTTTTTTCAAAAATATTTTAGCAGGCAGTTTGGATCCATTTTAACTTAATTACTAACATGTGAGGTCTTCATGTGGGTGCGCAAACCACCAATTTAACACTCATAAAGCATTAAATAAATTGCAAACTTAGGAGAACAACTTACCTCGAACCAACGCAAGCATTTGCATTGTTAGCGAAAAATCATACAGACAATCCTAATATGATTTCTAGTTAACAAAGCAATTCATTCAATTTCTTTTTTTTTTGGATTTTCACTTTATTTAAAATGAAATCTAATCTATATGCAATGACGTACAAAAACATGACATGCGAATTAATGCAACCTAGTATGCAAACTATATGACACGCGACAACGTGACCTAATTCTAATGACGGATGCAATAATATATTTTTGGTATTTTCTGATGAAATTCGGAATTAAAAATATGCCTAAATTAACATGCAACCTATTATGACTTCTCTTTTTTGGTATTTTTATTAAAATTCGGACTGGCAAAAATACCTAAAATAACGTGCAACCTATGATGACTTAATCTACCCTAGAATGACTTATTTTTGGGATTTTTGTGTAAAATTCGGAATAATAAAATAACATAAATAATCTATTAAGATTAGAACATTACTTAATTTAAACTAGGAAATAGATTATCCCAAGTCCTAATTTAAACTAAATAATTACTCTATCTTCTGGAGATATTTAGAATATCCTAAAACATGCAAAAATTCTAATTCAAATAACAAAACAGATTTTTTTTTGAATTTTCTGTTTATTTGAAAAAAGGAAAGTAATTAAATAAACAAGGATAGCAATCACATTCAAGTCAACCACGCGATCCGCCAAATTTGTTTCAAACTCGGATTAGGCACAAAAATCAAATTATCAGTCATATCTATAGGGTTATAGATATTAACGGAAAGTCGATTATTCAAATTTGGAAAGCTAATGAAATTCATTATCGTATCCAATTGGTTATGGAAAGGATAATAATTTCCCGTATCGCCACGTATCGGACCTTAGGGATAAAGTCGGATAGTCGTCCAGATACGTTGCTAAATTAGGAAAGTTTTCCCAATTTGAATATTCTCAAATATCGCGGATATATCGAACATTATCTAAAAATATCTAAATATTCACGTGATATTCACGAAATATTTAAACATGTAAATCAGGAAAATAGATATTTGAAGAAAATATTCTGAATATATCCACTTACCTAATTTTGAAAATATTGCCAAATTCGAATTGCTTCGGGATCGAGTCGGGCTTGAGCTCGGGCTTGCGGATCGGCGATGACCGGTGCGTCGGAAACGGTGGGGACGGTGTCGGGAGCGGCGACGGCTCTCGACGGGGACAACAGCGCGGCGGGGTAACAACGCGACGGCCCGGGCAACTCGGGTGGTGTTCTTCGTATCCCTCGGCGGATGATGGCTTGGATGCTCAACCGACTATGGCGCAAAGCAAAGGACCAACGAAAAGCTTCAAGAGTGCTTGTGGAATGTCGGGAACGCTGCAAGAAACAGAGACCAACACGGCAACAACTGCAACGTGAAGTTGGACCAACGAACAGCCAAGCGCAATGCTTGGAAATTCTCACAATTTTTCTTTGTGTAGAACCCCCAAACTTCTCTCTCTGTTTGGCCTCTCTGGTTTGTGCCGTGAGCACGTCTTCGGCATGTGCTGCGCTCAAGCTCCCTTCGTTCGTCTGCCTTCTTCCCTTTTAACTTTTCTCCTCTTCTGTGGCCACATGAATCATCAATTTCGTGGCCTCCTGTTTTGACTGATTTTGTTGACCGACTCTTTTCTCACGTTCTCCCTCCTCTGTTCTTTTTTCCCTTTGGCTTTCTTCTCTTGATTCTCTTCGTGGGCGTCTCTGTGAATCCAGAACATGAAGAGCTTTTGCTCTCCCTTGACCCACGTGAATTGAGCTCCTCCTTTGCTTTTTGTGGCCGTGTATGTATGTCCACATATCGAGTTTTGTTCGATGAATTTTAAACTCATTCGCCATCGCCAATCCGATGCAAAATGCAATAAACCTAAACTATATGTTATGTAAATTAAATATTTTTGTTTAGGGATTAAAATTTAATTCCTAATTTTCTATGCAAATTAACACTAAATGATGCGCCAAAATTTAGATGTCAACAACCTTCATTGTTTGCGTTTTACATGACCGATTGTTTCGAACTCAACATTATTTATGGAAATCTCAGGATCAACATACACGCGAGAGGCTCGTGGACCAAGGTGATCCTAAACAAAAAAAAGTTTGACGGAGCTCGTCATGAAGTCAAGATTGTTCAGCCAAATGATTGCATACGAACGAAAAATTAAAAGTTGGAAAGTCGAAAAGTGCACCTAGAGAAATTTGGCCAAATAAATAAATGACAACAAAACAACGCTCCAAAACAAACGCTGACGGGCATACCAATAGAAGATGGTTTTGTTTGGAATGGTAAAGCAGCCGCCACGTCCCGTGAGGTGCAAGATGGTGTGGTGCGCAAGAAATGCTGCGTGTATGCACGGGACTCTTATTTGGCCGTGATTAACAATACATCAGTCAAACACAAGTACTGCAGAACATGAAACTTTGGTGTGCTATGAGTGTGTGTATATATATCTGAAAAACCCTAGCATGAATCTTGGACAACCTCCTCATTTTACTGCAGAATTCTCAAGAACAGCTTAGGTTACAAACTCCCCAGCGCAGAGTTAAACTATGGAGCGGCATACACGCCCTCTCTCTCTTTGCCACGTCAACACAAAGTCCATCATCATCAACCGCACACACATGCTCATCCATGCAATAGCTCTGATCATCCTCATACGCTACAGAGCTTCTTTTTTCTTCAATGAGATTACTTCCACAGACAAACCCACGGTTTTGGCCTGGCTCCTCATGTTCCTAGCCGAATTAATGTTATCCTTCTCATGGCTGCTCAACCAAGCCTACCGGTGGCGACCTGTCACACGGACCGCCTTCCCCGAGAGGCTGCCGGAAGACAGCAAACTTCCGCCTATAGACGTGTTCGTGTGCACGGCGAACCCTGATAAAGAGCCGACCGTGGAGGTGATGAACACGGTGATATCTGCAATGGCGCTTGACTATCCACTGGAGAAGGTCCACGTGTATCTCTCGGACGATGCGGGGTCGCCACTCACCTTGTACGGGATGAGGGAGGCATACGATTTCACGAGGTGGTGGTTGCCGTTCTGTAAGAGGTTTGGGATACAGACGAGGTGTCCAAAGGCTTATTTCATGGATGATGGGGATGATGACAGTGAAGCGGATGGCGATGGGGTTAATGTGAGATCTAGTGATGAGTATGACTCGGAGAAGCGGAAAGTCAAGGTTGGTCTTCTATAATTTCACACCGGAAATGGATCAAATATTAACAATAAGAATACCATTAACAAAAATATATATGTTTGGACTATCTCCTGTTTTCCCCGAGAAGCAAAACAAAATCTGCATGAATTGTGGCATAATTTTTTTTTCTGGTGCACCAAAATTTTATTGGTCCTATAGTTAAGCGCAATGAATTCCTATGGAGATCTGAATGTTGTTTAATGTATTGCAACTTTTTTTTATGGAGACCAATCGCATGAAATATCCTATTGAACCACAATTTGTGCTCTCTTGTTGTTAATTTTGTTTTGCAGGAGAAGTATGAGTTATTTAAGGCACGAGTGAATGGATATAAAGCTAGGTGCTACAAAGACACGAGTCATAGTAGTCGGGAACATCCATCTACAGTTGAGGTACTTATAAATCTTATTTCTCATTAAAAAAAACTTAATTTTCCTTTACTTTATAGAACTTGACTCTGATAATATATGTTATAGTTGATCGGAGGAAGTTCTGCGGATGAAGTCGTGCAAGCAGACCAACAAAGCATGCCTCTTCTTGTATATGTCGCAAGAGAAAAGGGACCTTCGCACCATCATCACTTTAAAGCTGGAGCTCTAAATGTTCTTGTACGCTACAAAATCCAATTTTACATCCTCTTTCTTTATAAAATTATCAAAGATATCTAATTTTGTAATGATTCATTGATCGATGATTTGGATATCGCCCTTCCATTGGACAGCTCCGAGTCTCGGGAGTGATGAGCAATTCACCTTATGTTCTGGTATTGGACTGCGACATGTACTGCAATGATCCTTCTTCAGCAAGGCAGGCCATGTGCTTCCACTTGGATCCGAAAATATCTCCTTCGCTATCGTTTGTCCAATTTCCTCAAAGATTTTATAACATCAGTGAGAACGACATCTACGATAGCAAAATGTGATCGTACTTTTGGGTGAGGAAAATAATGAAAGACTGGCACATTTTTCGGTTATGCGTGTACAAATTTCTTATGATTTCTCACTAATTTGAAATTTACCCTTATTTTAGACATCCTTGTGTGGAATGGATGGACTGAGGGGGCCTGGATTATCTGGTACCGGCTTTTATATCAAGAGAGAGTCATTGAATGGGAAATCCATACGTGAAGGTAAGTAAAAAGATAGATCAATTTAGTTACTAATAATTGTGAAAAACAAAGAACTCTCTTTCATTTATCTACGGAGTAAAAACTAGCTCCCTAAATTACTGCAACTATGATATTTATTGTATCCCCTGCTAATTCGATAGGGACTGATGTCATGGACTTAAGAAAGCTCTTTGGCAATTCGAAAGAATTCATTAAGTATCTCCAGCAGAACGACCTGCCAAGCAAGAACGTTATTCTTGGCAACTCTGCAGCATTCTGGAAAGAAGCCCAGTTCTTAGCTTCTTGTGAATACGAAAATGGCACCAAATGGGGTCAAGAGGTGAGTATAATTAGTAACATTTTGGTTTGCCATATTTAATTTTTCAACTTTTTTTTTACCGTTCGTTTATCCGATATTTAGGTGGGCTTCCTGTACCAATCCGTGGCAGAAGACTACTTCACAGGCTTTACCTTGCACTGCAAAGGATGGACATCGGTGTATTATAGCCCGTCAAGGCCACAGTTCATGGGAACAGCGACGACAAATTTGAATGACCTGCTGATTCAAGGCACGAGATGGAGTTCGGGGCTTGCCGAAGTTGGCTTCTCTGGATTCTGTCCTCTGATATACGGCTCACTGAGGATGCCAATTTTGCACAGCATGTGCTATGCTGAACTTGCATTTTTTCCACTCTATTGCTTGCCCATTTGGATCTTTGCCACTATTCCTCAGATCTGTCTATTGAATGGCATCGCCATATATCCAGAGGTAACTTGACACTCTTAAGCGCTAGATTAGTACATTGTCGACAAAAATCACTCTAGTCTTATTCCTATTTAGGATTGCTAATAATGTAGTTGACCTCTGTGCACTTGAATTTATTTTATGGTAGGTTTAGTTGTGGTGTTGATTGACTTGGCGAATTAGATACAGATTAAAATCAATTGTTTTTCTATCCGTCAGGTTTCAAGTACATATTCCATGGTACTTTCCTTGGTGTTTGTTTCATCACTCTGCAAGCACTTGTATGAAGTCGTTGCGAGCGGTTACTCGGTTCGAACATTCATGAACGAGCAACGGATGTGGATGATCAGGTCGGTGACTAGTCACGTGTACGGAACGATGGACGCTATCCTGAAGCAACTTGGCATGAGAAAAGCTAGCTTCTCACCGACGAATAAGGCTGCTGATGACCAGCAATCGAAGAGATACAAGATGGGCTTATTCGATTTCCAGACGTCCATAATGTTTTTGGCTCCGATGGTGGCTGCAGTGATATTGAACGTGGCTTCCTTCGTCGGAGGAATCACTAGGGTGCTTGCTTTGGGGGGTTGGGACAAATTGCTTATGCAAATGGTTCTGGTGCTTTTCGCCATAGTGATGAGTTACCCTGTGATTGAAGGGATGGTGCTGAGGACGGACAAAGGACGTGTTCCGCCAACAGTCACTTTAGTATCGGCTATACTTTCCTTGGCATTATTTTATCTAGGTTCGTCTTTCTTGTGAACTAAGTGATTGGAGTTGATGATCCTTGTCCGACGGATGAGACCTCAGTTAGATTTGTTTCGGTACCTTCAATATATAAAGCTGGAGAACTGCCTAGTTTGTGCTCAAACCTTTGCTGCAAGAAGTCATGGGAGGCATTCTATCTTAAAGCGGCGATCAATTTTAATGTCTTTTTTCTTTCATTCTCAAGATTACAAGTGTTTTAGGAGACAAAAGTGGCTTATGTGTACGGAAACGTGAATCAAATGACGCAATGAATAAGGAGGGGCTGCCGAGATTATATAAGTGAAATGAGAATCGACTTACGAGAGGCATTTTGGCATTCTAACAATCTCCGATGTATACGAGATGGACCTGATTGCAGGATGTAGACCCGTCCGCCTTGTGGGGACAACTGGACGAGGCGTTCAAGAAAGTCTTAATTGGACTTTGATTTGGTCTTGCCCTAGGTTGCCGATTATAATTTGTTTTTTCTGCTGGATACGCAAATCCAAGATTCGGTCGACACGATATCCAAGGTGGTGGTTTGTTTTTTCCATGGAGATAGATATTCAAGGTTGACCGGGGAGAAAAGCAAACCCAAGTTTGACCGCATGGTGGGCACCTGTAGGTATTGCCGCATAGTAGGTGACCCCTTTTTGAGCCGCACAAACAAACGGAAAAAGAAAAAGAAAGAACGACGCTTCTCCAACTCGCACAAGGGAAAAGCTCTCCGAAGGAGGCCCCAAAAGGACAAAAGAAGGGACAACACAGGAAATATGCACTTGAATAATATTGCAAGATTCATTAGCTTTTGCGTTAATTCTATAACACATGGTGAAAAGTGAGCAATATGTCGAGTAAGTTAGCCTGGATGCCAAAATATCGTTGCACGAGTGTCAAAAGATAAAAGTTCAAGTTCAGGGCGCCCTCTTTTACTTACTCTGTCTCTTTATCTTAGAATTGTTTGGTCAAGGTGGTGATGTGCGTGTGGGTGGCAAATGTGTTTTAAGTGATAATAGATAGATTACAATCGCAACCAACTCATAAGGGACGTGCCACCAGTCAAGCATAAAAATAGTGATAAATGAAGTTTACCACTAAAGCTTAAAGGACAAGCCACCCACTTAGGATAAAAGATTTTGGAATAAAAGAAGTTCACCACCAAGACCTAAAGGAAAACTACTGGTAAAAAATAAATGACTTATTGGTTCACCGGTAAGGAAGAAGCCACCAAAAATAAAGAATCGGGATAGAATTTTGCTCTCTCAAGGAAAATCTCATAAGTTCATCATATTTAAGTTTTCTATCTTACAGCTGAGATTACACATTTATTATAGGGTGATTCTACTAAACAAAAGAAAAGACTCCTGGAATCCTAGAAATTGAAATGACTCTTGGAGTATTCATATAAAGACTCTTGAAAGTAACATCAAAATAAAGACTCTTAAAACTATGAATTAACACACTTGATAACTAGGACTAGATGCATTTAACTAAAATTTGACGCATTTAAACTTGACTTGATCCTTCAAAGTCAAGCACCAACCTTAGAAGCCGAATAGTTGTCTTAGAAGATGAACAAATAATGGTGCAAATCAATTAGAATAGCCTCCGGTTACTAAGTAGTCGATTGGAAGCTTCAAAGTCCAAAACAAATCTTGAAAATCGACAACTGTATCGCATAATCAACAACTTCAACCTTGAACCCATCTAATTAAGTTGTAGCCGAAGTTGGCTTTTGCATGTATGAATAACGAATGGGTTGGTTTAATCGATGAAACATGAGTTAAGCTTGAGAGTTGATCAATATAATCCGATGCTCCCGCATCAATCTCCTTAGGTCGTTTGAGATTTGTCATCGACTCTGGTATGCCTTCTTCATCTTTAAAATAAGGAAAAAGGTCTCCCACATTGAAAGTTGTCAAGTTATCATAATCACCTCTACTGAAAGGAATTCGAATCCGACAAGTTTCTCAGACGGCCTCTCTAACAAACTGGATAATACACAGCTTCATCCGCATAAAAATCTTTGGCATGTAGAAAAGTTGAAAACACATTAAACATACTTCGAGAATTGATGAAGCTTGAAGTTTCAAACTTGGTTTGCTTGACAAAAGTCATAGCAACCAAGTAAGTGTTTTAGCTTTTTTTTATTCAATTTGCTTGGAGATGCTCGCTATCTTCTAAGATATATTGATAAAAACCTTCTTGTTAACTTCATCGTCGGAATACGCTAGAGGTTTTTGGGCTCGGGCGAGAACAGTCCCGATGATGACATCACTTGCATCGCATCGAACCTCAAACACTATGTAAAAATTGGCACGGGCAATGACATGAGACTCAAAAAGCATTTGTTTAATGATTTCATGAGCATCGTGGGTAGCTTTAATCCATTTAAAAGATCCATTCTTCATCTGTTCTGTAATTGTGTGTGGAAATTCTTCACAAACCGTCAGTAGAAAGAAGTAAGTCCATGGAAGCTCCTTACATCAGAAATCGATTTTGGAATCGGCCAAGTTTTGATTTCTCCATTTTGGATTGATCAACAGAGATCCCAGCCTTGGAAACTACATAGCCCAATCATATGATGCTTGTCGAAAAGAATTGACATTTCTTCCATTTTGCATAGAGTCTGTCTTCTCAAAACTTTGAAGACCTATTTTAAGTGAGAAACATTCTCCTCCTCGTTCTTGCTACAAATAAGAATGTTATCGAAATCAACAACAAAAAAATCAACCAATAAAGAAAAGAAGGATCTTTATCACGAGTCTCATAAAGTTGGTGGAGCATTCGACAAATCACATGGTATGACTAGCCACTCATAAAGGCATTACTTGGCTGTCGACACACATTATGAAGGATTTATCCCTTTTTAGTACGAGTAGGGCTATAACCAAACGAGGACTCATTCTTTCCCATACATATCCTCTTGCAATTTGCTCATTGACTTGTGGTTGTAGCTCCTTAGTTTCCTCCGAATTGCAGCGATAAGCAACTTTATTGGATAAAGAAACACTAGGAAGCAAATCAATTTGATGTTCAATTCCTCTTATGGGAAGTAATCTGAGGGGCAAATCAGCTGGAAAAATATCTCCAAACTCATATATCAAAGCTCTTTTGATAACGAACAATTTACTTTCATATAGTTGTTTCACGATATCATCTTCCTCCTTAGATTGGGATTCCATTTGGTCGGGATCATATACAACTTCTTCTAGCCCCATATTGATCTTCTTGATTTCTTGAAAAGTCATAATTCTTTGGTTAGGCCAATCGACTTGAATGTGTCCACAAGTATAGCCCTTGAAGCACTTTCAAACACTGCCGTCAAGTTTTTTTTACAAACTCCATGGCTTTCTCTTTGCCTTTGTCCTTTGTCAACGTATTCTTGGCCTTGCTAGAAGAAGCACCCTTAAAGAAGGATGCTCCCCTTGTCGATGATTTGGTCGACTAACTCTTGCCACTCTTAAGTTTTTTCTCCACCTTCATGGCTAGTTTGCAAACATCTTCGAAGGACCAATATGGTTGAAATTTAACCAAGTCAGCAATCTCTCTATTCATGCGCAAACATAACAAGCGATGGTTTGCTATGGTAATTCGGAACATCACGCTTCATAAGGAGTTGCTCAAATTCCCTGATATGTTCTTCGATGCTAATTCCATTTTGCTTGAGGAGTTCATCATGAGGAATAGATCTTGCTTGTAGTTGTTGGGCAAGAATCTCTTCTTCATTGGTTTCTTGAGTTTTTCCCGAGATTTGATTTGACTTTTTCCATCACAAGCTCTCTAATTCTTCAAGTTTTCCCACCAAAGTGAAACATATTTATTCAACTCGAGAACAACAACTTTGCATCACTTTTCGTCCAAGTATAAGTGGAAATCAAATACTCATTCGATATCATGTAGCTAGTTGATAAAGTTGTTTGCATTGAGGTTACCCTCAAATTCTGGCATTTCCGCTTTGATTTCACGGTTATGTCCTCGCACCTTTTTTTCTCCTATTGACTTGGTAATTGGAATCACTAGAATCGCCTCCATTGTCGTTAGATTCATCATTAGAGTTTGGGGTAAGTACAACGCAAGTACCATAACTTTTGTACGGAGGACACTTAAGTGCTATAACTTTTTTTTTGACTTACTTGAGTGTCATAACTTAAAAAAAAAAGATTACTTAAGTGCCACTTACGAGGTGGTCGTGAGGGCCCAAAACTGCGGCTTATCCGGCCGAACAATGACCTTCCCGGTGAGGCGAGCACCACTAGCTTGAAGAGAGGGTGTCGATGAATCATTCCATGGCCTCTGTTCGTATCGAAATTTCCGTTTTAGTCTCCATTGACGAAGGTAAAAATGCGTCGTAGTCACACATTTATTGAGCTAATTTGTGTGACTACGAAGCATTTTTACCTTTGTCAACGAAGGTTAAAACGGAAATTTCGAGACGAACGGAAGTCATGGAATGATTCACCGACACCCCCCTTTTAAGCTGGTAGTGCTCGCCTCGCCGAGAAGGTCACTGTTTGGCTGGAAAAGCCGTGGTTTCCGGCCCTCGCGACCAATCCCTCTAACAAACTAGTCGTGAGGGCCTGAAATCACGGCTTTTCCGATCAAACGGTGACCTTCTTGGAGAGGCAAGCACCACCAGCTTGAAGAGGGGGTGTCGGTGAATTATTCCACGGTCTCCGTTCGTCTCGAAATTTTCGTTTTAGCCTTCATTGACGAAGGTAAAAATGTTTCATAGTCACACAAATCGGTTCGATAAATTGTGTGACTACGAAGCATTTTTACCTTTGTCAATAAAGGCTAAAATGACAATTTCAAGACCAATGGATGCCATGGAATGATTTACCGACACCCCCTTTTCAAGCTGGTGGTGCTCGCCTCTACGAGAAAGTCACTGTTTGGCCAGAAAAGCTGCGATTTTGGACCCTTACGACCAGCTCGTAAGTGGCACTTAAGTGATCTTTTTCTGGAAGTTATGGCACTCAAGTAAGCCAAAAAAAGTTATAGCACTTAAATGTCCTCCATACAAAAGTTATGGCACTTGTGCTGTACTTATCCCTTAGAGTTTTGAGGAGGATATGTATTGTCAAAGCACAGTTAATTAATAGAAGGTATTGGTGGCGGCTTTTGCCTTGCCTGATTCTCCAAGAGGTTGAGGATTTTTCAATGTCATTAGATTCATCTTTAGAGTTTTGAGGATGATTTGGATTGTCATGGCGTGGTCAATTAATATGAGATATTGATGGCGGCTCTTGCCTCGTCTGATTCTCTAGGAGATTGATAACTCGCTCCATTTGTTGTTAGAGATCCATTATGGCACAGTCACGCCTTTCGTTGTGTGCTTGCTCCAAAGTTAAGTCTCTTGGAACCTAACCAACCATTTTTATTTATGAGAGTATGAGATAGGATGGCAAATGGGTATCAGAAGGAATCACTCAAAACGAGTTCAACTTTGAACTTTGATACCAATTTGACATGTGTGCAGAGTGGGGAATGTGTTTTGAGTGATAAGGGATAGATTACGATCACCACCAAAGTATTAAGTATGTGCCACCAACTAAGGATAAAGATCGGGATAGACGATATTCACCACAAATGCTTAGAGGATAAGCTTTCCGCACAGAATAAAAGATTTCGGGATAAGAAAAGTTCACACCAAGGTCTAAAAGAAAATAACCAGTTAGGAATAAAGGACTTCTAGATTTATTACCAAGGATAAAGAACTTGGATAGAATTTCGCTCTCTTGAGAAAAATCTCATATGTTCACCATATTTTAGTCTTTTGTCATGCAACTGATATTGCAACTCTATTTATAGAGTAATTTTAATAATAAAAGAAAAGATTTTTGAAATCTTAAAAACTGAAATGACTCTTGGAGTATTCACATGATAAAGACTCTTAAAAGTAACATCAAAATAAAGACTCTTAAAATTATGAATTAAGACACTTAATAATTTGGACTAAATGTATTTAACTAAAATTAGATGAATTCAAACTTGATTTGATACTCCAAATTCGCGCACCAGCCTTAGAAGCCGAGTAGTCTCCTTAGAAGATGAGCAAACACTAATGGAAATCAATTAGAATAGCCTCCGGTTGCTAGGTAGTCAAATTAAAGCCTCGAATCAGAAACCAAAAAAAAAAAATAAAAGCCTCCAAGACGACAACAATTCCTGAAAATCGACACTGTTCAAACTATGCACTTTGTTACTTCTATTCTCCGTTCACAATCACTGTTCATCGCACTGTTCATAATCTTTTTCAAGAAAAACTATACTGATTATCATCTTCGAAGTTACTGTTCATCGACTTCTCGCTCGGCCAAAGCTTTTCCTGAGCTCGTCCGTCGCTGCCCATTGCCGCCTAGACCTCCGGGAGCTTTCTGTAGTTGCCGACCATGGCGATCGCTCAAGCTCGAAACTTGACCATGGCCACTCCCCTTGTGCACAAAGCTCGGACTGAGAACGAAAAGAAAGGGACCCTCTGTTTCCACTATCACCCGAGCCACCAACAAGGACAAGTTTCTTCGGCCACCCACGTGATAATGAACCCACATTCAGCACGTAAAGGACGGAGAGGTCCAACATAACAGAGTTCCCGAAAAGAAGCATTGAGCTATGTACTCGCCGAGTTTCTTTACATGTTGCGAGCACTTCAAACTTTTAGATCCTTTGAAACTTTAGACAACAACGAGCCTGTATCATCACTGCCAAAGTTTTTTCACTCACTTCCTCTTCTTAATTTCCTTGTCAACCAAAGAGATTAGCCTCGCAAGCCAAAAGCCAGTGACATGCAGCCATACAGCGACGAAACATAGTACCAAAAATAGAAAGAAGCGAGGAGAAGAAGAACGGAACTTCAGATCTATGCCAGCAGCCTCAGCTCTTCGAGCTCGAGCGGCCGCCATGGCCAAGCTTCGAGCACGAGCGGAGCGGCCATGGCCAAGCTTCGAGCTTGAGCAGCCGCCATGGTCGGCAACTATGATGAAGCTCCCGGAGGTCCAAGCGGCAATGGGCAGCGACGGACAAGCTCTAGAAGAGCTTTGGCCGAGCAAGAAGGCAATGAACAGTAATTTCGAAGACAATAACTAGTACATTTTTCTCTTGGAGAAGATGATGAACAGTGTGATGAACACGGAATTATAACCAAGAGTAGATGTGTCACATAATACGTAATTTTAGATTTTTGTCACAAAAAATGTTTGTGGTGAGTGTGTAGTTTGAGGTTTTTACTGTTATAAAAAATTTAGGATAAATTTATCATTAACAACATAATTTAGGATTTTTGATGATAAATTTTACTATTAATATACAATTATGGCCAAATATTCAACAGCCTCAGGTTGAAACCTCTACATCATCCAGCCGCTTGCGTTTGGTCAAGCTCGCTTTTTCCTAGTACCTAGTCTAAAAAATTTCTGGCGATAGAGGTTCTCCAGATTCAAAGAGGTTAGACTTAGAGTAGTAATTATTTCGTGGTTGAAATATCTTTTTAATTTTAAAAAATAACATAAATAATCTATGAAGTCTTTTTAAAGTGCAATATGGTTCCTGAATATTTTAATTTATTCAATATGATTTTCGAACTTTAACCCAATATATAATATCATCTCTAAATTTTTAATTTATTCAATATGGTCATTGAATTTTTTATACACATTCAACCTAGTCCCTAGATTATACGAAAATATTCAATATTATTCCTAAACTTGAATTAATAAAAGGACAATATTGAACAATCTTCATATAGCTTAGGGACTGACTTATATATGTATCAAAAGTTTAGGAACTACATTTATGGGCAATTCCTCAATATCTTGTTCATTCACAACAAAATAATTTCTTTGTGCAGCGGCAAACAAAAAATATAACAACTTCAAAGTTTAAGGAATGTATTACAAATTGGGCTAAAATTTAAAGATCACACCGAACAAATTAAAAGTTCAAGGACTACATCACACATTGAGCAAAAGTTTAAGAACCATTTGTGTTATTATCTATTTTTATTTCTTTTGAAGAAATTTCTTTATAATTTCCAAAAAATTGTAAGTTATTAGAAAAGGATTCAACAAAATATTTACATATATATTACTTAGTACTCTCGCAGTACATGATGTGAACGTAATAATATTTACGGGATAATTGAAGGGCAAAACAAAACAGGCAGCATAAGAGACTGGAGAAAATAAAAAAAAAAGGCGTCATGTTTGGAGCCTTAAACCCTCCCTCTTTGGCATCATGTAGACATGCGATTTCTCTCCAAAACGTGTTAGACACTTTTTATCCTTTCATTCTCTTTCCATCCCATCTCTATTCTTCTCCCGACCCCAGATATCAACATTTGCGCTGTCGCCTACCCGTTGCTGCCGCAAGCCCCGGCAGATGAGCATTCATCAGTCGACGCCGCCGCCACCACCTCCGCCCGACTCCTCGAATTTTTTACCTTTTCTTCCGGGCTATTTTGCTTCAACTTTAGCGTTCATTGTCTCCATGCCAGAGCCTAAGTGTCATAAAAATTATGAAAAAGAGCCGCATCGAATTCTTCCATCGCTCGACCGAGCTAATGGAATTACTTAATTTGCTATTTCGTGCAAATTTCAAAAATTAATTGCTCTTTTTTAAAAAAAATCTAAACTTATTATCCTTTCGAAATTTTAGGACCCCCGGCATTTGTCAACATAAAAAATCATTGCCCGCAGACGAGAAGCGTCAAATGATGCCAGAAGCGGTTGTTGGTTTACGTGGGGAGTTCAATAATTGCGCAAAACGTACAAAATTACTCAGAGTGCATCGACAGAATATTTTGACTTTTTCGGCTAATGATTTGATCCAAAATCAATTTTTTTTTGGGAAAAAATTTCAATTTGGTACTTAAAATGGACCCCTTTTCTCGAAAAAAGATTTAAAGTAGATAAAATATCAAATAAGAGTTTGAAATGTCAAATCAATTTTAAATAAAGGCCCGTAGTGTTCAATTAGTCTTAAGTAAGGGCCTGGGTTCGACGGCCGGTCAAATGCTCATCGGCCGACAAGTATGTCACTGTTCCGGCGATCGAAGCAGGGGCAATTTCGTCTTTTACTTATTGTTTTTTCCTCTTTTTCTTTTACTTTTTTTTTCTTTTTTTTCTCTTTTGCCGGCGGAGGTGGGCGGCCTTAGGTGGAGGCCACCCTCACCTGAGCTGAGCGGGCGAGGGCGACCCTGGCTAGATCCGGCGAGGGTTGCTCTCACCCGCCTAGCCCAGGCGATGGCCGACGCTGGGTTTCCCTTGCTAGCATCGGGTGAGGACTGCCCTCGCCCGCCTAGCCCAAGTGAGGGTGGCCCTCGTTGGCATCGGGTGGCCCTCGTTGGCATCGGGCGACCCTCGCCGGCGTCGGGTGGCTTCCGCCTGAGGCTGCCCACCTTCGCCGGTGGAGGGAAAAGAGAAAAAAAAAAGAAGAAGAAAAGGAAAAGGAAAAGAGAAAAAAAAAGTAAAAGATGAAATTGCCCCAGTTTCGATAGCCGGAATAGTGGCGTGCTTGTTGGCCGGTGAGCATTTGATCGCCCGGCAAACTCAGGCTCTTACTTGAGACTAATTGGACATTTCAAATCTTTATTTGAGACTGATTGAGTTTTTTGAGAAAAGAGATTCACTTTGGATACCAAATTAAAATTTTCCCATTTTTTGGGCACATCAAGAACTTGTATTCTCAAATCATCTTAGTGGGATTTGCAGTCATCGTAGAAATTCCATTTTCCCCGTGATAAATAAAAGAAATAACAAAATCTCATAATTTTCGATTAATTCATTCCATATTTTCTTTTTTACATGATAAATTTTCGCATTTAGATTATGTGTTGGAAGTACTAATACCTTATCACATCAATATGGTAATCATGATCGAAACAGTAGGAGCAAGATTTTCTAGGCACGTGTACTTTGAGTCCACCTACTCCCATCAAACCTGCGAATACAAACAAATTTATTAATATAATTTACATATGTACATACTCATTGGTTGATACATTGGGGGGGGGGGGGGTGTACATAAAACACTATGTACTAAGAATCTTGGAGAACTTCCAATTCATATCAGAAGAATAATATCAAGAACCGATCCTGTCATATGGAGCATCGCTCAGGCCCTCTCAATCTTTGTCATGTCCTCACAAAATCAATCATCATCAACCGCACGCACATGCTCGTTCATGCCACAGCTCTATCCACTCTTATCTACTATAGAGCTTCATTTTTCTTCAATGAAAACAACTCGAGAGTCAAATCCACAACTCTGGCATGGCTCATCATTTTCCTTGCCGAGCTAGTGCTATCTTTCCAATGGCTCCTCAGCCAAGCCTTCCGGTGGCGTCCCATCTCGCGGGCTGCCTTCCCCGAGCGGTTGCCGGAAGACGGGAAGCTCCCGGACATCGACGTGTTTGTGTGCACGCCGGACCCAGACAAGGAGCCGACTGTGGATGTGATGAACACGGTGGTATCGGCGATGGCGCTCGACTATCCCCCAGAGAAGCTCCATGTGTATCTCTCGGACGACGCTGGCTCGCCGCTGACGTTGCACGGGATGAGGGAGGCCTACGGTTTCGCAAGATGGTGGCTGCCCTTCTGTAAGAGGTATGGAATAGAGACGAGGTGTCCAAAGGCATATTTTAGGGGAGAAGAGGATAATGAGGGGATTGGAATGAGCTCTGAGAATGAGTTTGGTTCGGAGAAGAAGAAAGTCAAGGTACGCTTTCCCTTTCGGTGATCTTATGTCCATACACCTGCCCTTCCATTTTCTCTTAAAATGTTGGCTTGCAATATTTGTCTCACTTAAGTGTCTTTGTCATAAAATTAGTCGTCGGGTCATATTTGAGAAGGAATTGCTTATTCAATTTCATGTTGAAGATTGGTGCGACGCGATGGGCACAGCTATTGACTCCCGACAATTTGATCAATGAAAAAAGTGTCAGAAAAGTCTTAAAACTATTGCATTGATATCAAATTAGTCCTAAATCATATGGTGTCAATTTAATCCTAAATCTTTAGACCTAAAATCAATTTAATCCTTTCGGCTAATTTTAATCGGATTTTGTTGACATGAACATCAGCCGACCGACATGACATGATCGGTGTTGATGCATATTTTTTAAATATTTTTTGATATTTTTTGTTTTTTTCTTTCTATTTTTCCTCCTCTTTTCTCCAATGGCGAGTGACATGGCCATGGCTGGCAAGGGCTAGCCTCGCCTAAGCGACCGGCTAGAGTCGAGGGCCAGCAAGGTTCAAGCCCTTGCCATATTCAACAAGGTTGTGGCCTTTGACTTTGCGGCCTTTGGCGAGGCCTCGACCCTTGCCTAGCCATGGCAAGGCCTGTCGGCTCTCGCCTTTGGCCGATCGTTGAGGTCTAGTGACTAGCTGAAGGAAGAAGGAAGGAAAGGAAAAAAAGAGGGAGAGAGACAGAAAAAGAAAAATAAAAGAATAAACAAAAAATTCAAAAAAATATTATTAAAAGTTATTCACGTTAGTGCAGGCCGCGCCACGTAGGCCTGCTGACGTCAATTTCAGTAATATCTAGCCAAAATTAGTCAGAATGACTGAATTAGCATAATTAAAAGGTTTGTGACTAAATTGATACAAATACAATAATTTTAGGACTTCTTTGACACTTTTCTCTTTGATCAACCATAATTTGTTTTACATATTTAGATTATAGCATGTTATACAGTATTATAATTTATTGGCTACGTACGTGGGCATCCACCTTAGGCGTAGATGGAGATTGGATTATAATTTTGAAGTTCGTTTTTTTATGCAACCGCCAATTCACTATTCACTATAGGGGTACACTTAGGCAATGTTTAACTCACGTCATAGTCCGGCATCTTCGATAGCCACATGAGCTGGAATTGGTCGGATTTTATCTAGAAGAGACTAGATTAAACATTTTGTATAAATTGAAAGACTTGATTGAAAATTGAAATTGCCGTAGCTCTTATTAGAAAAATAGTGAAAACTTAAGAGACAGAAAAGTACAATTTCTCATTTCTTTTCTGCGTAGTTATTGGTTGTAACTTAGGACACAAGTTGCCAAAGACCGAGGACCAAGATAGAAATTAACTTTGTTCAATTCAATGCATGTTCACAATCTTAATGTGATGTAACTTGCTTAGATTGATCAAAATTGTTTTCTTTCTTTTAGGAGAAGTATGAGTTGTTCAAGGAACGAGTAAATGAGTATCGAATGAGGCACCGAGGTGACTCTAGCTGCACTGGTCGAGACCATCCGCCTACCATTGAGGTAATTCTAAATTTAAAATTGAATTTGCAATTTCTAAGGTTATAACTCGATTGAACAAATTTAATAGGTGAGCTAAGAATAGGCTCTAGTAAGAAAATTTTCAAAACATGTCTTACATGAATATAACAAAAATCAATGGATGCTACCCTCATCGAAAGAAGGGAGCTTTCACTCCTATGAAGGCCTTCACGGCCTATTCCATCCTATGGGTATGGCACTACGGATGCCTTCCTTATTTTAATGTGTTAATATCTGCATGTCTTAAATTCCCAATTCCCTTTTCATGTAAGTCTTTCTCGAAGAGAAGGAATACTCTTTAAAAGTTTTACATCCGGTGATCCTAAGGTTCAAATGAGAATCGAGATAAAGCCTTCTAAGGACATGTTTATGTCCCGAGCTAAGAATAGGCTCTAGTAAGAAAATTTTTCCAAACATATGTCTCAATTTATATTGCAAAAATCAATGGATGCGACAGGTAGTCGGAGGAAATGTCCCCGATGAAGTTGTGCAAGCACACCAAGACCCCATGCCTCAGCTTATATATGTCTCAAGAGAAAAGAGACCTGCTCATCACCATCACTTCAAAGCTGGAGCTCTCAACGTTCTTGTACGCCATTTTAAATTTCGAATCAAGCGTATCTATATTCTTCTTCTATGTACAGCGGATAACAATTCGCTGTTGCTCATCCCGTGCAGCTTCGGGTATCGGGAGTAATAAGCAACTCGCCTTACATTTTGGTGCTGGATTGCGACATGTACTGCAACGGCCCTTCTTCAGCTCGGCAGGCGATGTGTTTCCATTTGGATCCGAGATTATCTCGATTTCTCATGTTGGTTCAATTTCCTCAAAGATTTCATAATATCAGTAACAACGACATCTACGACAGCAAGAACAGAAAGTACTTCTGGGTAAACGAAAAGAATCATATGGAGTTTTTCAATTGTCCATTCACGGATTCCTATCTTATAGAGTGCAAATTTTCTGCTCTGTTTCAGACATGCTGGTATGGAATGGATGGATTGAAGGGACCTGTTTTATCTGGGACTTGCTTTTACATTAAGAGAGAGTCCTTGTATCGTAAACCCACACAGGAAGGCAAGTAGAACGATCCTCATAACTTTTTTGTTTTCGAGAAAGTACGGTAGAAAAAGTAAATGCAGTAATGAAATAATTCACCCGTTTTCCTGCGAATCTAACAGGTTCTGATCTCATGGATTTAAAGAAACTCTTTGGCCATTCGAATGAATTCATCAAATATCTTTGGCGAAAGGAGAAGCCAAGCCAGAACACCATTGCCGGTGGCTCTGCAGCATTAAGGAAAGAAACCCAACTGTTAGCTACCTGTGGCTATGAAAATGGCACAAAATGGGGTCAAGAGGCAAGTATAATTTAAAGAAACATTATAATTAGTCCTTGTTATTTTCTATAAATGACCACATTTCTTTTTTTATTTGAGTTTTGTTGACATGATCTCAGGTGGGCTTCATGTACTATTCTGTGGTAGAAGACTATTTCACAGGTTTTACCTTACACTGCAAAGGCTGGACTTCAGTGTATTATAACCCATCAAAGCCACAATTTTTAGGCACCGCAGCAACGAATTTGAATGACTCGTTGATTCAAGGCACGAGATGGAGTTCTGGGTTTGTGAAAGTTGGTGTCTCAAGATTTTGTCCTCTGATCTATGGCTCATCGAGGATGTCCATTCTTCAGAGCATGTGCTATGCTGAACTTGCATTTTTTCCCTTCTATTTCTTGCCAATTTGCTGCTTTGCAACACTTCCTCAGATCTGTCTAGTAAATGGCATCACTATATACCCGGAGGTAAAGTTGACTCCTGGCTCTACAACAGAACATTCTTAGTGCCTTCATCGTATAAAATATGCTTCAATTTTGTTCTCGATTTATTTGTTTGAAAGACTTAATCAATGATTTCTTCATTATCAGGTTTCAAGTTCATATATCATGCTATTTGCCTTCATCTTCCTATCATCACTTTGTAAGCATCTCTACGAAGTTGTCGCAAGTGGCCATTCAGTCCAAACATTCTTGAACGAACAACGAATCTGGATGATCAAGTCAACGTTTCATCTATACGGAACCACAGATGCAATTATGACACAAATCGGCATGAGAAGAGCTAGCTTCTTGCCTACAAATAAGGTCAACAATGACGAGCAATCCAAGAGATACAAGATGGGGATATTCGATTTTCAAACGTCAATAAAGTTCCTGGCTCCGATGGTGACTCTAGTGATATTGAACATGGCTTCATTCATCATTGGAGTCGCTAGAGTTCTTACTTTGGGAGGCTGCGACGAACTGTTTATGCAGATTGCTCTATCATTTTTCATCTTAGTGATGAGCTACCCTGTGTTGGAAGGGATGTTATTGAGGAAGGACAAAGGACGCATTCCACGATCAGTCACTATACTGTCAGCTTTTCTTTCCTTGGTATTGTTATTGCTAGGTTCAAGCTTTCTCATGCAATAATGAACGTTGTGCATAGGAAGTTATAAGTCATTTCATATCAATTCCTCAATTATCATAATCGTAGTACATTCTGCAGAATATATCCAGAAGTGATGCTTGATTATCATGGACTACAATTGTGTGAACTTTAAATTGACTTGTGGGACAATTGCAGCAAGATGAGTCGTTCAAGAAATTGATTTACGATTGCTTGGCTTGTAGCTCAAAAGATAGAGTAGCAACATGGAGTCCTCGTGTTGATGCAACTTGCAAACTCTGCAATGCTTCGTTGGATGAATCAAGGGAACATCTGTTCTTTGGGTAGAGATCTTGCCTGGCTTTCATTTCAGTAGGCATCGTCAAGGCCAAAGCTCAAAGTTGAATGGGCTATGTGACAGCTTAGTGGCAAAAGCATTCCATGCTTAATCGTTCAAAATGGCATGGATTACTTTTGACTCTATGACTCAGAGAGTTTGAAGAGGCTAATAGTTTAAATTGTTTTATCATTAGCTATTCCTCACCCTATTCCCTCATTGGGTAGGCACAAATCATTAGAATCGGTATGTTCACATGAACAAGCAGTAGAGAAATTCCTAACAGAAGAAGAAGCATAGGACAAGGTGATAGGTCAGAAAAGCGACAACTACGATATATGCAGCAACAAGAACATGGAAAAGGATTGAGACCATTTACCATTTCTTGAAGCTCGATCTCTCCCTTCCTTTCTTGCCCAACATCTTCTCTTTGCTTTGGTTGAGCTGTTTCGCTTAATTCATAATCAGCTTCTTTTTTTAGTACTCTACCCTTAGGAGAAATCGAATCCCCCTGCCTCCTTGAAAGAGAGATGTCCTAAACCACTGGATGATAGGGGCAAGTAGCGAGACCAGCTGAGCCAAGGACAGCGGATCTTAGAGTGACGCCTTCGGCATCCAGGGATTGTGGACCAACCATTCCATGAGTATTTAGCCTTGCAAGGTGGTCCTCCTTGATTCAGATGGGATTCCACGTGCCCCAAAGACTTTCCGTAGCTGCTTGTGAGCTAGGCTTGCTTGTCTGATCACCGCTCTTCTCCTTGGCAAAGAGATCTTAGACTATTAGACTAAATCTGTGCTTTCTTCGTTTCTAACTACTGCAACTAACGTGGAAGCATGACCAAACGAAACAATTCGAGCAAGCAATAAATTGCAAAAAATAAAAGCCGAACATTGTTGATTTATGTGGTTTGGCTGCGTCCTACTCCACAAGCAAAGACCGACAAGATGATTTCACTGTAATTAGCAAATAGAGTATTAGAATCACTCAAACGCTCACGCTCAAGTGTTTTCCTAATCTACAGTCCTAGATAACATCTGAACTCACAAGAATCAATCACAAAAGATGATTTCACTGTAATAATGAACGTTGTGTATAGGAAGTAATAGGTCATTTTATATCAGTTCCTCAATTATCATAATTGTTGTACATTCTGCAGAAAACATTCAGGAGTGATGCTTTATTATCCTGGACAGCAGTTCTACAAACTTTTAATTGATTTACGGTACTATTGCAACAAAATGTGTTATTCAACAAATTGTTTTACGAGACTAATTGTGTAGCTCATAAGATAGAACAGCAAAGCAGAGTCCTCGCATTGATGCAACTTGTGAACTCTGCTACGCTGCGTTGGGGGAGTCAAGGGGACATCTTTGCATTGTATAGAGATCTTGCCTGGCTTTCATATCAGAAGGCATCGTTAAGGCCGAAGTTCAAAAGGGGCAAAAGCATTCCACGTAAAATTGTTGAAAATGGCATGGATTACTTTTGACCATATGACTTAGAGAGTTTGAAGAGGCAAATAGGTTTATTTTTTATCTCTTAGGACTAATGCAGAAGCGCAATCTAACGATATGATCCGAGTAAGAAATAAATTATAAAATGAAATCCGACCATAATGGATTTACCTGGTTTGGTAGTGTCCTTACTCCACGGGCAGAGGTCGACAAAATGGTTTTTCTGTAATCAAGCAAAAGAAGATTACAATTGTTTGAAACACTTACATCAACTATTGTTCAATCCTTGATAACAACTGAACCTACAAGAACCAATGACAAACTAGGAGTTTCTCGTGCTCTCAACTCTCTTGAGCAAGGGATGGACTAAATTGGCAGTAGCGTATGTTCCACGTCAGCACCTTTGGAGTAAGAAAAAATGTGGGGAAATTACCAAAAAAATATTAAACTTATTGCGGTTGTGCCAATTTAATCTTAAACATTTTAATTTGGCCAATTTAGTCCCAAATTTTTTGATAATTTGCCAATTCATTCTATCTAGCCAATTTTAGCTAAAAAATTGGCAACGATGACACCAGTCATCGTATGTGACACAAATGTGGACAACTTTCATAATTTTTTAAAATTTTATGAATTATTATTATTTTTCTATTTTTTTCCTTCTTATTTTCCGCTTTTCAATTGTGGCCGGCGACCTCGACCTTGCCAGAGGCCACGAGGGCGAGCCTCACCAACCCGGCCGCTAGTGAGGTCAACTTTGCCCATGTCACGACCTATCTCTTGAGGGCCGAACTCGATGAAGCAGGTTTAGAGGTAAATATTCATAAAACAGTCCATATGGCACATCATAATAGACAACTTACCGAAGCGTTAATCTTTTGGTCATCCATACGGTCCATTGATCATGAATGTGGATTTTCCCTAAATCCATATCTCGCGTGACAGTGGATCGATTTTATCTTTTTTAAGAGTCGCCACTACCCTGGTCGGGGGTCGGCTAGAGTATCTAATCAAAACGCGGGAGTTTCGTTTTGGTTTCTACGAAAACCAGAGATCATGGGTTCGGTTTATCCTTTCAAAATTTATTTTATGCATTTAAACCTGATTTACGCTTTGGAGACCGAATCGCAAAGAATTTTTGCCCTATTAGCCAATTTGTGAGCCAAGTTAGAATAATTTACTCAAACCCGGTCGATTAAGCTTGGCCCAATTCATTCCCAATGTCCAATTGGTTAAGTTTGTCCAATTTTCAACATGGGTAATGCCAATTCCATTTCAATTGACTTGTTTTGCACAAAATTGGGGATTTTCATCAATTGGTACAATTTGTGGAATTTTAATCCCTAATTGGCAAAAATTAATTCTAATTAAACCTAATTAATTCAAAGAATGATCAATTGGTTCAATTAGATAAGCTTGAAACCTTTCAATATGCTCAAATTGAGGTTACCCTCAAATTATGGCACTTCCGCATTGATTTCACGGTCATGCCCTCACACCTTTTTTTTTCTCCTACTAACTTGGTAATTGGAATCACTAGAATCGCCTCCAATGTTGTTAGATTCATCATTAGAGTTTTGAGGAGGATATGTATTGTCAAGGCGCGGTCAATTAATAGAAGGTATTAGTGGTGGCTCTTGCGTTGCCTAATTCCCTAGGAGGTTTTTAGATTCTTCAATGTCGTTAGATTCATCGTCAGAGTTTTGAGGATGATTTGGATCGTCGTGGCATGGTCGATTAATATGAGATATTGGTGGTGGCTCTCCTCTTGCCTGCTTCTCTAGGAGGTTGATGACTCGTTCATTTGTTGTTGGAGATCTGTTATGGCACAGTTACGCCTTTCGTTGTGTGTTTGCTCCGAAGTTAAGTCTCTTGGAACCTAACCAACTATTTTTATTTATGAGAGTATGAGATAGGATGGCAAAAGAGTAACAAAAGGAATCACTCAAAACAAGTTCAACCTTGAACTCTGATACCAATTTGATACATGTGTAGGGTGGGGAATGTGTTTTGAGTGATAAGGGATAGATTACGATCACTACCAATGTATTAAGTACGTGTCACCAAACAAGGATAAAGATCGGGACAGACGATATTCACCACCAATACTTAGAGGATAAGCTTCCCACCAAGAATAAAAGATTTTGGGATAATAAAAGTTCACTACCAAGGCCTAAAGGAAAATAACCAATCAGGAATAAAGGATTTCTTGATTTATTACCAAGGATAAAGAACTTGGATAGAATTTCGCTCTCTTGAGAAAAATCTCATATATTCACCACGTTGAAGTCTTCTATCATACAACTAATATTGCAACTCTATTTATAGAGTGATTTTAACAACAAAAGAAAAGACTTTTGAAATCTTAGAAACTAAAATGACTCTTAGAGTATTCACGTAATAAAGACTCTTAAAACTATGAATTAAGACACTTAATAATTTGGACTAAACGTATTTAACTAAAATTCGATGCATTCAAACTTGACTTGATCCTCCAAATTCGCGCACCAGCCTCGGAAGCCTAATAGTCTCCTTGGAAGGTGAACAAACAGCAATGGAAATCAATTAGAATAGCCTCTGGTTGCTAGGTAGTCAAATTAAAGCCTCGAATTAGAAACAAAAAAAAAATTAAAGCCTCTAAGACGACAACAAATCTTGAAAATCGATAACTATACTGCATAATTGCCAACTTGACCCTCGAGCCCATCTAATTAAGTCGTAGTCGAAGTCGGCTTTTGCCTACATGAATAATGAATGAGTTGGTTCGATCAATGAAACACAAGTTGAGCTCAAGACAAATGATTTGCATAAGCCTCGATATGGATTAAATTGTAAGTTTCTTTTGGTTAGTTGTTTAAACAGCCATTTCCTTTCACATTAGGATAATGATTAAGGATAAAAAACAAAGATAGACAACACTATTATTATAGTAATTAAATATTAAACCACGCATTCATATAACAATTTAAGTTTTTAGAATAATTGAGTTCTATCAAAATCTCATAATTATTGTGGCAAATATCTTTCAACTTTTCGTAGTGGGGACGTTCTTTCCCTGCTCAGTCAAACTCGATCGATGTAGAAAATTGAGAATACATGGCCGCCCGTCTTCAGCTCGCGTTAATCACGGCGAACGAGGGTCCAGGAGAAAGAACATCATAATAGCAACATGGTCTATTGCTGTTCAGTGAACTCCACCATCAATAAAGACAGCCCATTCGAATGGACAAGAAAAAATGTATACTATTAATATAAATTTATGGTCAAATATTCAACAGCCTCAGGTTGAAACCTCTACATCTTCGTGCCGCTTACGTTAGGTCAAGCTCGCTTTTTCCTAGTACCTAGTCTAAAAAATTTCTGGCGATAGAGTTCCTCTAGATTCAAAGAGCTTATAGTGGTGATTATTTCGTGGTTGAGTTATCTTTTTAATTTTGAAAGATAACATAAATGATCTTTGAATTTTTTTTGAAGTAAAACGAGATATTTAAAATTTTAATTTATTTAATATAATTTTCGAATTTTAGCTCAATATATAATGCCATTTCTGAATTTTTAATTTGTTTAATATGATTATTAAACTTTTGATACATGTTTAACCTAGTCCCTAGATTGTACAAAAATATTCAATATTATTCTTAAATTTGAATTAATAAAAAGATAATATTGAATATTTTTGTACAATCTAGGGACTAGGCTAAACATATATCAAAATTTTAGGAACTACATTTATGGACAATTCCTTAATATCATTGCTCATTTGCAACAAAATAATTTCTTTGTGCGGCAGTAAAAAAAAATATAACAACTTCATTAGTCGACGCCACCATCACCTCCACCCAACTCCTCGAATTTTTTACCTTTTTTTCCACACTATTTTGCTTCAACATTAGCGTTCATTGTCTCCATGCCACAACCTGTGTCATAAAAATTATGTAAAAGAGCCGCATCGAATCCTTCCATCGCTCGACCGAGCTAATGGAATTACTTAATTTGCTATTTCGTGCAAATTTCAAAAATTAATTGCGCTTTGTTTAAAAAATTCTAAACTTATTATCCTTTCGAAATTTTAGGACTTCCGGCGTTTGTCAACATAAAAAATCATTGCGGGTGGACGAGAAGAGTCAAAATGATGCCAGAAGCGGTTGTTGGTTTACGTGGGGAGTTCAATAATTGTGCAAAACGTAGAAAATTACTATTTTGACTTTTTCGGCTATTGATTCGATCCAAAATCAATTTTTTGGGCACATCAAGAACTTGTATTCTCAAATCATCTTAGCGGGATTTGCAGTCATCTTGGAAATTTCATTTTCCCCATGATTAGCATCTTATAAATAATAGAAATAACAAAATCTCATAATTTTGTATTAATTCATTTCATATTTTCTTTTTTACATGATAAATTTTCATATTTAGATTATATGTTGAATGTACTAATACCTTATCACATCAATCTGGTAATCTTGATCGAAACAGTAGGAGCAAGATTTTCTAGGCACGTGTACTTTGACTCCGCCTACTCCCATCAAACCTGCGAATACAAACAAATTTATTAATATAATTTACATATGTACATACTCATTGGTTGATACATTGGGGGGGGGTGTACATAAAACACTATGTACTAAGAATCTTGGAGAACTTCCAATTCATATCAGAAGAATAATATCAAGAACCGATCCTGTCATATGGAGCACCGCTCAGGCCCTCTCAATCTTTGTCATGTCCTCACAAAATCAATCATCATCAACCGCACGCACATGCTCGTTCATGCCACAGCTCTATCCACTCTTATCTACTATAGAGCTTCATTTTTCTTCAACGAAAACAACTCGAGAGTCAAATCCACAACTCTAGCATGGCTCATGATTTTCCTTGCCGAGCTAGTGCTATCTTTCCAATGGCTCCTCAGCCAAGCCTTCCAGTGGCGGTCCGTCTTGCGGGCTGCCTTCCCCGAGCGGCTTCCGGAGGACAGGAAGCTCCCAGACATCGACGTGTTCGTGTGTACGGCGGACCCGGATAGGGAGCCGACTGTGGACGTGATGAACACAGTGGTATCGGCGATGGCGCTCGACTATCCCCCAGAGAAGCTCCACGTGTATCTCTCGGATGACACCGGCTCGCCGCTGACGTTGCACGGGGTGAGGGAGGCTTACGGTTTCGCGAGATGGTGGCTGCCCTTCTGTAAGAGGTATGGAATAGAGACGAGGTGTCCGAAGGCATATTTTAGGGAAGAAGAGGATGATGAGAGGATTGGTATGAGCCTTGAGAATGAGTTTGGCTCGGAGAAGAAGAAAGTCAAGGTACGCTTTCCCTTTCGGTGATCTCTGTCCATACACCTGCCCTTCCATTTTCTCTTAAAATGTTGTCTTGCTATATTTGTCTCACTTAAGTGTCTGTGTCGTAAAATTAGTCGTCGGGTCATATTTTAATGGCTTCAATTTTGAGAGAGTAGGGATTACTTATCCAATTTCTTGTTGAAGATTGGTGCGACGTGATGGGCACAACTATTTACTCCAGACAATTTGATCAATGGAAAGAGTGTCAGAAAAGTTTTAAAATTATTGCATTGATGCCAAATAAGTCGCAAATTTTGTGGTATCAATTTGGTCCAAAACATTTTGACCTAAAATCAATTCGGTCCTTTCGGATAATTTTAGCTTGGTATTGTTGACATGAATGCTAGCTAGCCTACATAGCACAATTGGCACTAATGAGGACATTTTTAATAATTTTCATTTTTTTTGTTTTTTATTTTTCTTTCTATTTTTCCTCCTCTTTTCTTTGGTGGCTAGCATGGCCATAGCCAGTGAGGGCTGACCTCGCCTAAGCGACTGGCCAGAGGCGAGGGCTAGTGAGGCTCAAGCCCTCACCAAATTCGGCAAGGTTGCGACCTTTGACCTTGTGGCCTCTAGCGAGGGCTCGACCCTTGCCTAGCCATGGAAGGCTTGCCGGCCTTCGGCTCTGGTCGGTTGCTGAGGTCTTGAGACTAGTTGGAGAGGAAGAAGGAAGGGAAGAAAAAAACAAGAAAAAGAAAAAGAAAAAGAAAAAAATGAATGAATAAATAAACAATTTTGAAAAAAAAATTAAAATATTATTAAAAGTTGTCTACATCAGCGCCGATCGTACCACGTAGGCCAGTTGACGTCCACTCTAGTAATATCCGGTCAAAATTAGTCAGAATGACTGAATTTGCACTATTAAAAGGTTTATGATTAAATTGACATAAATACAATAAGTTTATGACTTTTTTTAACACTTTTTCCTTTCATCAACCATACATTGTTTTATAGATTTAGATTATAGCATGTTATACAGCGTTGTAGTTTATGGCGAAGGGATGGGCACGGAGAACCGAAAATCCGTGCCTTTCCGACCGGTTAAATAGTGGCTACGTACGTGGGCGTTCACCTTAGGCGTGGATGGAGATTGGATTATAATTTTGAAGTTCGTTTTTTTATGCAACCGCCAATTCACTATCCACCATAGGGGTACACTTAGGCAATGTTTAACTCACGTCATAGTCCGGCATCTTCGATTGCCACATGAGCTGGAATTGGTCGGATTTTATCTAGTAGAGGCTGGATTAGACATTTTGTATAAATTGAAAGACTTGACTGAAAATTGAAATTGTGGTAGCTTTTTTTAGAAAAATAGTGAAAACTTAGAGACAGAAAAGCACAATTTCTCATTTTTTTTCTGCATAGTTATTGGTTGTAACTTATGACGCAAGTTGCCAAAGACCGAGGACCATGATAGTAATTAAATTCAATGCATGGACATAATCTTAATGTGATGTAACTTGCTTAGATTGATCTAACTATTTTTCTTCTTTTAGGAGAAGTATGAGTTGTTCAAGGAACAAGTAAATGAGTATCAAAAGAGGCATCGAGGTGACTCTAGCCACACTGGCCGAGACCATCCGCCTACCATCGAGGTAATTCTAAATTTAAAATTGGAATTTGCAATTTCTAAGGCTTTAACTCGTTTAAACAAATTTAAATAAGTGAGCTAAGAATAAGCTCTAGTAAGAAATTTTTCAGAACATATGTCTCGATGAATATAACAAAAATCGATGGATGCAAAGAAAGGAGCTTTCACTCCTACGAGTCTTTGTCACCTATTCCATTTTGTGAGGCGGACACCACGGATGCCTTCCTTATTTTTAATGTGTCATTGCTTGCACGCTTCGCACTCTCAATTCTCTCTCTCTCTCTGTTTGCCTTTCCCGAAAAGAGAAAATACATTCTAAAAATTTTACATCCGATGATTCTGAGATTCGGATGAGAATCGAGATGAAGCCTTCCATGGACATGTTTAGGTCCCAAGCTAAGAACAGGCTCTGGTAAGAAAATTTTTCAAAACACAAGCCTCAATGTATATGACAAAAATCAATGGATGCGACAGGTGGTCGGAGGAAATGTCCCCGATGAAGTTGTGCAAGCACGCCAAGACCCCATGCCTCAGCTTATATACGTCTCAAGAGAAAAGAGACCTGCTCATCACCATCACTTCAAAGCTGGAGCTCTCAACGTTCTTGTACGCCATTTTAAATTTCAAATCCGAATCAAGCATATCTATATTCTTCTTCTATGTACAGCGGATAAGAATTCGCTGTCGCTCATCCCGTGCAGCTTCGGGTATCGGGAGTAATAAGCAACTCGCCTTACATTTTGGTGCTGGATTGCGACATGTACTGCAACGGCCCTTCTTCAGCTCGGCAGGCCATGTGTTTCCATTTGGATCCGAGATTATCTCGATCTCTCACGTTGGTTCAATTTCCTCAAAGATTTCATAATATCAGTAACAACGACATCTACGACAGCAAGATCAGAAAGTACTTCTGGGTAAACGAAAAGAATCATGTGGAGTTTTTCAATTGTCTATTCACAGATTCCTATCTTATAGAGTGCAAATTTTCTTTTGTTATCTGATGATTTCTGCTCTGTTTCAGACATGCTGGTATGGAATGGATGGATTGAAGGGACCTGTTTTATCTGGGACTTGCTTTTACATTAAGAGAGAGTCCTTGTATCGTAAACCCACACAAGAAGGCAAGTAGATCGATCCATGTAACTTTTTTGTTTTCAAGAAAGTACGGTAGAAAAAGTAAATGCAGTAACGAATTAATTCACTCGTTTTCCTGCGAATCTAGCAGGTTCTGATCTCATGGATTTAAAGAAACTCTTTGGCCATTCAAATGAATTCATCAAATATCTTTGGCGAAAGGAGAAGCCAAGCCAGAACACCATTGCCGGTGGCTCTGCAGCATTAAGGAAAGAAACCCAACTGTTAGCTACCTGTGGCTATGAAAATGGCACAAAATGGGGTCAAGAGGCAAGCGTAATTTAAAGAAAAATTATAATTAGTCCTTGTTATTTTCTATAAATGACCACATTTCTTTTTTTATTTGAGTTTTGTTGACATGATCTCAGGTGGGCTTCATGTACTATTCTGTGGTAGAAGACTATTTCACAGGCTTGACCTTACACTGCAAAGGCTGGACTTCAGTGTATTATAACCCATCAAAGCCGCAATTTTTAGGCACCGCGACAACAAATTTGAATGACTCGTTGATTCAAGGCACGAGATGGGGTTCCGGGTTGTCAAAAGTCGGTGTCTCAAGATTTTGTCCTCTGATCTATGGCTCATTGAGGATGTCCATTCTTCAGAGCATGTGCTATGCTGAACTTGCATTTTTTCCCTTCTATTTCTTGCCAATTTGCTGCTTTGCAACTATTCCTCAGGTCTGTCTAGTCAATGGCATCTCTATATACCCGGAGGTAAGTTGACTCCTGGCTCTACAACATAACATTCTTATTTGCCTTCATCGTATAAAATATGCTTCAATTTTGTTTCTCGATTTATTTGTTTGAAAGACTTAATCAATGATTTCTTCATTATCAGGTTTCAAGTTCATATATCATGCTATTTGCCTTCATCTTCCTATCATCACTTTTGAAGCATCTCTATGAAGTTGTTGCAAGTGGCCATTCAGTCCAAACATTCTTGAATGAACAACGAATCTGGATGATCAAGTCAACAACGTGTCATGTATACGGAACCATAGACGCGATTATGACACAAATCGGCATGAGAAGAGCTAGCTTCTTGCCTACAAATAAGGTCGATGATGACGAGCAATCCAAGAGATACGAGAAGGGGATATTCGATTTTCAAACATCAATAATTTTCCTAGCTCCAATGGTGACTCTAGTGATATTGAACATGGCTTCATTCATCATGGGAGTCGCTAGAGTTCTTACTTTGGGAGGCTGCGATGAACTGTTTATGCAGATTGCTCTATCATTTTTCGTCTTAGTGATGAGCTACCCTGTGTTTGAAGGGATGGTATTGAGGAAGGACAAAGGACGCATTCCACGATCAGTCACTATATTGTCAGCCTTTCTTTCCTTGGTATTGTTATTGCTAGGTTCAAGTTTTCTCATGCAATAATGAATGTTGTGCATAGGAAGTTATAAGTCATTTCATATCAATTCCTCATTTATCATAATTGTAGGACATTCTGCAGAATATATTCAGAAGTGATGCTTGATTATCAGGGACTACAATTGTGTAAGCTTTAAATTGACTTTTGTGACAATTGCAGCAAGATGAGTTGTTCAACAAATTGATTTGCTTGGTTTGTAGTTCAAAAGATAGAGTAGCAAAATGGAGTCCTCGTGTTGATGCAACTTGCGAACTATGCAATGCTTCGTTGGATGAGTCGAGGGAACATCCGTTCTTTGGGTAGAGATCTTTCCTGGCTTTCATATCAGTAGTCATCGTCAAGGCCAAAGCTCAAAGTTGAACAGGCTACTTGACAATTAAGTGCCAAAAGCATTCCATGCTTAATCGTTCAAAATGGCATGGATTACTTTTGACTCTATGACTCAGAGAGTTTGAAGAGGCAAATAGTTTAAATTGTTTTATCATTAGCTATTCCTCACCCTATTCCCTCATTGGGTAGGCACAAACCATTAGAATCGGTATGTTCACATGAACAAGCGGTGGAGGAATTCCTAACAGACAAAGGAGCGTGAGACAGGGTGTGCTAAGTCAGAAAGGCGACAACTACGATATATGCAGCAATAAGAACATGGAAAAGGATTGAGACCATTTACTATTTCTTGAAGCTCGATCTCTCCCTTCCTTTCTTGCCCAACATCTTCTGTTTGCTTTGGTTGAGCTGATTTGCTTAATTTATAATCGACTTCCTCTTTTAGTACTCTACCCCTAGGGGAAGTCGAATCCCCCTGCCTCCTTGAAAGAGAGATGACCTAAACCACTAGACGATGGGGGCATACTTGTCCAAGCGAGACCAGCCGAGCCAAGGAAAGCAGATCTTAGAGTGCGACGCCTTCGGCATTCATGGATTGTGGACCAACCATTCCAGGAGTATTTAGCCTTGCAAGGCGGTCCTTGATTCACACAGGATTCCACGTGCCCCCAAGACATTCCGTAGCTGCTTGTGAGCTAGACTTGCTTGTTTGATCCCCGCATCTTCTCCTTGGCAAAGAGAAATTTAACCATTCGACTCTATCTGTGTTTTTTTCGTTTCTAACTACTGCAACTAATGTGGAAGCGCGAACAAATGAAAAAATTCGAGCAAGAAATAAATTGCAAAAATAAAAGCCAAACATTGTTGATTTATGTGGTTTGGCTGCATGCCTACTCCACGAGCAGAGACCGATGAGATGATTTCACTATAATTAGCAAAGATTAGAATCTCTCAATCGCTCACACCCAAGTGTTTTCCTAATCTACAGTCCTAGATAACGTCTGAACTCACAAGAATCAATCGCAAAAGAGGAATACTGTCATGCTCTCAACTCTCTTGGACGATGGCTCTTGCAAGCACTCCAGAAATCTTGTAAGTTTCTCTACTTAAATAAGTTTGAAATATAGAATTTTAACAAGTCTGAATCGAGGCCCGGCTAAAGCACTGAAGAACATCACTGCTATTGGGCACTGTTTGGGAGCCCGACTAACTTTGCTGGCGTGCCCAAAACTAGCTGGCAGCATGGCCATTCCTTAGCTGCGCGCTTTCCTGGTGCTCTAGTTCTTTGAGGCGCCAGTCGGCCATTTCCTTGCATATCCAGTCGTTTGCCTCTGTCTCCGGGCCTTTGCGAACACTCCATGTTCCCGAAAATCACGAGCTTGTGTCCACCAAAAGTCCAACTTTGGCTCAGTAGGCGATGTGTTTCCATTTGGATCCGAGATTATCTCAATCGCTAACATAGGTTCAATTTCCTCAAAGATTTCATAATATCAGTGAGAATGACATCTATGATAGCAAGATCAGATCGTACGTTTGGGTAAACAAAAAGAATCGTTTGGAGTTTTTTAATGGTGCATTCACAGTTTCCTATGTTATAGAATGCAAATTTCCTTTATTATCTAATGATTTTTGCTCTGTTTCAGTCATGTTGGTATGGAATGGATGGATTGAAGGGACTTGTTTTATCTGGGACTTGCTTTTACATTAAGAGAGTTATTGTATCTTAAATCCATACAAGAAGGCAAGGAGATCGATCCTTAATAACGATTTTGTTTTCTAGGAAGCACAGTAGAAATAATAAATGCAGTAATGAATTAATTCACTCGTTTTCCTGTGAATCTAGCAGGTTCTGATCTCATGGATTTTGAAGAAACTCTTTGGCTATTTGAATGAATTCATCAAATATCTTTGGTGAAAGGAGAAGCCAAGCAAGAATACCATTGCTGGTGACTCTGCAGCATTAAGGAAAGAAACCTAACTTTAGCTTCTTGTAACTATGAAATTGGCACAAAATGGGGTAAAGAGGCAAGTGTTGTAGCTAGTAGAAACATTAGAATTAGTCCTTGTTCTTTGCTATAAATGACATCATTTCTTTTTTTATTTGACTTTTGGTTGCCATGATCTCGGTGGGCTTCTTGTATTATATTCTGTGGTAGAAGACTACTTCACCGGTTTTACCTTACACTGCAAAGGCTGGACTTCGGTGTATTGTAGCCCATCATGGCCGCAAGTTTTAGCGACCGCGACGATGAACTTCAATGATCTGTTGATTCAAGGGACAAGATGGAGTACCAGGTTTTTGCAAGTCGGTGTCTCATGATTTTGTCCTCTGATCAATGGCTCGTTGAGTATGCCCATTCTTCAGAGCATGTGCTACGCTGAACTTGCACTTTTTCCCTTCTGTTGTTTGCCAATTTGCTGCTTTGCAACTATTCCTCAGATTTTGTTTAGTAAATGGCATCTCTATATACCCTGAGGTAAGTTGTCTCCTAGCTCTAGAACATACCATTCTCATTGCCTTCATTGTATATAATATGCTTCAATTTGTTGCTTGATTTATTTGTTTGAAAGAGCGAATCAATGATTTCTTCATGGTCATGTTTTAAGTTCATATATCATGCTATTTGCCTTCATCTTCCTATCATCACTTTGTTAGCATCTCTATGAAGTAGTAGCAAGTGGCCTTTCAGTCCAAACATTCTTGAACGAACAACGAATCTGGATGATCAAGTCAACAACAGGTCACATATACGGAACCATAGATGCGATTATGATGCAAATTGGCATGAGAAGAGCTAGCTTCTTGCCTACTAATAAGGTCTACGATGATGAGCAACCCAAGGGATACGAGATGAGGATATTCAATTTTTGAACGTAAACAATCTTTTGCTCTTCGATGGTGACTCTAGTGATATTGAACATGTCTTCATTCATCAGTGGAGTTGCTAGAGTTCTTACTTTGGGAGGCTGCGACGTACTGTTTATACAGATTGTTCTGTCAGTTTTCGTCTTAGTAATGAGCCACCCTGTGATTGAAGGTATGGTATTGAGGACGGACAAAGGACGAATTCCACCATCAGTCTATACTGTCAGCTTTTCTTTCCTTGGCATTGTTGTTGCTAGGTTCAAGTTTTCTCATGTAATAATGAAAGTTGTATATAGGAAGTTATAGGTCACTTTATATCAGTTCCTCAATTATCATAATTGTTGTACATTCTGCAGAAAATATTCAGAGGTGATGCTTTATTATCCTGGACTGCAATTCTACAAACTTCTAATTGATTTACGGTACTATTGCAACGAAATGTGTTATTCAACAAATTGCTTTACGAGACCAATTGTTGCTTGGCTTGCAGCTCATTGATAGAGCAGCAAAGCGGAGTCCTCGCATTGATGCAACTTGTGAACTCTGCGATGCTGCGTTGGAGAGTCAAGGAAACATCTTTGCTTTGGGTATAGAGATCTTGCCAGGCTTTCATATGGGTAGGCATCGTCAAGGCCGAAGCTCAAAGTTGGAATACGCTATTTGTCATCTAAGGGGCAAAAGCATTCCATGCTTAATCGTTGAAGATGCCATGGATTACTTTTAAATATATGAATTAGAGAGTTTGAAGAGGCAAATAGTTTAGTTTGTTATCTCTTAGGACTAATGCAGAAGCACAATCAAACGATATGATTCGAGTAATAAATAAATTATAAAATGAAATCCGACCACAACGGATTTACGTGATTCGGCAATGTCCTTACTCTGCGGGCAGAGGTTGACAAGATGGTTTTATTGTAATCAAGCAAGAGAAGATTACAATTGTTTGAAACACTTACATCAACTAATAACAACTGAACCTTCAAGAACCAATGACAAACTAGGAGTTTCTCATGCTCTCAACTTTCTTGAGCAAGGGATGGACTAAATTGACACTAGCATATGTTTGACGTCAGCGCCTGTGGACTAAGAAAAATTGTGGGCAAATTACCAAAAAAGTTTTAAACCTATTGCAATTATGCCAATTTAGTCCTAAACATTTTGACAATCTACCAATTCATTACATCCGATCAATTTTAGTCGAAATTAATGACGTGGATGCCTACCGTCATACATGGCATTGCTAGCACTGACATGCACAATTTTTATAATTTTTAAAAATTTTGTGAATTATTAATTTTCTCTTTTTTCCTTCTTATTTTCTATTTTCAATGTGGCCTCAATAGTGCTTGGTGAGGTCGACCTCGCAAACCTCACCCTTGTGGCCTCTAGCGAGGGCGAGGTCAACCTTGCCTAGCAATAGCGAGATTGAGCCTTGCCAACCTAGCCTTGATGAGGTCAAATCTCACCGGCCACAATGAAAAAACATGAACTAAAAAAGGATAAAAAGAGAAAAAATTTAAATTTAAATTAAAATTAAAATATACATAAAATGATAAAAATTATCTACATCAGCGTTGGTGGTACCACGTAAGATGATTGGTGTCCACGTCATCGATTTTCAGCCAAAATTGATAAATTATCAAAAAGTTTATGACTAAATGCGTTTATTAAAAGATTTGGGACCTTTTTGGTAATTTTCCCAAAAAATGTTCACGTCAATGCCACTCATGCTACATAGGACAGACAGTGTTCACGTTAGCAATTTCTATTCTAAATTGGCTAGATGGACTCAATTGGTACCAATATGAAGATGTTTAGGACTAAAATAATTCAATTGAAAGGTTTATGACTGAATTGGTACTAATACAATAGGTTTATAGCTTTTTTGGTATTTTTCCCATAAGAAACAAAGGGGCATATGCCGCTGATCTTCCTCTGACTAGGGTGCAAGGTTAGCTAATAGTTTAAGGTGGCTCACACAAAATAGGAGTCGTGCCCTTTTACAAAATTTATGCCAAGTCATGCAAGTTAAAAAAATTGGCATGCACACAACAACAGTGTTCAGTAAAAAAATTCCACTTCGCTTAAATACGCAGTTATAATATATCTTATCTATATGTTTTCTCCCTCAATTTTTTAGTCCAAGTTTTTAGGTTGAATATTCCAACAATTCACACAAATACGGTTGATCACCGGACAAGTGTAAAGATTCGGTTGCACGTATACACTGTTCAGAACCATTTACATGTCGGGAGATCGACAATGCATATATTTAAGAGAGATCACTAGTCTGGGTTGAATCAAAAGAACAGGTAAATAATTCCAGTTCAGACGAACAGTGGGCATCGAGTATCTACTGTCAATCATATCGAGCCGTCGAGGATCATTGCTTTGAGAAAGATGAATCGGGCCAAGCCCCAAAATTACGCAAGAGGTTTGTGCTTCCTTCAACATGCTTCGGAGGCAGTCGACATGCTGCTGTACTCCAGTAGTAGTTCGGTGTTAACAAGGTTGATGTCGGGAATCTATGTAATTTGTCCAAGCAGCCCCAGAAGAATTCTCCACCTTGAAAGAAGCCCCCAAAAATCTTTGAACTTGTCATGTACAGCTGATTCTCTGTGGCTAATTATACACGTACGTCTCAACAAAGTGATTTAAAAACGACTCCATGCCGTCGTCGTCCTCTTCATCGCGATATTTCTTCTTTAATCGCAGGTTTCTTGATGAGTACTTGGACGTCCACGTTCAAAGACCATAAAAGTCTCAAATGCAGGCGATACAAGTTATTGATACATACATAACCGTGGTGATGATTTTTCAAGAACTGGGTCAAAGGCATTGATCTAAACTTTCTTTATGAAAAATGCAGAGGAAAATAGGGTTTGCGTTCCAGGGTTCAATTAAGAATGAACTCGCAGTGGAAGCAATTACAGCACTCATGTTGCTGTCACCGACGATGCGCTCCTCCTTCCATTTGTCTTCGACATAACCCCATTAATTACGAGCTTGATTCCATTTGAATAACATTATCAAACTCGAAATACACAGCAGCCGTCTTATCTCTCTCTCTCTCTCTGTCCCCATTGATCGAGGACGCGGTCAAAGCTCGAAAAAGAAAGGAAAATGTTGTACGAGATAGATGCCAAAAATTCCTTGAAATAACGCGTTTTGAGGCCGTCTAGGTCTGATATGTCCATGCACGAAGAACCAGTAAAACCCCCCTCGCTAATTACTAATTGGCACACAACCAGACACAGATAATGGTAGTGAAACAACCAAATGATATGGACACAAATGTCTTACGTCAAATCATTCTTTTGAACAACTCCTCCTCGAACCTTATGCACGCACTTTTCTCTTCTTTTCTTTTATAGCCAGCAGACGCTTTACTAATGAAGTGTGAGTTGTTCATCAGTTGAAAGTTTCTTGCCCCTTAATTAAATGATAATAACACTAATTAAAATCAAAAGGATGGCAAATTAAGGACCAACGAGGGTTTTCCAGAAGTGGGTTAAGATAATTATTCCACAAGTCACAACTAGAAGCAAATGGGTCATGAGGTTTCTAGGGATATTATGTTCTGTAAATCAAATTACCTATGTACAAATTATCTTCTTTTTGAAGAAAAGATGTACGCTTCAATATTGGAAAGTGAAAACGAGTTGATATGCAGAATCTCCTCAGCGCAAAAATGGACATTTGAGTATGCTGATTGTTGGCGACTTTGGCCAAAGAAGAAAATGTAGCTGATGGTAAATTTCCCTTAAATTTGTCTGCTCGTGCACGAGAAGTAAGTAATACTGATTTTTTTTTATAAGCTATTATTAGACTTATCTTTGGCACAATGAATTGCATAATACTGCCATGCATTTTAGAGTATAATTTGAATTGGATTATTTTAGAAATTCCTTGTCAAGAATGTGCACATAACTAGACCGAACCATAGCGGGCGGTTCTGGGCAGTTTCTAGTTCCAATTTTTTTCAAATTGAGAATAATCGGTCCAGTTCTAGGTGCAGAACTGAACCGTTCGGATTGATTAAGACTGAACTGATATGATTTTTTTTTAAAAAAAATTCCTTTTCTTTTAAAGAGTGAAGAAAAGGAAATTACCAAAATCCTAAACCAGACTAGTCCAACTCGAGAATCGAACTAGGATAGGTCCGTTCTTGGCCTTACTGTTTTGGTTCTTGGTTCTAGGGTGGAACTGGCCCAACCTGGGAACCGATTACCTCTACTTTCGGTCATGTTTCAAATGTAAACCCCTTGAACTCTTAGTTTTATTTCGACCAAAAAAACAACTCTTCATTTTATCAAGTTTGATTTTGAAGCAAAAAGTAGAGTGAAATTTGACGAGAATGACCTAAAATTTTCAATGAACCTCAACATTTGAGTGAGAATACAATTCTCGGAGTGCCTAGTTAGAAATTGATTAGAAAATCTGCTATTTTCATATGGCGATGGCCTCACATTGGATGAATGAGTACATGCTCGAACTTAAAAGATTGCTCGCATCACCTCCAATGCTAGAAAAATAAACCATAGGAATCAAACTAAATATGGGTAGGAATCGTGACTTCATTCCAACATCAAGAGCTTGCTCTAATAGACCGTAGAATAAGAAGGCCCTTTTCTTGAAAAAGAGTGTGAACAAATTCTACGGAGATCAGTTCACATGCAAAATATAGGACTCTTCCCTCGTGCATAGGATTACCATTAACAACACTAGTAGCTGAACGTTGTGGACTACTATATTAGTGTCCTCTCCAAAAAAACGATAACTTACACACAGTCACTTGACCTTTAACTACTGCGTTAAGAAAACTTGGGTTGAAAGCTATATGACAACGAGACGCTAGTGGGGGAGGATCTTCTTCTTCTGTACATGCGAGAGAGAGAGAGACCCCATCAAAGAGCCGGCCAAAAGAATGGTTCTCGGAACATAGGCCAAACTTTATGTCTCTATATATACAAATCCGCTAAATCCACACTGGTAATGCCAATGTCTTCTAATTGTCGTCATTTCATACATCCCTCCTCACCTTTTTCCTTCACATAAGAACCCCCTCTCTCTCTTCCTCCCCCTCAACCAGCACCCCCCTCCTCTCTCTCTCTCTCCAATTGCTATCACCCGTCACCATATTCTTCGTCTCCCCATAAATTCTTTCTTGGCGGTTTTGGGACAGCAAATTGCAAAAAAATTGCTCTTGAGAAAGAGAAGAGGGTTTCCGATGGAACCGGGGAAGCTAAGCTCGGAGTCGTCGAGCGAAGAAAGCGATCCGATCGAGCAACCAAAGGAGGAAGGGAGCGTCAAACGGTCCTACGAATGCACGTTTTGCAAGCGGGGTTTCACGAACGCCCAAGCTCTGGGTGGTCACATGAACATCCACCGGAAAGATAGAGCCAAAGGAAAGCAAGCTCCAAGTGGTGCTCCCACTATGAGGAAGATCTACGATCCTTATGTCATCGCATCTAATCATATTGGATCGAAATCGGGCCGAGTACCCCCGGATTACGACCTGGGCAAAGATGACGAAGCACAAAGAAATTATTGCCACAAGGGTCTTCAAGCATCTGCTATGAACCCTAAAACTTATCTTGAAAGCTTGCACTCTTTGCAAAGAGGAGATGACATTATATTGGATGCTAGTCTTAGCCTACGAATCGGCCCGTCGAACATGGAGCGCGCCTGTGAAGTGAAGCGAGATGAGAATCGGGAGGAAGTCGACTTGGAGCTTCGACTCGGCCGCGACCCGTAATTTATTATGCTTTGATTTAGGTTTGAGAAATTTATAATTATTGTACAGATGATATTCTTTCAGACTTGCTATATATTCTATAAGGAGTGGGAATGTCGATTTCAATGGTTTTATGAAGGAGGCTTACAGCATACCATGAGTTGAATCTTGGCTCTGATTACCGTTTTATCAAGGTAATGAAAATGTGACTATTTTTTCTCTAATGAGTTTTTCTTTTTCATGCTTCGTCTGCAGCACAAGTTAAAAAAAAGCAACATACATGTGCTGAGTTTGTTTAAATTATAAAGCAATTTCTTTTTTCTGGCGACACAACTTATAGAGCAATTGACATGATAAGAAACCTGGCATATTTTGATTAAAAAGATTATTTTGCCAGATGCATAACAAAGATACCCATCAGAGTTGATTCTTATTTGAAATGGCAATTAGCATCAGATTAAAGTTTGATCTCTTGTTGTGCGATTGCCCCTTTATTTTCCTGAGGGTTATAAGAAGGCTCTGCACTTGAGAAAGAAACTACATCTGATTACCTTACCAGTTGCCGCTGATCCAAATTTATGCCAAGTTTTCCAAGAAGAAAAGGTGAAAATCGATGTCAGGTATTTGATCGTTTGCATTCTTCTGTTCATCAACAGACAAGATCAATATTTTGCTTAACGATTTTTGAGAATGCATGTCATTCTCTTGTTTTAAGGATCATGTGGCTGTTGGTCGATCAAAGAGAGATGATTGTTTACCAAGAAGAAAGAGTAGATGCAAAGTATGAGTTCTTAACTTAATCTGATGATTGTTTTGGCATAAGCAGCACTCTTTATGTGAATGCTGGGAACGTAATAATGACAAAAACGGAAAAATTCACTTGTTTTTTTCCTTCGAATTTTCATCCGAAATTCCTTTTTCCCTCAGATAAATTGTTCAAAAATCCGTGTGACTTCCCTTGCATATATAATTTGCTTAAAAGAAATCATATTCTCATTTATGGTTGCATGATTAGTAAATTATGCTTGCGAAAATTTGATGATCGCATGCCGACAGGGAAGGATTTGAGAAAGGTCGATTTCTTCATATTCTCCTAGTAATAAACGATGTAATGGTGTTGACTATGTCTTATGTAGCCGATATTCCTGGATGCTGGCAACTTAATTAATACGTGATAATAGTGTTTCGACACAATATACCAGCTCCTTCTTAAAATGGCAGACCCAAAGTATGATTAAGCTCGTCCTACATTGTGTAGCGCGCGTTAGTGTCGCACGAATGTGTATGTGCAAAATGAAATCTTCATGTTTATGTTATGAACTTCCATGTGCATAACATAGTAACTTCATTGGATTTAGTCAATGATTATGGTTTTTTTTAAGTTGTTACCAAAAGTTGATCAGATAATTAAAGTGATGCATAGAACATGAAATTACTAATCGAGATTAAGATAGCTAGCTAATACCTATATGTCATCAAACTTTACTTTTAGGGAAACTATAGAGGGGCTAAGATGAATTGATTTTGCTCAAACCGTCATTCCACCAATGTGGAGTTTTTCTTTTCCTTCTTTAATGTGCAAAATGTGAAGCTATAACTAAGAGTGTGAAATTATGTACGAGGAAACTTTGGCAAAAGTGGAATTGTTCATGGAAGTAAATTATAGTATCTAAATAATATTAATCGAAATAAAATTTGAAGATGAAAACAAATGCCCAACATTTGCCCTTTCTAGCTATTTTTATTTCCCCTTTATTATACCTCTCTTCTTCTTTTTTCGATTTCTTTACTAAACCTATAAGTGCTTTTCATTTTTTTTCTTGGATTTTTCTTCTTATTGCTAGTTTCAAAATTTCTTAAGACATTCAATTATCAATTAAGAAAACAAGTTTTTTTAGGACTAATCCTACTCCAAGGCCCACTTCCTTAATTTTCGGCAAACTTAGCTCCACTTTGTCAAACTTGTCATAAGTTTTCATTTTGAACATATATATTTGGGATATCATTCTCCTTTTGATTCCATATTCTACTCCTTTTCCCTTTCAAGAGGGTATTGTGCCAAATGAAAGGATTAAAGATTTTAATTAAAACGCTCCATGTTTATCTATTTATTGATTGCTTTTTTCCTTCCATATTCCACCTAAAAATTTTAATCAAAAAATAAAAAAAGCTTCATTTTATTATTTGTCCGCTCTTCAAGCAGTATATGGCGAGATACTTATCCAAAAAGTCCTAAACCTATTATACGGTAGTCAATTCAGTTATAAATCTTTCAATTGTGTCAATTTAAATTTATTCCTAAACCTTTCAAATGTGCCATTTTACTCCTAAACCTTTTGAAGATTTACCATTTTAGTATTAAAACTATTATTTGGATAATTAGCCGGAATGACTACATTGACAAATCTTAACTAAATTGGCAGATCATCAAAAGGTTTATGACTAGATTAATACAATTAAAATGTTTATAACTAAATGGGAAAATTCCCCAAATATTTAGGACTAAAATTACACAAATGAAAGTTTTAAAATTGAATTAGCCGTCAAATAAAAGGTTTATGACATTTTAAACAATTTTCCCAGTATATATGACATTAGTGCACGATGAGAGATATCAATGCTGCCCAAATTAAGAGTTATTTAGGGTTTTTCGAACGTCATCTTAACAGAACAAATAAGCACCCAATAATTATCGATCGGCAAGAAGTAATCTATCCCGGAAGATCAGAACCGGTCAACTTTTCTTCACGGGTCAATGGTGGTAGAGGTCCACCATCGTGACCTTTGCTCCGTCTTAACCAAATCAACCTCAATCGCCAAAATAGTTATTTAAATAATGCATGTTAATAGGTACATGACAAAATACTGGTATAACCTACTTTTGAATGGGGCCGAGCATAATTTGGCTTCCATCATTGACTCGAACTGAGCCGAACGGTTGAATTCGCTCTAGGTAGGCGATTTCAATAAGTAGGTTTATATATTGAACCTGAGTGAAATTTGACAGTTTGGTTCAATTCGGGATTTTTTCTTTTCCAAAACGAACCAAATCATCAAGTGAATTTTTATTTTTTTGCTATTTTTCTTACTTAAATTTGTACTTTTCTAGCTTTTTGTCACGACGATGTTGCTTTCATTTTTTTTTTCTCTTGGTTTCTATTGGCTTGAGACCTTGACCAATTCAAAATTGATGAAAGTAGATGAAAATCAAGAGCACTACATAAGAAAAATGAGGAAAAACACGAAAATGATAAGTTCAATCCGGTTCCGTTTCAAATTGAACCACACTAAAAAATTTCAATTCGGTTCAGTTTCAAATCCCTATTTAGTTCAGTTCGGTTTTTCATCCACATCGAACAGAGCTAAACCGTGCTCACCCTGAGTTGTAAATTGGCCTTTTCATAGTGTAACCTGATTTTGCATGGGATTGGGGATTCTTTTCTTCAATTTAAAGGGTATAATTTGTCCACCAATGATCATAATGAAGAAGGCACAAACAGCTGCCTTTCTGCAAAATTAATCAAGGAGAAACTACTTGATAGACACTGAAGAGATCGAATGCTTGGCGGATTCATGTTTTGGGGTCACTCAAGCCTAGCCTTACCATTTTCCATGCATACATAAGCATTGATTTAAGGACGCTCCCCATTATGTTTTATGTTGTTCGTAAGTTTAACACATTGATGTGAGTGCCTTTGTGGACATACGGTCATATGTAGTTAGAACAACCACACCAACACCCTCTCTAGATAAAATAAAAATGCTGGAAGACGTAATACCAAGTTGGTAATTTCTGATTTATCTTGCAACCGAAAATCGGCCATTAATTTAACGGTAGAGCATACTATGATAATTATGACATCATCGTGCTTGGAGACTATCGACTAGACACAGTGACTTGACCCATTGGAACGAACATCTACTATGCTCCATATCAAATGGGGTAGCCCTAACTCACAACTCGTTGTGCCTGCACCATAACTCTTTCGCGTACTGTTAATATAAGATTGTTCATATTTCTTTAGGAAAGTACATCAAAAGGGCTTAGGCTCTGTTTGGGAACCACTCTCCCAAGAGGCTGAGGAAAATTTGGAGTGTTTGGCAAATTTAATTGGAACCTCTTTGACAAAATGCTAGTCTTGGGAAAGCTTAAAGCCTAACCTGTTTTGGGTTTTTAGCATTTGTGGAAGGCCATTCCTAGGGTAAAATAATATTCCTTCTTCCAAAATTACCCTCACTCATTTTTTCGTTTACCAATTTTTCCCTCTGTATAACTATTCATCTTCTATGTGTAGATTGCCGGTGAAGCTTTGTCAATAGTTGCATGAGGCCGACCGATTACCATTGACGTTCACGCAACCCCAAGTGGTTCCTCATCAGGATCATGTGACCTCAAGCGGCACTTGCCTGGGGTCGCGCGACCCTCGCTGGGGCTCACCGGGGTACGCCTAAGGTCGTGCAACCTCAAACAACGATTGCCAACACCAAATCTGGGTTGCAGTGGCTTGAGCCCTTCGCTAGAGTTAGCAAAGGATTTGAGTTTTTTAATAAAAAAAAAATAAGAAAAGCCCTTTGCAAGAATAATTTTTCCAAATACTATTTAACCCAAAATTTCTTTACAATGAATCGTTGAACTACAATTTAACAAACACAATTTAGATTTGGAAAACCCCTCTAAAAGTCCTCTGTATCTCCCTAAAGCTTTCCTTAAATATTTAACCAAACGCAGCCTTAAAGATATATAATTTGAACGCATTTAAGTCGCAAATTTACATATCACTTGTGCCAGTCGAGTGTCTCTATTACACCGATTAGTTTTAGGTGACATAAGCATTTGATATGACCTTTCTTATATACTTTTTTTTTATTCCATATAATTTCAAAACGCTCCGCCCTAATGCCTCGTCAAAAGAGTACAAAATCAGCCCACAAGACTCGTACCTAACAGACTTCGCACTAATTAGTCTATACTCGCAAATTCATTATCACTAGCACAAGCTCAAACCGGTTCGAAAAGGCATTTGAATGGCTTTGAATTGGAGCTTAATTGTGGCACCACTTCTAGCATTGATGAATACTTAGTACCTACCATCATTTTTTTTTTGGGGGGGGGGGGGGGGCATGACGTCATAATTCTCCTCTTGCTATTTTCCACAACAATACCCAATTACCAAAAAAAGCCATAGAGAAATTCGCCCCATCCTTCGCAGCATATTCAACATTGATCGATCGCATCCTCTTAGCACGCAAAGCCAAGGCCTCTTCCTCTCCTTCTTCTTCTTCGCCGCCGCCGCCGCCGCCGCCATGTGCACGCTCGAGAAACGCGGCGACGTCTTCTACCTGACCATGACCGGATCCGACGAGCACCGGCTCAGCCCCACCCTGATCGCCTCCCTCCTCTCCGCCCTCGCCGAGGCCGCCTCCCAGTCCTCCCGCGGCTCCGTCCTCGTCACCACCTCCGCCGGCAAGTTCTTCTCCAACGGGTTCGACCTCGCCTGGGCCCAGTCCGCCGGATCCCCCGACGGGGCCCAGCGGAGGCTCCACCAGATGGTCGAGCAGTTCAAGCCCGTGGTGGCGGCGCTGATCTCGCTGCCGATGCCCACGATCGCCGCCGTGCAGGGGCACGCGGCGGCGGCGGGGCTGCTGCTGGCGCTGAGCCACGACTACGTGGTGATGAGGAGCGACCGCGGGGTGCTGTACATGAGCGAGGTGGACATCGGGCTGTCGCTGCCGGACTACTTCGGGGCGGTGCTGAGGGCGAAGGTGGGGTCGGCGGCGGCGAGGAGGGAGGTGGTGCTGAGGGGGAGGAAGGTGAGGGGGGAGGAGGCGGTGGCGATGGGGATCGTGGAGGGGGCGCACGACGGCGAGGAGGGGGTGGCGGTGGCCGGCGGGCGGCTGGCGGAGGAGCTGGCGGGGAGGAGGTGGGACGGCGAGGTGTACGCCGAGATAAGGAAGGGATTGTACCCGGAGCTGTGTGGCGTGCTGGAGTTGACCACCAAAGTCATCGCCAATGCTAGGCTTTGACGAATTTGGTCTGGTCTGGTGGCAAAAAAGTTGCGAGTGCTGGCTTTCCTATGGATGTCTCTTACGTTTTCTTGCAATGTAATGTCGAAACTATGTTCACGCCGATCTATCTATCTCATCAGCTTTGTTGCTTGCTCATGGAGTGAAAAGTGTTCATGTTGATACATTTCTCCTGTTTCTTCTTGGGTGGTATTCTGAATCGACCTATGCATCTTTCGATCAGGTCGGCACCTCGGTGATCGTTTTTGCCTCATGATCTGCGCTCCAGCCGGATCGATGACCCAAACCTTCCATCTCGGGCTCGCGAATATTTGACGACTCAAGTTATCCTCATCTCGATCTATCGTCATCCCAGCAGGCACATGGATACTTTCATCGATGAGCGGAGTAACCGTACCGGTGGATAGGGTATTTGTTCAGTAGTAATTCATTAAGAGGACTTGTTTACACCAAGCAAATGCATTCATGCTTTTTCTGGTTCGAGATGCCACGGCTTCTCTGCCCCGTGTGCTCGAGCAATGGTGTTTCCTCAAACCCTGCTTTTCTCTGGAGGTATGCCGAATTCGGGATCCTGCCCTCCGGCATAATTCGATTCGCTGCTAATGTTTCTCATAAGGATTTATATTTTTCCTCAAATCTAGAGCACCCCAACTTTTACCAGTCAGGTTCGAGTCTTGCATAAGATCCGTCAAACACAAACACAAACACAAACAATTAAAAAGAGAGACCTTTTAAGAATCCTGAACATCTAATGACAAATTCAAACTCTTTGAAGAGTAAACCTTCGTGAACCGACTGACTTAACCAAAATGACAAAATATCATCATTCCCAGTCACTCGGGAATCATCCTAATAACCTTTGGAGTCGAAAAACCACAGCAATTTGTACCAAAAAGAGTAGCCTGAAAATCGTTTTATAACCTGGGGATGCTGCAAGAGATGCCATAACATACCAACTCAAAACCCCACCACCCATATGAAGACCCCGCCCCACTAACTGGAAGCGCTCGAGACCGTTCAATGCACCTCCGCTTCTAATTTGCTTTCACTTTTTGGCTCTTCTTCTTGAGTTGCCTCCTTGGAATCGAATTCTTCATCCCTATGAAGAACAGAAGGGCACCGAAAAATGCCATGTTCTAGAAGGAGAGCGGGGGAGAAAGCATCGATTTTAGTGTCCGTCACAAAGTGCAAAAAAAGTACATCAAACAGCCGATGAAAAATAAGCGAGATCGAATGCATACCTGTGTGAAGTCATTAAGAAGACTCTCGAACTCGGGCTTGGTTGGGTCATAGTTGTAAAAGTCGTAGAGAATTGGAGTTGTGAGCACCAATTGAAGAAGCTGCGCACAAAAGTAAGTTAAAAAAATCGTCTTCAACTTTCACCAACTCTAAAGAAGGAAATCTTATAAGAGACCCACCAGGAGATAAGCCCCAAAGGAGCTACCGAACACGAACAAAATGCCTCCGAGGCCTTTAAGAATGTAGATTGATGCGACGACGTGTCTAGTCTGCATGAAATCCTGAAAATTCAGGGGGTATAAAAGTAAGATAATGCAAAAGGAGGAATAAAGCTAAATTTAAGCAAAAAGGAAGATGAATGGAGCACAACAAAACGACAGAAAACCTACATCAACATCAGGCGTTGCGACTCCCAATTTGGAGGACAGATGGTGCAAGGCAACATCTAACTTAGGGCGCAACTCCTTAGCTGCCGCGGCACCCCCATCAACAGCAAACTCGTTGTACCTGCGGGACAGCAAAACACGTTCGATAAAAACCCATTACTGCCTAGTAAAACCAAAACATCCAAAAAGAGGACTTTCCACGTAGTAAATTAGGCAGATGAATCCGATTAAACAACCAAAACAAATATCATGAAACTCAACAGTAACAAATTAGAGAGGATTCGCTAACTCCACAAATATGTCGCTTCACGACAAATTCAGACAAAAGTCATGAAGAAGACAAGGGAAGAGGATGACCATGTTCTGGATAAAAGTTGCATTGCTTCGTGAAAAGTAGGGGAGAAAAGGCTACAAAAGCATTAAATCAATAGATTTGAACTTCAAAGCGAATCAATAGACAGTTTTCCAATTATGGAAAAAAGAGTAATTAGAATCCTCCATGTTAGACATATGGCTACTGCCCAAAGCTACAAAATAAAATACGTAAACTACCTTAAAGTTCCCTAAAAGCAACTCGATCAGTTCTCAGTTAACTTTCTCAGTGTTTCCTTGCAAATAAAGTTTCAAAATTAAGGGCACTCATCACAAGTATCATGCACACAACACACATTAAGGCCAGGGAAATCAACAACATCCCATAATATGCTTCACAACCTCAAGATCCTGCAATGAATTACATAAACTGTCTATCCATTTGCAGCAGTTAGCTCAATGAGAAAGCAAGCGCAAGTTTAAATTGAATCCTGTCGGTAGGCAGATGAATCAATCTGAACTAGAACAAAACTGACCACTCTTTGTATCGCAATAGTTCTCACCATGAATTATGTAAGTTATGCATGAATTGCATAACCTGCCCTCCTTAAAATGGCGGCTCAAAGGGATCCTCAAATGCATATCCCTAGTCCCATTAGAATATTTTTATGCAAACTGAACAATAGTCTACGCAATACAGGCATCTATTTAATCTACACGTTTGCTTCGAATCCCCCACACCAAACAACCCAATCATCTGTTATCAAGCAAGAAAAGGAAACTAACAGGATCTCAAAATTATCTTTCTGTAATTGAATGTCATCTCTGCATTGTAACTGTCCCTCTGAACGGTCACCCCAAGTCCTATCTACTTGGCAAAACTGGCGTCATATTTTTTTCAAAAGGAAACGCAAGCTCTCTTCCATACAATGACTAGCCCCCAACCCATTTCCATGAGTAGTTAAACCTCATTACGAAGCAAAGCAAAACCACAAACGCCAGTCACCAAGGCACCGAGTGCAATTTAAAAAGTCGTCACAAGAACAAGAAACGCACAAATGTCCCGCCTTTATAAATTTAAATAGCAAGTAGTGCAGAATAACAAGAACCCAGAAACCCAAAACAGGCAGACATCGCGGAAGCGCGAGCAGTTACTACAAACATCGCATTAACCCGAGATTCAAGATTCCCTGCGCATCAACTCGTCAAACGGAGAGAAAAAGCGCAACCGCCCACGAAAACCCACCAGATCCAGCACAGAACCGCAGATCTCGACACCAGTAATGAAGCGAATCCGACCGAGAATCACACAACCCAAAAGGGGGAAAGACGAAAGAGGCAAAAGCCCCGCTCAACTAAACGCTAGATCCAGCAAGCGCGAGCGCGCAAGGACCCGGGCCAGAGCTTATCCCGCCGCTCCGCTTCAGCTGCAGCAACACCCACAAGCCCGAGAACCCCGAATCCATTCGACGGATCTAGAAAGAGCGCGCGCGCGCGAGAGAGAGAGAGAGAGAACTCACATCTGCCATGCGGAGAGGAGGAAGACGGACGCGAAGAGGACCCTTCCAAGAAACGAGAAGAAACCCATCTCTTCCTCGCTATTCCCGCACGCACGGAGAGAGAGAGAGAGAGACACACACTCACAGAGGGGAGAGAGAGGTCTGAGGAGCAAATCTCGGGTGGGTCTGTCTGCGCGACCAAGGGAAGAGCGACAGAGCGACAGAAGAGAGAGCGCAACGAGGAGGGGACTTCGGAGGAAGAGAGAGAGAGAAAACGATGGGCTTTGTGGTTGGTGGAATTTGCTTGGAAGGCGGTCAAAGTCAACGCCAAGCCTCTTCCCCTCTTGAACTATCGAAGTATATTTATTCGAAAAAAAAAACCAGGACAAAAAAAAATTTTATGAAAATGAGAATTTGCTAGAGAGATGTCGTTTGTTCTTCTCTTTGCTCTTTTCATGGTTGTCCAAAAAGGTGCTGAGAACCTGCCTAAAATGTTTAGAAATTGAAGTTGGACGGTTTGAGGTATCTGGGATTCAGACGGCCTAAATTTCTGCTCTTGACAAAATTATATTTGGCCTAATTTGATTTATAATGAAAGATTTCCAAGTTACAGGAGGCCTTTCTTTTTCACGACAGCGAAACCCGTTCTAGGTGACTGCATATTTTTTTTTATCTATATGCAAGACACGGATATTTTACCGTTACAGTAAAACATGTAATTAGATTTGTGACTCTTTTTTTTTTTTTGGTCGAATGGATCTTTGACTTTAATGTGCTGCTAAGTTCTTTAATTTCAATTTGATCGAATTTTTCCGGCGGTTGAGATGGCTAAAATAGAATTTTTGGGAAATAAATAATTTGAAATCTAGAGGAGAGCATTTCTTAATGTAAAGGAATAATGACACCGATGATCCTTAAACTTTAGCTGAACGTGCAATGTAATTCTTAAACTTTTAATTTCTTTAATATGGATTTTGAACTTTATCTCTATATACAAGTCGTTCATAAACTTTTAATTTATTTAGTGAGGTTCCCTTGGATTTTTGGTACATGCTCAATGTAGTCCTTGAACTATATAAAAATGTTCAATGTTATCATTCTATTAAATCAAATTTAGAGCAACACTGACCATTTTCATATAGTTGATGAACTAAATTAAATATGTATCAAAAGTCTAAATACCACATTGAATAAATTAAAAATTCGGTGACGCCATTGCATATTAAGTTAAAGTTTGGGGACCATAATAAAAAAATTAAAAGTTCACGAACTATATTACATGTCGAGCCAAAATTCATGAACCGTTTTTGTCCTTTTTTTAATGTAAACGAAAAGGAAAAAAAAAAGGAAAACCAAAAGAAAATGAAACAAAGAGCAATGAAACAACCTCCGCCTCTTTGTTTTACATGTTTAGAACTTTTGTACTAGTATATTCGAATTTTCCAAACTTTTTATAAACATCTTCGATAATTACTTCTTTAGAATATTTATTCTTGGCCTTACACTATTGCCGAGAACTAAGGTCCTGTTCGAGATTAAGGATCCCATTCTTTCAGCAAATATCAATTTGCACTCGTCTCATTTTGATGAAGTCATCTGCGATTTCTCGACACCATTTTCTTGCCCTAACTTACCAATTCAATTTCATAAGGCCCTACGTACACTACACGGTACACATGACTCGGGTCATAGTCAGATTTAATCGAGACTAGACCCCGAATTCTCTGTGGAAATTAATATGCTTTAAAAATGGATTTTCCGATATTTGGTTGGACTTTTCAAATGAGCTAGAAACCATTTTCATACGTTTACTACCGAAAATTTAAAATAAGGAACCTAACTCCCAAGTCTAACACCCAAGGGTCAAGGTCCCGTTAACTGCAAGCCCCTAGCTTTACTCACGATCGATAACCAAAACAAGGCATTAGGTAAAGGAAAACGAAACGTATTGTTCATAACACTTTCCGTTAACTTCGGCCGACACCATCCAAAATCTCGCGAAACCAACAATGATCATCAATTTGTGTCACGTATCGATCAACTTCATCAAAAGTCTCTCACGTATCGATCAACTTCATCAAAAGTCTCTCAATCATTCATAAAGAAAATTGCATTGTTCCGTGTACATTTTATAAGCTAAAAAGAGCCAGCTTTCCACTCCCCGACATAACAACAACTTCTGCTACCCGTAGCAACTTCCTTAGAACAGCTTGAGGCATGTACTTTCCAACGTTATCTTCCTTTCAAGTGCATGCATGAATACAAATCCTGAGACGAATCATTGCAGCTATTATAATGTCCGAGATACCCCATCGGAAGGAGACAGTATGCTACTGCTTCTCCCTCTGTCTTCAAGCCCCACATGAAGCATCAGATCGACCGTAATATATGTTTCCAGTTCTCGTTCATTAGTTCATTCATAAACTCTCTTACTTACACTCTTCCCCGGGAGCTTGTTTCTCTGTGTTTTAGGTCTCTCTCCCTCTCTCTCTGTCTCCTCTTTAATCAGTTTATCTAGCTGCTTTCGTCGTTAGCTTCCCCGACACAGTTTCAACTCCAAATTAGGCGAGGAAGATGGTTGTTGACGCTGCCCTTGAAGTCGAACGGCGGCTTCCCTCGAAAGTTGAGCTGGACTATGACCGCTTGAGTGAGCTGAAAGCGTTTGATGAGCCGAAGATCGGGGTTAAAGGCCTGGTCGACGCGGGAATCGGGAAAGTGCCACGAATATCTATCCACAAACCCGAGAGCTTTGACCGGAAATACGGTCGAGGGAGCCCAGACCTCATGGTCCCGGTTGTGGACCTCGAAGGCGTGGCCGATGATCTGGTGTGGCATAAACTAATTGTCGATCAAGTTCGAAATGCCTCAGAGGAATGGGGGTTCTTTCAGGTGGGGGTTCATACCTGTTTGCTTCAGTTATGGTCCCTGCGAAACTTACTAACAACCAAACTCGGAAATTTTCTGTCAGATTTGTCTACGGCTGAAGAGAGAACTATATGTTTTGCCTCGAGTCGATGTTGTCTAAATATCAGAGTCATCGTTTGTGTTCAATCTGTTAAGTTGAATTATAGCAATCTGCATCAAATTTATAACTGAAGATATGTCATCGGTGAAAAACTCAAGCTAGTAAGTAGAAGCATGACTACAGGCATGGAAATTCATTCTAAATGAGAAAGCAAATGAAGATTTTCCATTCGCATAACCTGCTACCACATATTCTCAAAAAGAAACTGTTCAGATGTTGATGCGGATATCAAAGAATGGGGAGATTTGGAAAGAACATTACGAAATGGCTTTCGACTATGAGCGAAAGCAGCTGAGCAGCTTTGGCTTTGAGAAAAGGGCTGGATCTGAGCTCATACTGTTTCACAATAATTCCACCCCGCGACGAACATTCTAATATATAAAGTATGATTAACAAGTATGTTCACTTGTCTTCAGGTGATAAACCATGGAGTGCCAGGAGATCATGCAGGAGATGATTGCCGGGGCCATAAGGTTCTTTGACCAGGACCCAGAGATCAAGAAGGCCTTGTACACGAGGGATACGAACAAGAAGGTTGTGCACAATAGCAACTTTGATCTGTATCAGTCCTTGGCAGCTGACTGGAGGGACATGTATTGCCTTCTTGCTCCCAACCCTCCCCCATATGAAGAGATCCCAGCAGCTTGTAGGTATGTGAAGGAATTAATTAAGCCCTAATTTGATGTAAAAGAAACAGTATGTGATGTCTTTCTCTTACATCAACAATGATCATGGGTCATGAAACATTGCAGGGACATCATATGCTAGAGTACCAAAAGCAAGTGACCAAGGTAGGGCTCTTGCTGTTTGAGCTGCTATCAGAGGCCCGCCCTAGGGCTCAAGCCAAGCCACCTCAAAGACATAGATAGTGCAGAGGGGCTTGCAAGGCTCTTGAACTACTACCCTCCATGCCCTGAGCCTGAGCAGACCATGGGCACAAGCAGCACCAGGATGATTACTTTCTCACTGTGCTCCTCCAGGACCAAATTGGTGGCCTCCAAGCCCTCTACAAGGATCAATGGGTCGATGTTCCTCCAGTTCCTGGAGCCCTTGTGATCAATATCGGAGATCTTCTTCAGGTGAAACTTTTTTCTTCCTTTCTTTTGCTTCATCGAAAAGCACCGAGGAACGAGTTCATACCTATCTCTTTGATGCTATCTTTTTTTGCAGCTTATATTGAACGACCAATTCAAGAGCGTCGAACACAGGGCCTTGGCAAGCCGGGTTGGCCCGAGAATCTCGGTGGCCAACTTCTTCACCACATACATGCAGCCGTCATCGAAAGTCTACGGACCCATCAAGGAATTGCTGTCAGAGAACAATCCTCCCAAGTACAGAGAAACCACGGTGAGGGACTACACATACTATTTCAACATGAAAGGCACTTCAGGCTTTGAACTTTGGATCATTCTTGTTGTGAAGGGCCCTATGATTTTTCCTCCCTATCCAATATGACAGAGGGTCATCGAAACTGTGATTGTACTAGCAAGTGTACTCCTATGTCTTCGTGTTCATCGGTGTTCTGTTTGGCTTGTGTTTCAAATGTTATGAAGTCCTCTTCCAATTTCTGGTGTTTCACATATGATTTGCTGTATAATTCTACTTTTGTTTCTGGTTCTGCATCAATAGCTACTTTTAAGTGATTCATGACTGACCCTTTGTGTAGTAAAACGACTTCAAAATTAAATAGAAAAAAGCCCAACTTGTTCGTCAATCCTTATAATCATGTCATAGGTGCTGTCTCAGGACATGTTAGGCTTCAGATGTTCTTTAATTGTACAGATCAAATGAATAGCCGACGCAATCTCTCTCGTTCACAAAATATGTTTGTAGTTCATATTGTGACCCTGTGGTTATAAGATTACGTACTACCAATTCAATGATCTGTTTACTTAAGATTATTTACTTTGGCTGATTCAATGAGATGTTACTTATGATTAGGTATGAGGTTACATGAATGTGTAAAAAATGATGCGGAACCTCAACAGCAGTTGAGCAACGGCACTTTAGTCTTTATCTTTGGGCTCAGGAAAGAAGGTTATTGGACCTAAGCATTTTGAAAACCAGGTGTTTTCTTTGCTTGCCAACCAAGTAAAAAAAATGTGCATGAGCGATGTATATAAGAACAACCTTCCTATAAGTTATGCACATCTCTTAAACCCTAATCAAATTGTCTTCTTAGTGGGACACCTATCAGTCATAAACCACACTTTGAACCACAATGAAAACTTTCAATTCCGGCGGGTCCGACCGAAAGAAGGAGCTAGAAGACTTCGATGCCACAAAAGCCGGTGTCAAGGGTCTCCTTGATGCCGGAATCACTAAAATCCCGAAGATCTTTGTTAGGCCGACCGATGAGATAGCCGAAGACAACTTGAACCACACTCTAAGCGATGCTCAAATACCGCTCATCGATCTTAGCCAAATTCAACTAACCGAGAGCCGTAAGTAGATCGTTGAGGGAATCCATTCCGCTTCGGCTGAGTGGGGATTCTTCCAGCTGATCAATCACGGGATCGCCTCAAGCTTGATGGAGAGCATGTTGAACGGAATCGGGAGGTTCAAAGAGGGAGACCCCAAGGTGAAGAAGCAGTACTACTCGAGATAGGACTAAGAAGGTCATATTCAACTCGAACTTCGATCTCTATGCTTTGACAAGCGCTAGCTGGAGAGAAACCTTGACTATATCTTTGTGGGACTCCGATGATCTCCACCCAACTGAACTTCCATCTGCTTGCAGATTTTTTCGAAATCGAACTGATCACACTTGCCTGAAGCCACTGTTCTAGCACCAAGATTTGGGACTAATTATCCAAAGTCCCAAGAGATTAGTATAGTTTCCTCTGTTTCCTTACTGTGTTTCGGGTTTATTTATTGGATATAGTAAAGAACAGGTCGATAGGTTCTTTATGTGTAGATAATTGACCGATATGGCCATTCCTTTTGAGCTTGATAAATTCTTGAATCAGCAATTAATTAATGCATTATGGAAATTTAGTTTTCCGATTGTTCGTTGCTACTTGTCTTGAATGTGAGTCTGTTTCTAATGAGGTCAAAATACTCTCAATTTTCTGATTTTCATGGTTCTAGACAAACTATATATTATCATTATAAGGTTAATGCTATACAAAAATTCTCAAACTGGAACATGCATATCCTATTGACTCAAAATTAATTTTTTTGTCACAGAAAACTCCAAACTGGTATATCTGTACCACATTTACTACAAATTATTCTTTGTCGCTTTAGGGAAATAAACTAAAACCAGGAAAAGTTTGTTGATTTCCGAGTTAAGTTTCGGGTGTTTTGGTTGATTAAGCAGAGAAGCAGCTGTGGAGTACATAAAGCAAGTGAGAGGGCTTGCCAATTTGCTCCTGGAATTGCTGTCAGACGCTCTAGGGCTCCAATCACAGCACCTGATAGAGATGGAGTGCGGCAAAGGATGCAACTTTGTGTGCCACTACTATCCAGAATGCCCTGAGCCAGAGCTGACTTTGGGAGCTAAAAAGCACAGGGACCCTTCTTTTTTCACCATCCTCTTGCTAGACCAAATTGGTGGCCTCCAAGTTCTGCAGCAAGACCGTTGGGTTTGTGTCAACCCCATTCCTGGAAGCCTTGTGGTCAATGTTGGGGTCTTTCTTCAGGTGAGGGTTCACACAATTCCTTTGCCTCTTAGTTCAGTCTTTCCTATTCTTGATTTGTCTTTATCGTGATTATTAAAAACCGACCTTGGCATCGGATCAGCTACTCAAGCAAACTCGAGGAACAATTTGGCAACCTTTGAGCCCTTGATCACCTACTCATCATGCCCCCTGGTCCCCATCTTGAGAATCGAGTCTTAATTGTAGATATGAGTGATGCTAGGTGTACTAAGACTGGTATACCAAATTGATATATTGAGAGATGTGGAATATTGCAATTGAATCTTTAAATAAGTGAATCGTATTCTGCATTCAATACAAGTATGTTCTGCTACTTAATACACCAATTAACCACATAAGTTCAGTATATCTAACATCATTCTGGTGGACAGAAGGAATTTAATTCAGATCTGCCCATTGAATCTCTCTCTCTCGATCTCTCGATATGCAGATCGTATCAAACAAACGACAGATTGAAGAGCGCTGAGCACAGGTGTTGGCTAACCTAACAGGCCCGAGAGTTTCTGTCGCTTGTTTCGTGGCAGGAAGGATGGGTCCATCGGAGAAGGTCTACGGCCCGATCAAGGAGCTCGTATCAGAAGGAAGCCTGCCTTTGAACAGAGAGTTCCGGCCCAGTGAATATGTGCCCTCGTATCAACGGAAGAAGCTTTTCGAAAATTCTGGCCTAGATCAAGTACTGAAGATGCAGTAGATAGGGCACCGGATTTATGAAGCAATAGACTTAAGATATATGGAAAAATGCAAATAATGATGCTCTAACAATTTGTGCATTTTAGAGAATTAAATAAGATTTGGTTGATGTTGGTGTGTCACGGGGTTCTATATACATCATCTATTAACACCCATTTGAAATTGGAAGTTAATCTAGTATTATTATATTTGCTTTTATCTCGGATTATATGTAGATTGTGATTTCTCCCAAAGTTGATGCTTGAGTTTCTATTTTCACCTTCCATTTTGTGGCTCCGGTATGACTTTCATTTATATTCGACTAACTGCATCAACTCTCCGTGACACCGATGAGGGTTGCCAGCCCTCGCTGGCTAAGGTCTGCCATCCTATGGCCTGTTTCCCCGATTCTTGACCTCTCTCTTTCTCTCTTCTATCTTTTTTTTTTATATTTATATTTTTGGTCTTTTTTTGATGTGGCGTCACACTAAACACCAAATTCACCCCACATATCCTCAAAGGACGGGAAAGTATAAGATGACTCGTAGATTTTTATCCCCTCAAATCTAATGGAACTAATAGAAGCACTCTCGTGTACGGACTTTGCAAGTTTTTAAGATTCAAAATAAACGAAATAAAACTTTTAAGATTCAAGTATACTGTCATGAAAGGCTTTATGACTTCTTATATAATTGTCCCTCATTGTCGCAACCCTCCCTTCGGAAAGGGGCAAGCTATCGGTTAGGACGGCGGCTTGCCAAGTGAGAGCAGCTAGAGGTTGTGTTAACACTTGGTGTAGGCCCTCTCAAACTCTATCAATCGACACTTTGGTTGACTTGGTTCATTATGATTTACATGCTTTTCATTTTGGGAGTTGCCCCTAATTCATTTGAGGTCGATTAGAAGCCAATTGAAGCTTCGGGAGGATGATTCACTTTCCACAAACCAGAGTTTTTGGAAACGGAAACTTAATTACGCTAATTCGAATTAGCACCCTTTCGGTACCTATTCTCCTTTTATTGCAAAGACATTAATCATGGGATCTTGTCAATTTAAGCCCTAGGCACATCCATTATATTATAATGCATGGATAATTTGCACATTTCGTGTTCGATGATCACATGACCAAAACACAATAAAAAAACATTAGGTATTAAAGCAACCACATAATTGAAACATCATAACAAACGAAAGTAAAGAAAGGACGGGAGGAAAAGTGCGAAAATTTAAAACTCAATATGATGTCAAGCAAAGAACATACATCGCCACATTATTAAGCCTTAGGACAGGACTCCCATAAGCTTTACCTAAAACTAAATGTGCATCTATTTTTCACATATAATTTTTTTGTGCCAATCTTTGATCAATCCTAAAGAAAGCATGATTAAACATTGAACTCACAATTAGGGGTGAACATTGGTCCGGTCCCAACCCAAGAACCGAATCAAACCAGCTAGTTCTGGGTGGTTCTTGTGGAAATCAATCCGATTCCCAATTCCTAAAATTTGGAACCGGTGATAATCGGTTTATTCCCAGTTCTAAGTGTAGACCAAATCATCCAAACTGTCAGGATCTGACCAATATTTTTTTTTACAATTCTTTTTAATACAATTCCCAAAAGATGATTGAGGACAGGTGCGTTTGTGGAGCACCCAGACAAAAGCAACGTTCATTCGGATATCCATGAGTTTATAGGAAATGAACTCGAGACCCTGTTATGTTTGCACAACTAATTCCTTTTACAAGGCTCACTTCTGTTCATATGTTATGTTTTAGCAATCCTTTTGCTGAGGTTTATTAGTTTAATTTCACGTCGTGAATCATGAGGAGGATTAGTTGCCCAAGCATTTGGACTAACTCTATCAACTTAACCTGAAAGGAAACAGCAATGTAATCTTTTCATGGTATAGGGCAGACCCACCATGTTATGCAAAATTTTCATGTTAATATTCAAAGATGGAGAGAATATGAAGCTTTCCTATATATGGTAGGCCGAATCAATCAGTGAACTAGTCTAGTATAGATGTATAAAATGTTAAGACAATAAATGGACCCGCGAAGTCATGAATCATGGGGAGGATTAGGTGTAATAGTTGACGTGATTCCTGGATGACCAGAGGTGTATCTCAAATATATATACGAGATATATACACACATACACACGTATATATATACGCACAATGTTCAAGAGATATTTTAGGGCAACTGAAGACTCCAAATCCATGCCGGTGACATCGGTGATGTTCGTTGGTTGTGTTTCGGACGTTTCCTCATTCCACAAATTCATCCCATCGTAAATATTGTCGTAAAACATTAAGATAAGGTCTTAAGTCAACAGATGTCGATCAACTCTTAAATTCGGGTGCACAATAGGTTAGATTCATTTTTAGCCCGTTTCTTAACGGCTTCACTTTTTGTGAGAAATGGTTTGTCTTGGGGCTGTGTAACCGATTCGGTAACTGGACCGCCCATAGAAACAAGTCCAGTTCCTGGTTTCGTTGAAACAAGTCCAGCATCTGGTTCTAATTTTTTGAAATCGGTAATGTGCGTGAAGGTTCCAAATTCTAGGTGTTGAACCTACCCATCCACCCACCCACTCGGAAACCGATTAGAACCTATATTTTGAAGCTAGAAGAAGATGATTTATTATTTTTAAATGAGCTTAACTTCCTTATTGGTTTATATTTCTATTTGTTTTATATCAATTTTTTACTTTGAACCATTTTTTTGCTCATATTAGTTTGCTATGATTACTATTTGTCTCGGTTTTAAAAAAAATGAATCCAGAAAAAAAAAATTGCTTCCAGGTAAACACTAAAACCGAACCAGACAAATGAAGTAGTTTCTAGGGTTAGTCTGAAGACAAATAGGATTTCAAATTTCAAAAAGTGAGAACCGGTTCCTACAGAACAGGTTTCAAGTTATAAATCTAGAACCTGTCTATTTTGAAACCGATCACCTCCAGTTTGTCTAACTTGGTGGAGCCTTTTTCCCGATTTTCTTGATGATTCCGGCTCAGGCTTTGCCAACTTGCAAATGGTATTATCTTCTTGTTATAGAATCAGCCGAATTTTTGCAGTGGAAGAGACATTTCAATTCCAACATTCTTCGCCTGTTGTTGGAGATTTCCTTTCGTTTTCTTTAGAATGAATCACAAGTCATTATTTGATATACTATTCGCTACTTTGTTATCTTTATGAATTGATAATCTAATCTCGTGTGCCTTAATAAACCACTCAAAATCGTCTTGCTATAAATCATGCATCTAGCCTATTTTTCTGCCATAGAAATAGCTTACATGATACGCTACATATACATTATTTGCTCATTTCCTAGTAGTTTAAACTTTTCAAGAAGATTAGGTGTCTAAAAATTAAAATTAGTGGGATATTTCAGGAGCATATAGAATTTATCCACTTAAGGTAAAGTTGCACGTCATTTAATACATTTTTCCAAATCATTTAACAAGATTTTATATCTTTTCCCTTACGAAAGAGATTTATCGGAATAATAAGAAAGAGAGTTGAATAGCTACGCAATTGCTGGTCAACATGAAATTCACTATAAAAGCAAGCTCCCGGATAGATGTTTTGGCATTGTCTTCTTTGATCATAATTTGCTCCTTTATAAAACAGCAGCACACTCACTTGTCACCGCCCTTCCTAAAACACCACAACGGGCATCCTAGATGTGAGTGAGTTCGATTGAATGGAGGACCTAAAGGACTTCGACGACATGAAAACCGGCGTCAAGGGGCTCATCAACACGGGGCTAACGAAAATACCAAGCATCTGCATCAAACCAGCCGATGAGCTCACCGAGGATGGCATCGGTTTTTCTTTAGGCAATGTCCATCTTCCGGTTATCAACCTTAGCCAAATTCAATCACTCGAGAGGCGTAAAGTGATGGTTGATGAAGTCACGGTTGTGTCGAGCGAGTGGAGGTTCTTCCGGCTGGTCAATCACAGGGTCTTGCAAGGCCTAGTGGAGGACATGCTGGAGGGGATCCGCTAGTTCAATGAGGGTGACCTCAAGGAGAAGAAGTGGCTCTACTCACGAGATACAATAAGGAACGTGATATACTATTCCAACTTCAGCTTGTACCACTCGCGGAGTGCGAGCTGGATGGACACCTTGGCCGTGTCGTCATAGGTGTCCGACTCGCTCGAGGTCCTAGCCGCATGCAGGTAGTGCAAATTATTTGAATCAACTTAGGTAGTGATTTTCTTCCGTAAAACACAATTTTGACGACCAAAATTGGGTTCATTACTTAATCTTCATCGTTAAACCCTGGTTTCTTGTGGTGGCGGTACAAGGAAATCTCTGGTAATTTTTGCAACGTAAATATTTAATGCTCCATGATTACTAATATTATTACTTGCGCCGTTATTAGAACTTGTTTGAACCGACAGAAGTTGCGACGAGCTTAATTTGATCCGTTTGCTTGAACATGGAGGCAACATTGGAGTACATGAAGCATGTGAGAGAGCTTAGAGATTTGCTTTTGGAGTTGCTGTTTGAAGCTCTAGGGCTCAAACCATAGCATTTGATAGAGATGGAGTGAAGCAAAAAACACAACTTTGTGTGCCATTATCATCCACCGTGTCTAGAGCTAGAGTCGCCTGTTGGAAATATGGGATAAGTTGATGGGTGAATGAATAAGAAATTGATGCTCAAAGAACACCCTTGAGTTGGAAGTGAAAAGTGAAAAAATACTAGTCCCACATTGGAAAAGAAAGAAGGCTATGGAGTGTTTTATATACACTTACATTCATTTGAAGTGGTAACTATCATAACACAAATACTATGCCTCGGGCGTAGGCATGAGGGGGGCGGGAAAATCCAACACCCAACAAGTTGAAACTTGGATACGAGCGCACATCCCGTGTACACGATTGCAGGGCCGAAAGTGGGGCTCACGACGAGCCCACACTGTTTTTCGATAGCGTTCGGTTCTGATTTGTTCAAGTTTGCCGAAAGCTTTGAAGTGCCAATTTCTTCTTAGTTGGAGGGAACGAATCTATTTTAAGGAAACTGTGTTAAACACAGGCCTCGGTATCCATTTGTATCGATGCCAATTTTGTTATTGTAATTTCATTTCTTTACAATTCTGTATTGTTTGTAATATTTATGCTAATGCCAATTTGAATTTCGCAACAATCTTAAAACAGATTCATGTTAAAAAAATGGCTACTAGAAACAAAGTTGTGGATGTGGCTGCTGACATCATCGCCAAAGACTCTGCCTATGCCTTAGCTATCCAACTACCTAAGCTCATCCTCTGTTCCTTCTGTGGTTTCTGTCCACCATGGTGAGAAACTTGAAAAGTTCAACGGATCGAACTTTAAAAGATGGTAGCAAAAGATGTTGTTTTATTTAACAACTTTGAATCTTGCGAGATTATTGACTAATGAAGCTTCTAAGTTATCTGATGGAGAGATGGATAAGCAAGCTTTGAACGCTGTTGAAGCATGGAAGCACTTTGACTTCCTGTGTAGGAACTATATCATGAATGGTTTACATGACTCATTGTACAATGTCTATTGTGAAATAAAGATGGCAAAGGAGTTATGGGAAGCCCTGGACCGAAAATATAAAACAGAGGATGCCAGAGTAAAGAAATTTATTGTTGGTCAATTCCTTGATTATAAAATGGTGGATTTTAAGACTGTGATAAGTCAAGTGCAAGAAATTCAAGTGATCTTGCATGAAATTCAGGCTGAAGGAATGAACTTGAGTGAAACCTTCCAAGCGGCTGCTATTATTGAAAAGCTACCTCATGGATGGAAGGAATTTAAGAACTATTTCAAGCATAAGCGAAAAGAAAAAAAACTTGGAAGAACTGATTGTTAGACTTCGAATCGAAGAAGACAATAAAGGATTTGAACACAAAGGGTTCAATCCTACTACAGTTAAGGCAAATGTTGTGGAGCTTAGGCAAGGCCACAAGAACAAGAAGATTGCCAAGCCAAAGTTGAGACCAAAAGAAGGAGTTTCCGAGAACAAGTTTCAAGGAAAATGCTTCAACTGTGTCAAAATGGGGCATAGATCTGTGGATTGCAGGCTTCCGAAAAAAAAAGAATTATGAGATAAATATGGTGAGTGGCATCGCTCAAGACGTGTCAAACATAAACCTTTCTGTAATGATTTCTGAAGTAAACTTAGTTGGGTCCAATCCGAAGGAATGGTGGATTGACACCGGTGCCACTAGGCACACATGCTCTAATAAAGACTTATTCACAAATCTTGAACCAATTAATGAGGAAAAGGTTTTTATGGGAAACTTTACCTCTTCTGCTGCCGAAGGCCAAGGGAAGGTACTACTGAAGATGACATCTGGAAAAAAGCTGACTCTGAACAATATCCTATATGTACTAGAAATTCGAAGGAACCTGGTCTCTGGGTCTCTATTGAACAACCATGGATTTCGTATGGTGTTCGAGTCAGACAAAGTTATTTTGTCTAAATCTGGAATGTATGTGGGGGAAGGGATATGTATCTGATGGGCTTTTAAAGCTCAATGTAATGACAATTATCAATAAAGATAATAAGTATTCCGTTTATTTGCTTGAGTCTTCCAATTTATGGTATAGTAGACTATGACATGTTAATTATGATACATTACGTAGATTAATTAACTTGGAACATATACCTTCATTCCAAATTGATTCAAAACATAAATGTGAAATTTGTATTGAGGCAAAATTAACGAGATCATTATTTCAAACAATTGAAAGAAACACCGAACCCCTTGAATTAATTCATAGTGATGTTTGCGATTTGAAATTCATACAAACGAGAGGTGGTAATAAATATTTTATTACCTTTATCGATGATAACACTAAATACTGCTATGTGTATTTGCTTAAAAGCAAAGATGAAACCTTAAAGAAATTTATTCTCTATAAGAATGAAGTTGAAAATCAACTTAATAAGAAAATTAAAAATTGAGAAGTGATAGAGGTGGCAAGTATGAAGTACCAATTGGTGAATTCTGTGCACAACACAGAATTATATATGAAATAACTGCGCCTTACTCTCCTCAATCAAATGGTGTTGTTGAACATAAAAATCACACATTGAAAGAAATGATGAATGCAATATTACTAAATTCAGGTTTGCCTCAAAATATGTAAGGAGAAGATATATTGTCAAGCAATTACCTTTTAAATAAGGTATCTCGAAAGAAAGAGGATAAAACCCCTTATAAGTTATGAAAAAGTAGAAGACCATCCTACAAACACTTACGAGTGTGGGGGTGTTTTGTAAAAGTGGCGGTTCCAACACCAAAAAAGACAAAGATAGGTCCTAAACGGTGGACTGTATCTTTATAGGTTATGCACATAATAGTAATGCATATCGATTTCTTGTACATGAATCTAAAATTCCAGATACACACAAAAATACGATCATGGAATCTAGGAATGCATCATTCTTTGAAAATGTATTTCCACGTAAATCCAATGATGGATCAAGTTCATCTAAACGAAAGAATGAAACTACGAATGAAGAAAGTCATGATTCGGCTCTTGAAATTCATGACTCAAATCATGAACTAAAACCGAGATGTAGCAAAAGAGCGAGAGTGGAAAAATCTTTTGGAAATGATTTTCTAACTTATTTGTTAGAAAAGGAACCATTAAATTATGCAGAAGCTGTAAATTCTTCTAAGGGACCTCTATAGAAAGAAACAATAAAAAGTGAAGTTGATTCTATTTTGCAGAATCATACTTGGGAATTAGTGAATCTCCCTCCTGGTTGTAAATCTTTAAAGTCCAAATGGATTTTTACAAAAGAAAATGAAAGCAGATGGCTCTGTTGATAAGTATAAAGCCAGACTTGTGATCAAAGGATACCAAACAACGAGAAGGCTTAGATTACTTTAATACTTATTCTCCCGTGACAATAATAATCTCTATTAAGATGATACTTGCAATTGTAGCATTGCGAAATCTAGAAGTACATCAAATGGATGTAAAAATAGCTTTCCTAAATGGTGATTTGAATGAAGAAATCCACATGGAACAACCTAAAGGTTTTATAGTTCCAAGACAAAAAAGGAAAGTATGTAAATTGGTGAAATCATTGTATGGCTTAAAACAAGCACCAAAGCAGTGGCATGAAAAGTTTGATAATGTAATGATTACCAATGGATTTAAGATCAATGAATGTGATAAATGTGTCTACATTAAAGAGACAACAAATGGTTATGTCATTTTGTGTCTTTACGTAAATGACATACTAATTGTTGGTAGTAATGATAAAATGATCAAATCTACCAAATATATGTTGAATTCAAGATTTGACATGAAAGATATGGGACCTACTGATATGATTTTCGTAATTAAAATCACAAGAACGTCAGAAGGTCTTAGTTTAAACCAGTCGCACTATGTGGACAAGATTCTTGAAAATTCAAGATGAATGATTTTGGTATTGCTAGAACACCATTAGATAATAATCTTTATTTGTCCAAGAATAGAGAAGAGGGTATTTCTCAAGTAGAGTTGTACTAGACCAGACATTGCCTATACCGTTAGTAAATTGAGTAAATATACGAGCAATTCGAGTGCTGACCATTGGAAAGCAATAGTGAGAGTATTTAAATACTTACAATTTACTCAGAATTATGGCCTACATTATACCAGATACACATCTGTTCTAGAAGGATATAGTGATGCGAATTGAATATCTGATATAAAGACTCAAAATCTACTAGTGGATATGTATTCACACTAGTAGGAGCAGCCGTATCTTGGAAATTCTATAAACAAATTGTTATAGCTAGGTCTACAATGGAATCTGAATTTATAGCTTTAGATAAATATGGTGAATAGGGTGAATGGCTACGCCATTTCTTAGAGGATATTCCAAAATGGCAAAAGCCTGTGCCACCAATAAGTATTGATAGTCAATCTGCGATTCGAAGAGTACAGAGTAATATGTATAATGGTAAGTCAAGACATATACGTCGTAAACATAATACCATTAGACAACTACTCTCAACAGAAATTATCTCTATTGACTATGTAAAGTCAAGGGATAATATTACGGACCCGCTAACCAAAGGGTTAAACAGAAAGTTAGTTGAGAAATCGACAAGAGGAATGAGACTAAAGCCAATGAAAGAATAAATTGGTATAAAAAAAACCCAACCTAATTGACTAGAGATCCCAAGATCTAGGTTCAAAGGGACAACCTAATTATATAAACTTAGTGATGTCATTGTGGGGGTTATCCCTAAAACTATTCATATATAAAATATCAGTGATATTGTAAAGAAAAGGATAGCAATTTTGCTTTAATGATTCTTAAGTGGAGTAAACAAATTACTCAAAAATTAAATAATCACCTATGTGAGAGAGAAGTGGGGCCGCTTCAAAGGAGAATTATTTAAGGACTAAATTCTTTAGAAACTCTTGCAGAACTAGGTTGATGTTTATGGCCAAAACGAACATAACTATGAGAACTGAACAAACATTTAGATGATTCCTGTATGAAGTGTATTGTTCATTTACATAAGAAAACTAGACAGTTTAAGAACATAATGTCTACTGGACAACTAATAAAGTAAATATACTTTCACAAGGGAAAATTCAAAGGGTAACACCTACCTATCCTATGCAGGTTTCAATTGTTGAATACTATCACAGAATCAAAATTAAAACAATTTTCATTCATGTGAGGGATTGTTGGAAATATAGGATAAATTGATGGGTGAATGAATAAGAAATTGATGCTCAAAGAACACTCTTAAATTGAAAGTGGGAAGTGGAAAAACACTAGTCCCACATTAAAAAAAAAAGAAGGATATTGAATGCTTTATATATAGTTACATTCATTTGAAGTGATAACTATCATCGCACAAACACTATGCCTCGCGCGCAGGTGCAAGGGGGTGTAAATCCGACACCCGACAAGCTAAAATTTGAGCGCGAGCTCACGTCCCGTGTACACGGTTGCAAGACCGAAAAGTGGGCCTCGGACGAGCCCAATTTTGCCTTCTGATTTTTTTTTTTCAACTCAAGCTGTTACAAATTTCAATTTGTAACACATGATTAATAGCAGGTTAATGTCGTTAAAGTGTGATGTTACATAATTAATTTTATAACGACATATTTAATCAGCCGTTATTCTCGATGCGTATTAATTTTATAATGGCAGATTCAATCAGCCATTATTATTCCCGAAACACTCCTCCCTAACCTTGTAAATAGATGCCTTCCCATTCTATTTTAAAAATCATCAAATATTCCTCTCTTTCAATTTTCTACATTTTTGCATTGTTTTTCGATAGTGTTCGGTTCCGATTTGTTCAAGTTCGCCGAAAGCTTTGAAGTGCCGATTTCTTCTTAACTGTCAACCGTTGTATCCTGAGAGACAAACGTTCGCGAAACCTTATATGCGTGCTGAAGGAAACGAATCTGTTTTAAGGAAATTATGTCAAATAAAAGCCTCGGTATCCATTTGTTTCGATTCCAATTTTGCTATTGTAATTTCATTTTTTTACAATTTTGTATTGTTCGTAATTTTTACTAATGGCAATTTGAATTTCGCAACACTGCCTTGGGGAGCAAGAAAGCTCATAGACCCCCTTTTCTTGACTGTGCTCTTGCAGGACCAAGTTGGTGGCCTCCAAGTCTTGCACCAAGATCGCTGGCTTGATGTCAAGCCTGTTCCTGTGGGCTTTGTGGTTAACATGGGGGACTTTCTTCAGGTTTGCAATCGATCCGCATACAACTTTTCTTGAACTTTAAATTGTGCTCCTGTTAGATAATCCAACTCCAAAAAGTTCTGAGATTGGCTTTGCGGTTGAGGTGTGGACTTGTGTGTGTAGATTACTGAAAGTGTACTTCCTCGTCATGAAAAAGGACACCTGGTCAGAATAATACCATTAACAATCAACGAGTAAACAAGGCAGAAATGCATGTATTCCTGACCTAGCTGAAAATGCAGATCATATCGAACAACAAATTCAGGAGCTTAGAGCACCGAGTACAAGCGAGTCGAGTGGGCCCAAGAGTTTCAGTGGCCTGCTTCATCACCGAAGGATCGGACCCATTGGGGAAGGTCTTCGGCCCAATCAATGGGCTCGTGTCTGAAGAAAATCCTCCTTTATACAGAGATTTTCGACCAAGTGAATATGCTTCCTTGTATCAGCAGAAGAAGATTTCTTAAACAAGTCCAAGAAGGCAAGACCAAGAGTAGAAGACTTTGAGAAATTAAGTCTTCAAATAAATAAACACCCATATAAAGAGCGCAGGGGTCAAGTTCTAATAAGGTTGCTTCAGTGCAACGTTAAAGTTTAGTAGATTATGAGGATGGTTACTTGAATGTATAGATTCTGATAGCTTTTGTGTATTATGAGGTTATCATGTCCTATTTCCTTCCTATTTAATGTGAATAAAGTGATTTGGGCAGCTCATTCGCCCCAGCATAGTATACTGCGGCTGGATGAGGTCGCCCAAACCCAGCAGGTGGTACAGTCATGGCTTTCACCTGCTGCTCCATCCTTTCTTTATCAGCCTTCAACGAAAGTTTCTCTGCTCGAAGCTCATTTCTCTCGGCCTGTTATGAAGGAGAACAAATTAGTAGAGGCCAGCCAGCACAAGTTTCAGATCTCGTAGTAGGAATACAGTCGATCAGATTCTCATTGATGCCATATTATATTCACCAGTATTCAAAATCGCAAATTGCTATGCTGCTTGCTGCGTGTGCTTAAATTTCAACTTATGTCAGGACTGGAAAAACCTGAAGAACTTCTAAGTGCAGGCCTCCAAGCAGTTAGGAGTAGTTGTCAACAAGACTCGGTTGTAATTCATTCTGCTTTCTATTCCGTAACTTTTTTTCTGTGTTGACCGTTCAATGCATGTTTAAGCCCCACCCTCAAAAGCTTCTTGGGTTTAGGAAAAAAAAATAAGGTAGAATTCGACATGTAACACATTTAACAGGATTTTCCATAAAGAGTTAATGGGATAGATTTGGGTATGAAGTGAAAGTTGGTGACTTTTACGAGACCAAAAAAAAAAACGTTTGAAGTAGAATTGGGATCAAAAGTAAAGTTAGATGGTTTTTAAGGAAATTAGGCAAAATGTTGGTTGAAGTCGAGGTCTCTATTCGTTGTGTATTAATACCCGTTTGAAAAATGGAAGTTAATCTAATATTATATGTAGCTTGTAAGTTTTTCGAAAGTTGATCTTGGAGTTTCGTTTTTTCGCCTTCTGTTTCGTGGGTCTAATATAACATTATTTTATTCAACTAACTACATCAATTCATCGTGACCTTAGATTGGGTTACTGGCCCTCTCCAGCTAAGGTTACAATCCTATGGCCCCTTTCCCGGACTCTCAGTCCCTCTCCCTCTTGCTCTCACTTAATCTTGTACTCACTCAATTCGCACTCTCATCTCAGTTAAACATTATCACCCATCTTCCTTACTCTCTCTCTCTCTCTCTATAAATTTGCATTATATGAAAATGGGTTAAAATAAGTTAAAATGATCACTTTGACTTAAACCCAATCCAATCCACTCGTTTGACAGGCCTAGGCGTAAAGAAAAACTTTCCTAATATTGTATAACACAATGGCATCGTGCGACCCAAAAAGAAGGGAATAAACTTATAGTAAGACGAATCGATTGGTGAACTTGCCTTGTCTACCAAGTATAAAAATGATTAACACAGACCAACAAAATCGGGAGCCACGAGGAGGATCAGGTTTAGGAGTCAACAAGATCTTGACATGACACGAGGCGTTTCCATTTTAGGAAAATTTTTTAAGTCGTCTCCTATTGATGTTCACCACCAAGTTGGGACCAGTGCCTCACCCATGATCAATAAGCTTTTCGTACATTTGATTAGGCAAAATTCACTCTTTAAACTCGTCAAAGAGTCCGACCAAAAACAAAAAAAACTCGCCAAAGAGATCATGTAAGCGGTGATACTAAATGAGTGAGCACTAATAACTCCGAACCGAATTCAACTTTGTTCTGCCGAGAACCCGGACTTCTATGGTTGGATTAAGTGCGCGTTATAGATTTGATCCATCCAACCATGAAGTGCAAATAATCTTATATACAAATCACCCTCATTCGAGCATCGGTACCGTCTTTCTAACACCAAGTAGATGCGGTATATACACCACATTTTTAACCCGTTTCTTAACAGTTTAAACTTACTTCAAGCACCCGATTCCATCTCATGTCGTGTTCCTTTGGTTAGACAAGGTATGCGCTCCACACGGGGGTTGAGCTTTCTGTAACGATTGTCTTGACCATTCCAGCTCAGCCCATTGTTGAAGATTTCCTTTCCCTTTCCTATACACCGAATTGCATGACCTTACAGATATCATTTGATATGTTAATTGATGTTTTGCTATCTTCTAGGAATTTATAATTTATCTCGTTTGACTTCATCAACCAGACAAGATCATATCATTATAAGTCATGCATTTACCCCTTTTTTTTTTTTGTAACGTGACGTAGTACCATCTACATTATTGGCTCATTTCCTAATAGTTTAAGCTATTGGAAAAAAAGATCACGTATCTAGAAAATAAGATTATTGGGATATTTCCATAGTGTATACAGCTTGTCAACTCAAGGTAAAGTTGCACGTTATTTAACATGTTTTCCCTAATCCTCTTGCCTTGTGAAAGAGATAATTTGCTTTTTATACAACAGCAGCACAGTCGCTTGTCACCGCTCTTCCTGAAACACCATAATGGGCTTCCTAGATGCTAATGAGTTCGATCGAATGAAGGAGCTGAAGGACTTTGGTGACACGAAAACCGGCATCAAGGGCCTCGTCGAAGCGGGGATAACAAAGATACCTAACATCTTCATCAGACCAGCCGATGAGCTCGCCGATGACAAGATCAATCTCTCTTTAAACGATGTCCATCTTCCGGTCATCAACCTTAGCCAATCCAATCGCCCGAGGGGCTAAAGCGATCGTCAATGAAGTCAAGGCCACGTCGAGCGAGTGGGGGTTCTTCCGGCTGGTCAACCACAGGGTCCCGCTTGGTCTGATGGAAGACATGCTGGAGGCGATCCGTGAGTTCCATGAGGGCGACCCCGAGGAGAAGAGGCGGCTCTACTTGCGAGACACAACGAGGAACCTGATATACTACTCCAACTACAGCTTCTACCGCGCGCGGAGCTTGAGCTGGAGCGACAGCTTTGCCGTGATGTCGCATATGTCAGAACCGCTCGAGCTCCCAGCCACTTGCAGGTATTGCAAATCAGTTGAACTGTCAGCTCAGGTAGTGCTTTCCGTTGCTACAAGGAAATCTCTAGTATCGTTTCGCAACGAAAAATATTGTCACTTTGCAGTTACTAATATTAATTACCCAGGCCTTTACTCGAACTCGTTTGAACCGAAAGAAGTCACCATGTGCTTAATTCGATCCGATGCATGAACAGGAAGGCAATATGGGAGTACAGGAAGCAGATGAGAGAGCTTGGAGATTTGCTTTGGAGTTGCTGTCTGAAGCTCTAGGGCTCAAGCCACAGCACTTGATAGAGTTGTAGTGTGGCCAAAAACACGACCTGGTGTGCCATTATCATCCACCATGTCCAGAGCCAGATATGACTTGGGGATCAACACAGCACAGAGACCCCTTTTTCTTGACTGTGCTCTTGCAGGACCAAGTCGGTGGCCTCCAAGTCCTACATCAAGATCACTGGGTTGATGTCAAGCCTGTCCCTGCGACCTTTGGGGTCAACATTGGGGACTTTCTACAGGTTAGGCATCGATCCTCACACAACTTTTCTTGAACTTTTTTTTTTGTCCCTGTTAGATAGTCCAATTCGAAAACTATGAAGTTGGCTTAGCGGTTGAGACATCAACTCGTGTGTGGATTAGTTGCATGGTACAAATCTGATTACTCGTACTGTCAAGGGCAAATAATAGTATGTGTAGGTTTATCTGGGTTTTTACTCATGTCTTACCTAATTCGTGAAGTTAGTGAGGGTACTTTATGAGCTCGAAGTTTACCTATTAAAAGCCTACTTCCTCGTCATTAAAGAAGGGTCCTTTATCATAAACAAGTTTATGTGAAGTAAAAATATGTGTGAAGCTAAAGAATACGGAATAATATCCACGCAACGAATGAAATGTCAAATGTGACATGAAAACTTAAGTCCGATATTGCGTTAAAAAATCAACCTAGATCTTGAACTTTAACATGAATATAAGATCATGATACCCTAGAAGCAAGTCATGCGGGTTCATTATGCGTTTTGAGTTTTGCATCTTCCTTAAAGAAGATTAAGCTCTTGGTCAGATAAGTGGCTCATTGAAATTGGGAAATAACAATCTAGGATTTGATATTTGGACCAAAAAAAAAAAAAATTCCAGGATTTGATATTTTGATGTTGGAGTGTCGAGTAAATATTAGTACGAATATCATCAAAATAAGTGACGCTTTTCTTTTGTTAACTTGAAATCTGCAAGTAGACAAGTGTCGTGACCTCCCCGAAACGGGTAATCAAAATTTAGGTGTCAATAACAAGACACATATGCATGTATCTTCTGACCTAGTGAAAAAATGCAGATCATATCGAACAACAAATTCAGGAGCTTAGAGCTTCGGGTACAAGTGAGTCTAGTGGGCCCGAGAGTTTCAGCAGCCCTCTTCATCGCCACAGGATCAGGCCCATCGGAGAAGGTCTTCGGCCCAATCAAAGAGCTCGTATCCCAAGAAAACCCTCCCTTGTACGGAGGAGACTCCCGACCAAGTGAATTTTTTTCCCTGTTTCAGCAGAAGAAGATTTCCTAAATAAGTCCAAGGAGCGAGAGAAACCCTGATAAGGTTGCTTGATTGTAACGTGAAAGTTGAGTTGAGGATGGCTGCTGGAGTGTATTGAATTGAATGTTATAGCTTTTGTGAATTACGAGGTTATTTCGTCCTATGTTTTTACTATTAAATGTCAAGATAGTAATACATTGCGAGGAAAACTTCAGATTTCCATGCTCTTAAAAAACCTTTAATAAGTTCTTTTAACAGGTCCTTGAGAGCCTTGCGAAGATAAACGATATGTCATACATGCCCTGTTGAAAGTGTGAAATACTAGAGCAAATCGTGCTTCAATAGTATTGAAGAGCCATCCCATCATGGTATTTCCGTTAAAGGCAGTTCAGACAACGATAATTTGCAAGCAAAAGAGTCTTCATTTCTGAGAAGGATGAATCAATTGTCCATGCAATGAATGTCAGGAAAACAGAAAAGGGGTGGACGAATCCATTTGATGTCCTTTGAACAAATGGATGCCTCACAACTACCAAAAATGGGGCACATGAAAACTTGAGCAATATATACATGACAGAATACGATGGGAACCACGAGTTTATTGAACGGCGAAGAAACAGTGCAACAACTGAGGACCTTAACTAAGCAGCGGGAGGCCTCAGCTCATGATCGGACGACGTATCGCGGGCAGAAGGGGGCATGTATTGCCACATTGGAATGAATCCGTAGCTGGGGAATACGGGCATCTTATTCGCCCCAGCATGATATGCTGCAGCCGGATGAGGTGGCACAAACCCGGCAGGTGGGACAGTCACGGCCTTCAAATGCTGTTCCATCCTTTCTTTATCAGCCTTCAATGAAAGTTTCTCTTCTCGAAGCTCATTTTTCTCGGCCTGTTATAAAGGAGAACAAAATATCAAAGGCCAGTCAGCACAAATTCGACCTTTTAACTTTTCAGTTCTTGAGGAAGTACACTTGATGAGATTCTCATTGATACCACATAAAATTCATGACTATTGAAAAACACCGATTGCTGTTCCACATGTGCTTAGAGTTTTGACCTAGGCCAGGATTGAAAATACTTAAAGAACTTCTAAGTGCAGGCCTCCAAGCAGTTAGGAGTAGTTGTCAACAAGACCCAGTTGTAATTTATTCTACTTTCTATTCCTCAACTTTTTTTCCGCACGTAGGAGAGATGTCTTCATTGACCGTTTTAACGTATGTTAAAGCCCCACCTTCAAAAGTTCCTAGAGATGAGGCTGTTCATGTGACAGGTGAATCACTTAGCTTCGTAGTTTCAATTCAAAGACTTGTTTAAGTTTAAAGGCAAACAACCCACAAAAGATAATGCAAGTGAAATTAGTGCCTCATTAAATAAGCTTTGCCTTGAGGTTCTTAAGGTTTTGTGAATCAGAGTTACAAGTGACAACTTGGAGGACTTGTGTTGCTTAGCTAACTGTATTCCATCACATATCAGTTAGAAATCTTGCCATTGCATTTTCTGCAAGAAAATTGCCATAGCGGCCATAACGGCTTCTTATGAGCTGGAAATAATATTAGAAAATATATCATAGTTCAGCCCAAACTCAATCCAATCAGAAGTAGTTAGCTGAACCATCCAATTGTTCTGGGTTTGCAGAATCCTATAGAATCTCTGATGAATAAATTAACAAACAAGCTGACGTGCATGCTTTTTGACTAATTTTATGCAAACTCCTTTGAGTCTTTCCCTCATCACCAGTAAATTGACAGGGAAAAAGGAGAAAAGAGCAGAAAGAAGCTGGTCTCATACAAAACAGAGTGGAGTACTTTATATTCACTAAAACTAAACTCTAGGGTTACCAGCACTAGTATGGCCCAAACTTTTGAGTATTAAAATTGATGACATCTGTTGCTCTAGCCAACAGTGATCGTAAAACATCATATGCAATTTGACCATGCTATCTGCTCACAAAGTAACATTAGACATCCGTTGCTCTAGCCAACAGTGAACGTAAAACATCATATACAATTTGATCTGGCTATCTCATCACAAAGTAACATTAACTTTGGCTTAGTATTAAAACTTCAGGGGTCTAGGCACTAGCTTGGCCCAAATCTCTGACCTCTAAAATCTAAGAACATCTGTAGCTCTAGCTAACAGTGAGCATGAAATGTCATAAGCAATTTCACCTTGCTCTCTCCTCACAAAATCTTTTGATTGATAATAAAAGGAAAAAAAAAACACGATAATTTCTTCCAGTACCATAGCATCTTAGCTGACTTCTTCAACTATGTTATTTGACAGGGCTCGTCGATAGTTTTGTCTCAGTATTTTAGCAAACCTAACCCATGAGAAATTTCTAGCTCATTTGACAATAAATATTTAGGTCAGCAATGATAGAACAGCAAATAACAAAAGGAAACACAAAAGTAGACAGTTGCCATTTTTACATGCATATCACATTGATAAGCATTACCAGGGAAGACAAGCATGGAGTAACAAAAACATTAAGAGAAACAGAAGAGACACTGATCAAGGTTATGTCAACGCCGTTCCATGTTAAATAAAAAAGCTGACCCTTCCAGAAATTTTTCAGACCAACCTTCAGGCATTTTATCTCTTCTTGCAGCTTTTCATTAGTTTCTTTGAGCTCCTCAGACTCAGCTCTAAGCTGGGTCAAAACTCTAATAGCATCATCAAGTATGGCCGGTTTTTCAGTTTTGACCGATCTTCCAGGTTCCAAGATAGAGCTCAAGTCTAGAAATCTGCACACCATTGCCATCATATCTTCGAATCAACTACATAAAATACTTGGAAGAAGAGAGGGAGATGCAATATTACCCTAAAAGGCACATTGTACAGAGTGGTCAAATCATTGCTACTATCCGGCATGAAACATGAACAAAATACTAAATTCCTAATTGAATGCCCCTAATAGACACATACATATCCAACTAAAACCATTCGGATTTCTCATGACTATCGACACATACCATGCGATCCATAAACGAAAGTCGAGATTCAAAATGGCTCGGCCATCAGCGAGAACTCGGGAAAAGTCCATCATTGCACATAAACACGAACGCCAATACGTGAAAATAGCAGAAGACATAGCTTTCCAGAGAAGTACATTAAAAAATAAATAAAATTTATTACAGGCAATCGGACACAACAATTCGAAGCGAAACCTGTCGTTTAGTCGCTCCCTCCGCAATTTCTCGCGGCAAGCCTTCGTGCGCGGCTGGTTGCACGCGTCATCGCGTCCCCTGCGGATCAGACAGAGGCGAACAGTTATGGTAAACACAACTGGGAAGACGAAACTACCATAGCAATCGACGAAACTACCATGGAGTGGAAGACTCGAAAACACAGCGAAACAACACCGACGATCCTGCGGACGTCGAAAACACACCACCAACACCGACGAGCCGCTGCAGCAAGCACTCGAAAACACAGCGAAACAACACTCGCAGAAGAGACGGGAATTACCTCTTCCGGGGACATTGCGTCCCGCCGAGCTCGTCCCCCGCCGGAAAACCGACGCCCCCCGCAGCGGCGGCGGCGGCGGCGGCGGCGGCGCTGCAACCAGGAATCGCAAACGGGCGAGATCAATCGAAAGAGCTGTCAAGGCGAGAAGGGGGGGGAGAAGTTCGGAACCCTAGAGAGACACGGGAGGGAAAGGGACGCCGTACCCGGGGCCGTGGGGGGGCCAGAGGAGCGGCGGCGGCGGAGGAGGAGGAGGAGGAGGAGCGGCGGAGGGGGAGGGGGAGCCGCCGCCGCCGCCGCCGAAGAGGGAGGAGCAGTCGAGGAAGTCCCAGCAGCTGGGATCGTCGCCGAGGCCGAGCTCGAGATCCGTCGAATCCATGCGGCCCCCTGGACGAATGATTGACCACCAAGTCCGCCAATTCCTCTTCGTTTTTTTCCTGTCTTCTTCATTTCACTTTCCTTCCGTCGCGTCATTATTAAAAAAAAAAGAAATTTATTTAATTTGTTCCCCGAAAAAAAGAGATATTTTTTCCCTTTTCTTTTCGTGAAGGACCAGCGCGGCGGCGCCACGTGGAATTGACTGATGGAGGTCGGTCTCGCCACGTGGCGGCTCCGGGATGGCGAGCCGACGAGCACGTCGCGGGGGGGCGGGGGCGGGGGCGGCGGTTTTGGAAGAAGCCATCGCGGGGTGACGATTTCGGATTTCCCTTCTTTTTCTTTTTTTTTTGGTTCAGGATGACGATATTCGTTCATTTCTCGAGTCTTAATTCGCGAGTACACCGACAAAGCATCGACACAAACTGGACTCCATAGATCGGGAGAGGGGGTAGAGGGTCCGATTCCGTGGCAAAGAATTTTTTTCCTTCGAGCCTTAGCTACCCAACCAGCCACTTTGTTGGACTCTCTATCACGACGGGCCAACTTAATATCAGAAAAAGTTTTTCAACAGGTCTTTTACATAATTTTATTTTTTTAAAAAAATCTTTGTGATTTTTCAAATTTGGTTTTTATTTAATGCGAAATGCTTAAGAATTTAATTTGGGAATAAAGTCATAAAAAAAACCGCAAACTATGCCCTGTGATACATTTGCCCTGAACTTTATGCATGCAGGACACATTCACCCTCCGTCATGATTATGTCAATGAATATCGTTAAAAACTTGCATATGTAGGCGCTAGAAGACAAATCGTAATAAAAATGATGTTATTTTGGCTAAAATCATCTCACGGAAGTTTGATGGAAGGTAAATGTGTTACACCGATATAAGTTTGAGGTTTTTTATGTCACAAGAAAAAAGTTTAAGAAAAATGTGTAATAATAAACATAGTATAGAGTTTTTTGTTCGCCTTTAATGGATTCATTTATTATCAAATACCATTAAAACCGAATTTTTTCAACTTGTTTTCGGCGCAACCAGAACACGGTTTACTTTCTACGAAATTGAATGACGTGAAAATACCTTCCAGCTACAAAAAGTATTTAGTGAAACAAGCAATCGCACCATATCATTAAGTGTATTTTCCATCAACAAAGGCCAAAGCAAATGAGTTGTTTTGTAACACTCTGCTTTGCACCATGAACGGTATGAATTAGCCTTGTATCTGCTATCATTAGGTAGCTGCCCTTATGAATTGTCAGAGCATGGAAATTGTAATGGAGGTGAGATTGAAGTTGTGCTTCCTGGAAAATCTTTTTGATTGCCCCATTCTCAATAGATCACTTCCTATGGAAGTCCACTTCTCAGACATATAAATCTTCCTTCTGTCTCCTGCGGTTCATCAGAACCAGATTATCACTTTCCTTCGCAGACACATCGTGCATGCCGCTCTTTAAGTGACCAAGACATCGCCTGTGCAGACATGAATGTCCTACATTTTGCGGTTCACTGTGAAATGTTGCTTGCTGTAAGAACTGGCCAAATTGGGGGTAAGAACGAATCTGTCAAAGATGAACTTTATTAAACCGGAAGCATCATGTAATGAACAGATGACATACATGATGATGTCCCTTTCATGAAGGGGTTTTGACATTTTCGTTAGAATAACTACAGCAGCTGTTAAACTTTGACATATGAGAAGGAAGGATTAGATGACACGAGCTTCGTTCTTAAGCTTGTCGATTAGCTCGTCGACAGAGGAGACGATGACCCCGGCTTTCCTCTTGGGAGGTTCCGTCACTTGAAGGACCTCCAGATCGGACTTGATCTCGACATTCAAATCTTCTGGGGTATACTTCTTTATGACCTTGGATTTGGCTTTCATGATGTTGGGAAGTGTTGCGTACCTTGGCTGGTTCAGTCTCAAGTCGGTGCTGCATAAGATACATGATTCAGAGGCTGTTAGCTACCGGAGATTGAGCACAAATAGGAAGTCCAATAAGGTCAAAACCATAATCAAGAAGAAACCCATTGGTTTCCCTATTTCAATAGTATAACTTCTATTGCAAAAACAATCTAGCCCCCAAACTAGTAAAAGGTTTGCAACCCCTATCTCAATAAGTTAAGAGTTAGAAAAAAAGGATTTGTAGGTCCTTGCTTTCTTGGGGCTGTTTGGTTCTCATTGAAAGTGCAGAAACCAAACCATTGAGTGGTTATATGTATACTAAATGAAACATGACATTTAAACGTTGCAGTTGCCAAGCTAAATATAAAATTGGCAGACTTTTAGGAGCTCCTAAAGTATGAAATTTTCCCATCTACCCAGACTAATCTCCGGATGGGGAATTTTTTCATCTTGAAAGAAAACGAGGAAATCCATGTCGCTAGGCATATGGTGATTGGTCAGGGTAGAGGAGGACACCTAGCTCAGAGAACACCTACAAATTTCTCAAGATTTAGAAGGACTAAAAAGTACAAGAAAAGCTATGTTCTCACGTAATGACTGCTGGCAAGTCCAAAAGCACAGTCTCGATGCCACCATCCACTTCCCTATCCACAGTTGCAACCTGCTTTTCTTTGTCCAGGGTAACCTACTAAAAGGGCAGACACAAATCATCAACCACAAAAAAGCACCCAAATGCAAACGTGGAAAAGGACAGACGGCAAGAGAACATAAGGGAAGATGTGATCAAATCTTGGATAAACACCAATAGGAGATGTAACTCGGCAGAAATCAATTATCAGCATACTCAAGAAATCTTATCAACTGAAGTGTAAACAATATCAACTCCTGGATAACATTAGATATCTTTCTTCTTGCCAAACCCCAAGAGAGATAGTTAACTATCATTAGCTGAAAGTTAGAGGATGGTATGAGGCGCACATTTACAAAAGCAAGAAAAAACAAAAAATCTCCCAAAACAGCAAAATCAGTACCAGAAGTTAAAATATGGACTACAAATGGGAGCATTCAAAACAGACGCCAAATTAACCCCCTCTAGAACTAAAAAGATTAACTGCCAAAGGCAAGTTTCAAGACAATGAAAAGATTCATATCCTTTGGCAGTTTCAACACAATGAAAAGATTCATATCCTGTGACCATATCCTGTGGCCATACTTCGTTCAGCGGGAGGTTACTGTTCAATTGACTGATACAAAATAACCTAGAGTCATAGATCCCACTAGACCTAAAAGATTGACCGGTGAAGACACATTGCAAGAATTTGAAAAGATGGATACATTAGTGACCTTAAACCACTCCCTCGCCAACACAAATTAAACACTTAAAGACAGCAGAAGGGGGTTCACGGAAGGAAGTGTGGAAACAAGAGATATGAGACTATTACTAAAGAAAAGGATATAGAGTCCTGAAGATCAATTTGTACTGACGGGACAAAGCCCCAGGAATCTTACACGACCAAATGAAGGATCAGCATTATAGCAAATCTTACCTTAGAAGCAAAGGTTCCTTGTGGCCATTTCAGCAGCCCTGCAAGCATTTGCCCTGTTTGATTGCAGTCATCATCAATGGCCTAATCACAAATCATCATCATTAGCTCATACAGGATGGAAAGCATTATACACAAGGAGTACATCAAATAGGTAAATGGCTCAAGACTAAACTCTAAATTGATCATTACAACAGGTAATCACATAAAACCAAATCCAATAACAACAGAAAGTATATCAATTGACTGAGAACTACTTGGTATCTCCAAATTTTTGCAACTTAGTCAAGATAAAGCAGTGAGAATTGCATCTCAATTTTCAGAAATTAATGCCCCAAGCAACATCGTCCTAATAGTTTTAGGGAATGCTTCATGCCAATCATTCAGACACTTTAAAGCTGAACCTGACTCCCTTCTACATAAACTCTTCAAAAGCTGGAGGAAGATCTCAAATCCATGATGATATAACAATTTTAGGAACTAAAGCCAACAACAACTCCAAACACAAAGGATTTCAGCAAAACCAAATAACAGCTACAATAGAAACAGCCAAACAACATCCCATTCATAATCTTAGCCTCAATTTCTAGATAAAGTGAAGAGCTTGTGAGCGGTCGAAAATGCTTTCCAGACAGCATTTTGTCTCCTAAAACACAAGATTGAAGCTTTCGCTTGCTAAGTTGTCTATCAGAGACTGTTCCATAAACCCAGCTAAAAACTGTAGAATACCAACTGACAGCCTCAGACTAAATTCCTTTCGTATGAACACCCTGTGCAAAACCCGAAAGCCATCTCTCTCTCTCTCTCTCTCTCTCTCTCTCTCTCTCTCTCTCTAAGAACATTCGAAATGGACGTTAGACTTAGACCCATTCCTATCCAACACATCATCAATTCAAAGGAGACCATCTTCCTACCCAGAACCATGTCATTCTAGCAATCCATCAAAAACATTTCTTTATTCAATACGACACAAGCTTTTAGCGCAGTCGTTCATCGTTCATCGCCAACAAGCACACCCTCAATCTCTCAATTCCCACTTCCCTTAAACAACAACAAACGACAGGGCAAAGGAACCCAAAAACCTGCTTGCCCAGAATGAGGAGCCCGGGCTTCTCGGCCTCCACGAGCGCCCTCAAGACCTTGGCAACAGACAGCGGGTTCAGACCACCCTCCTCCTTGAACTCCACGTGGATCCCCCTGTCGGCCCCCATCGCGAGCCCCGTCCGCAGCGTGTCCACGCACTGGGCGGGCCCGACGCTGACGGCCACGACCTCCGAGGCCAGCCCGGATTCCCTGATCCGGAGGGCCTCCTCGAGCGCGATCTCGCAGAACGGGTTCATCGACATCTTCACGTTCTGGGTCTCCACCCCGGTCTGCGATGCAATTCACGAGATTAGCGCAAACCGGGTCGATTGAAGAGGAGGAGGAGAGGAAGAGGAAGAAGCAGCAGCGGAGAGGGGAGTTACCTTGTCGGGTTTGACTCGGATTTTGACGGCGTAGTCCACGACGCGCTTGACGGCCACCATGATCTTCATGGTCCTCCTCTGGCGCTTCGCTTCGGCTAGAGAGAGAGAGAGTTGGAAGTGGAAGCGAAGGAGGAGGAGATGACTCAGAACTGAGAAGAGATAAACACGGTACTGACAAAGAAAGAGATACGTGCGCGCATCAGGTGGATTAGTTTTGTCCTTTTCGTTCCTTTCCTTTTTACTTCGACAGGACTCCACGTGGCGCCACGTGTGCGCCCAAATTGCTTCGGAACTCGACAACCTTGATTATTATTGTAAGGGAAAAAAAGCCCGAATACCTCGCTCATTTATCTTAAACTTTTTTATGAGATCAAAAATCACAAAATATGCTCATTGTGGCACGTTTTATTCTAAACTTTTTTTCTTTTCATGACATAAACAGCCTCAAACTTATACTCGTATAATACATTTAGCCTCCACTAATGTCCCGTCATATAATTTTTCAATCAAAACAACATCGTTTTTATTTTACTTAAGCCATGTGAGTATCATATTAATAATATTGTAGGAAGATTTTAGCCGATCTCCATTGAAGGTAAATATGTCACATAGATATAAATTCGGGATTTTTAATGTCACAAAAAACAGTTCAAGGTAAATGTATAATCATTAATATAATTTGGATTTTTTTTGTGGCTTTTGTCCTCATTAGTTAAATATATTGCGAAAGGTGAAGAAAAGAAATATAGAAAATTGAGAATGGTAGACAAAATGATCGTGAAATTAAATTAATAGGGGAGTACTGTATGTTTAAATGGAAGTTGGAGGAAAACTTAGGAGGATTCATGAGCTTTTAAATTTGATGGTCACAAAAATATTTTGATGGTCGATGTGGATGAAATTAGTTTTTTAAACAAGAGAATAGGGATTGGGATTGGGATTTCAATTGAAATATTATGGTTGCAATTTTGGGTCGTATTCTAATTTACAACCTCTCAAGTACCATAGCGAAAATCGTGAATAGAAGAAGTTCACGATACCAATGAAGACGTTGCCACATGGACAATCTAGAATTTTAACCTTAGAACGACACATTTTCCGAGGGAAAATGAAATTATATGAAAATTATCCAATAGCATGCATTTGTACCTTTGGATTTCTTTCCTCAAAATCAACCAAATATAATGAAAGGAGTAAGTTTAATAAATTTAATGTAATGATATGTGAAATTTTCAAATTAACTTTGTTCTAGTAAAAGGTTATTACAAATTAGTATTGAAATAATTTGGAAAAATTACCAAAAAAGTCTTCAACCTATTTCATTTGTACCAATTCAGTCCTAAACCTTTTAATTTGGCCAATTTAGTCATATACCTTTTGCATATTATCCAATTCAGTCCTATTGCCTGGAAAAGTCTGACGTGGGATACCCACTCAACGCCGGCCATCCTACGTGGACAGTTGGCGCTAATGTGGTCGTCGGAAAATAAAAACGTCATCATTTTCTTAAAAAAATAAAAAGACTCCACTTTACCAAAGCCCCAATTTGGATTTGGTCGGATTGCAAACTACAAAATCGTGAAGAACCCTAACTCCTCTTAGAATGTCTTCCTGTTGGATCTCATCTTGCCTCAATCACGATCGTGAACCACAAAATTGTCAAGCCAAGTCTTCTCAATCGTCGTCCTCCCCTTCATGAACCAAACCCCAAATTACGTGAAACCCCAATTTGGAGTCAACCAAAATCGCAAACTCTAAAATCGTGAAGAACCTGAATTTCTCTCAAATTTTCTCCCAAATTCGATCACTTCTTACCATTTCCCTCGAGCCGTGTTCTTCTTCCATTGAATCGATAGTGGTCAAGTCCCCCATTTCGCCTGACGCTCGCCCGATTGCGAAGACCCAATCAAGACCCGATTTGTCCATCACAAACCGATCAAGACCCGATTCGTCCGTCACAAACCGTAGCGAACACGAGCAAGTTTGTGGTCCCAATTTTCCTGTGTTGTTGGTAGTGTCGAGTAAAAGTGACAACTCTACGTAGTGGTCCCGAACTCAGCGAAGAACAGTCAAAAGGTATGTTGACCTTGTCTTAGTCTAAATAATCCATTTTGCCTCGGTTTCTTCATGCGTGTTGTTTTGTTTGGAAGAGAAATAATCCTTATCTTCTTGCACCATCACGCTTCATAGACTACATGATGACTGAGAAGATGTAAGCATCATGTAGAGCCAGAAGCCATAAGTTTAAATTCATAAGTTTCAGTCTTGTGATTGAATTGTAAATCAAGTTGAATAAAAAATTTGTTTGCAGATTCTCACTTTAAGTGATTAAAACACAGTATGCTGAGCGTTTTAAACTATAAGAGTAAATGCTTTGTCATAACAATTGATAAAAAGAAACAAATTTCGATTATCTGTCCAACATATAGGTGGATTTTAACATTATTAACAACTTGCCCTGGTGATATTTTCAATAACCATAATAATATATGCCTAAATAAACATTTGATAGGTGATATGTACTTTATGAGCATTATATGGTGGAGATAGAATACTGGTAGCTATTTTAGCACTAACTCTTAATAACTTTCAAGTTTATCTCACATGAAAAATTTACAAAGGAAGATATTGCATGCAATTATTTTTGTATGTTATTATGTTGTTTCTCCATTATATGTATGTTTATAACACAAGTTGTGTTTTTGTGTAGAATCAAGATAAGCGACAAGTTGGCATGGGTCTGTCTTTTCCACAGGAGAAAATTTGTCCGTTGCCCAATGCTTGAATATGTTGGGGAAAGATGGATTTAGTGCAAGTCAATATCAATTCAAGGAGTTACGAAGGGTTTATCAGTGACCTAGAAAATGGGGTAAATAGTACATTCCAACACCTTTATTTTAAGTTTCCTCGAAAGTCTATAGAAGATGGATTGAGATACATATGGAATGATAGCAATGTTGTCGAACTAATTTTCAATTATTTGCATAATGGGTTGATCGAAATATATGGAGAAAACTTTATAGTTGATGAAGTAGGTGAGGGTGATGGTCAAGGTGTCGGTATAGGTGTCGGTGAGGATGTTGGTCAGTGTACTGGTGAGAGTGCTTGTGATGATGTCGGTTTGGGTAAAGATGTAATGGTTGAGAATGAGGGTAGTTTAGATCACGATGACTTAATTCATGAAGATGATTATACTCGCATAGAAGATGATGAATATATGGTGGATGACAAGACAGACTTCTTAGTTCATGCAAGAATTTCGACTGATGCTGATGATCATGATAATGAGGAGCTTCTAGAAGCAAGAAAGAACGACAAAGAGTTTCGTAACAAGGCCACAAAATATTTGATTACAGGAGAACCATCAACAGAATTGGTACCTTCCCAACAATTTGTAGCTGATGTGGATAATGTAGTTAATTTTAAAGTTGGTTACCAAACAGAGTACTATGAAATAGATAGAGATGAGAGTTTAAGACTAGAAAATGATGATTTTATTAGAAGGAGAAGCAGTTTTCTAAGGTATGATCCTAATTGTGATGTGCATGTGTTTATAGTGTCTATGATGTTCGATAGTAGCAGGCAATTCAAAGATGCTCTCATAAAGTATTCAATGGCTGAGCATAAAGAGATAAAATTTATAAAAAATGAAAAGAAATGTGTTAGAGCAAAATGTGTCAGCGAAAGTTGTCCCTGAAGAATCTCTGGATCTATTAATGCTCATAGTAGATCATTTCATGTGAATACCTACTATTCAGAACACACTTGTAGCATTAGCTTCAAAAATAACAGGGTGACGGGTTCTTGATTGGCAAATCACTATCTTGCCACAATAAGAGCATTGACAACTATTAAAACTAATGCTTTGAGGGAATTTATCGAGGAATAATTGGGCTTAGATGTAAGTAGCACTCAATGTACGAAGGTCAAGCTGTTTGCTTATAAAGTGTTGATGGGAGATTACAAAAGGGAATATGCAAAGTTGTGGGATTACGCAAATAGGATGAGCAATCTTGGGAGTACTGTTATATTAAAGGTTGAAAAGCCTGATATGCAATCTAAGGCATTGTTTGAGAGAATGTACATTTGCTTTGCTGCTTGTAAGAAAGAATTCCTTGGTGGATGTAGAAAAGTTGTGGGGTTGGATGGTTGCTTCCTAAAAGGAATTTGTCAAGGTCAAATCTTATGTGCTGTTGGAAGGGATGAAAACGATCAAATGTTCCCAATTGCTTGGGCGGTTGTTAGAGTTGAGAGTACAGACATCTGGACTTGGTTCTTGACAAATTTGATGTATGATCTCAATATTATACATACATATAGACATGGTTGGGTCATAATTAGTGACAAACAGAAGGTAAATTCTTTATTTATTTATTTTTTGGTTATGCCTATTAGATGGTCAAACTAGTAACATATGATTTATATTGTAATCATCTTTTGCAGGGTCTTCTACAAGCTGTGGCTAAGCTGTTGCCTGCAGCTGAACATAAGATGTGTGCCAGACACATCTATGCAAATTAGGGTAAGAAGTGGGGTAAGTATAGCATAAGTGCCATAACTTTTGTACGGATGACACTTAAGTATCATAACTTTTTTTTGGCTCACTTGAGTACCATAACTTCAAAAAAAAAGATCACTTAAGTGCCACTTGCAAGTTGGTCATGAGGGCCCAAAATTGCGGCTTTTTCGATCGAACAGTGATCTTTCCGGCGAGGCGAGCACCACCAACTTGAAGATGGGGTGTCGGCGAATCATCCCATGGCCTCTATTCGTCTCGAAATTTCCATTTTAACCTCCATTGATGAAGATAAAAATGCTTCGTAGTCATACATTTATCGAGCCGATTTGTGTGACTATGAAGTATTTTTACCTTTGTCAATGGAAGTTAAAATGGAAATTTCGAGATGAACGGAGGCCATGGAATAATTCACCGACACCCCTTCTTCAAGTTGGTGGTACTCGCCTCACCGGAAAGGTCACCGTTTGGCTGAAAAAGCCACGGTTTCGGGTCCTCACGACCAACCCCTCTGACAAGCTAGTCGTGAGGGCCTGAAACCGCGGTTTTTCCGGTTAAACGGTGACCTTCCCAACGAAGTGAGTACTAGCAGCTTGAAGAAGGGGTGTCGGTAAATTATTTCATGGCCTCCGTTCATATTGAAATTTCCATTTTAGCCTCTGTTGACAAAGGTCAAAATGCTTCATAGTCACACAAATTGGCTCGATAAATTGTGTGACTACGAAGCACTTTTACCTTCGTCAACGGTGGCTAAAATGGAAATTTTGAGATGAACAAAAGCCATGGAATGATTCACCAACACTCTTTCTTCAAGCTGATGGTGCTTGCCTCACTAAGAAGGTCATCGTTCGATCAGAAAAGCAGCGATTTTAGGCCCTTGCGATCAGCTCATAAGTGGCACTTAAGTGATTTTTTTTTTTAAAGTTATAGCACTCAAGTGAGCCAAAAAAAGTTATGGCACTTAAGTATCTTCTGTACAAAAGTTATGGCACTTACGCTGTACTTACCTCGATAAGAAGTATAAGGGGATACAAATGCAAAGACTGTTTTGGCAATGTGCTAAGAGCAGTACTATTGCAGGGTATGATGAACATTCTCAAGTATTGAAGAAAATCAGTCCCGTTACATATCATAACTTGGTTCAAACAGAGCCAAGGCACTGGTTTAGGGCTTTCTTTACTACTGATGTGAAATGTGATATTGTTGACAACAACTTATATGAGGCATTCAATGAAAGAATTATAAATGTTAGGTGCAAGTCCATTTATAATTTGTTGGAAGACATGCGAATAATGATAATGACAAGGATGCATACATAAAGGGATGCATGTCTTAAGTGGAGGAGGGATTGTGATCCGAGAATTGTAAGAAGGTTGGAAGAAAATAGAGTTGATGCAACTTATTGCCAAGTGATATGGAATGATGACGCTAGATATGAGGTGATGGATAATGGTGAGAAGCACGTGGTGGATGTGTTCAAAGGAGACTACTCTTTTAGAAGATGGCAACTAATCGGCATCCCTTGTCCTAATGCCATTTCTGCCATAAATCATAGGCAAGAGAATGCATATGACTATATTGATGAATATTATAAGAAAGCCAAGTTCTTAGTTGCATATGAGAACATGATAATGCCAGTTCAAGGAGAGAAATTTTGGAAAAAGACTAATAGGGAGCCACGTGAACCACTTCCAGCTAGGGTGAAGCTTGATAGACGTAAACAGAAAAGATCAAGGGAGGAAGGTGAGGTGACAAGTGGAACTAGGATGTCGAGAATATGAATGAAGATGCCATGTCGAACTTGCTCGAAGACGGGACATAATAGTTTGACATGTCCAATTAAGAAGACATGGTCTACATAGTTGCAAATACGATTTTCAAGGCAAAAACTTTCGGTTAGTACTTCCATTTTTCATTGTGTCATACTTGCTTCTTGAATAAGGCTTGAAACAAATATTCTCTTTGTAAGCTGAAAAACATCCACGCAACGTCATTGCAAGTGGTAGTGGTGGTGGGCCTACTAGTGTGAATGTAAGTCCTCTTTCTACTATAATGGTAAGTAGTGTTTTCTTAATAGCTTATATTATACTAGTAAAAATTTCATAAACATAATGTAATCATGTTAGGTTGAGCATACAAGTGCAAGAAGTTGCTCGAAGAGGACGAGAAGTGAAGCACCAAAAATACCAGCTCAAGATGAATCAATGTCATTTGCACTTGCAGTTGATGTTCTAGCAAAATAAGTAGGCCCATTAAGGAAGAAGAAAAATGTAAAAAATGTTGACAGGAAGTTCTTGTAAGGGTGGGTTTAGTAAAATACTATCATGGCTATATTCTTTCTTTTTGTCAATGATGGGTAATAGTGAGGTGGTGTTGGCATTTGACTTTTTTTTTTTGGATGATGGGATCAGTGAGTAGTGTCATGGGTGGTTTTTTTTTTTAGCACTTGACGATGGCTGTTTGATTGAAACAGATAGGATGTGAAGTACATTACTTGTAATCCCCATCAATTTGCAATGAAATATTTTGTTAATTTGATATGAAGAAGATGCTTGTTTACTATTGTGGATGTTTACTACATTGCAATAAACTAGTTTCACTGTTTTATTGAAGTAGAAGCGCATTGGCTACTTCAGGTGGAGAAGCAATGAACAAGTTGAGAAACAGCCAAAAAAGAGAAGAATGAACAGGTTGAGAAACAGCCAAAAACTCAAATAGGAGCTTGCAAACAACTTTCGATTTGATGTAGCTAGCAATGATCACCTAGAGAGTGGTGAATATATGATTTTAAACGATTTTAATCAATTTACAGCGGAAATGATTGATCACATCATAGTCTGAATAAAATTCAGATTCAAAACAATTTATATTGACAGTGCTCTTGGCGTGCAATATGTAAAGCAAGAAATAAGGAAGAGAAAAACTGCACATAAGTTTATAGTGGTTCGACTTCTGGTTGTCCACACAATCAGAATCTTGATTTCCATAAGTTGAGTTTTATCCTTTGTAATGCATACATAATATTGGGTTGTCAATCAATTATAATCTTAGATTGAGGCAATCAAAACTTTCCTTTGTGAAATCCATGCCAAATTACTAACTGTAATGTTTCGTTCCGAAAGAATTTGGCTTCTGCATCTGAAAAACTTCTGCGTCTGCATCTGCATAACTTTTGCATCTGCAACTGCATAACTTCTGCGTCTGCGTTTCTTTTAGAACTTAGATTAGTAGGGTTCTTTTAATAAGATATAAACCTTTTTTCATAGGGTCTAAAGATCTTTGAAGACTTAAAATAGAGTCTAAATGACTTTTATAGTAAAGTCTGAACTTCTCATTCTAAGTCTGAACTTTTAGTTCTGAGAACTTATAAAATTTGATATTTTCTTCTGAACTTCCAGAATATATTAAACTGGAATGGAATGCATATCAGATTTACAAGATAAACATAGAAAGTTTTGTTGGCTTCAAAATTCATTAGGAGTTTTCCTTAACATGATTCATTCCCATAAACAGATTGTATATACATGTACTTCGTGTGGAAGAACTCATAGCATGCTCCAAACATATACTGAAATAGCTAATATAACACAATGTCTACTAACACACTCTATGGCAAGCTCATTGTGTTATTCATATTCAAATTTTCAAATAACGTATGAGCTAAAATTACTACAAGCATCCACGACACAATCAACATTGTCTTCAATCTCGAAGTTTCTTTCTTCAGCTTTGCCACGTCTTGGTTCACATGTTTCAATTGTGCTTTGAGAGCTCTGATTTCAGCATCCATTGAATTGCCATCATCCTCATTATGGGTTGGAATTGCTTCTTCTTCAACATTGCTTCGGTGAAAATTTTTTGGCACACTCATTGTTGATTGACTGATTTCCACATCAACCCAAATAAAAAACCCGCAACTTTCCCCACTTCTGTATCTCGGGCAGCCATGATATTTCCTTCCACGATTCTCCTTCACACATGCTGTCCGTAGAGGAGACTTCAGACCACAATAGTAAAACATGGATGTATCATTGTCAATTGGAGGGACTGACGACCTCGATTGTGACGAATTTGTGGATCTTGTCATGAATTCGCTAGTCTCTTCCTGTGTTGACACCTCATTGTCAATTCCAGTGGAATTCCTATTTATGCTTTCAGAATTACAACTGCAGTTTCTTCTTGTGATTCTAACATCTGTAAAGGGAAAAGTAAGGATAGGATAAGATATTGCATCTATAACATTGTGCACTTATCTTTTTGCATAAGCACATATTTATGTGGACTTAGCCAGTCCATTAAAGTAGACGTACATACAGGAGAAGCACTTACTACTAAACACGATATAGTTTTTGCCTCAATAACCTTCCAAGTCATAGAGCTTCATGCTAATTTCTTGGTTATTTAATACAAACCAAACAACCTCTTTAACATTGTGCAATTAATCTGCTATAATAAGAAATGGTAAATAAAATCAACAATAACCTACTATTGTGTACATGCTAAAACACTCATACTTCATCCTAGTAACATGAAGGACTTTTACACGATCGAAGTATGTGATGTTACTTCCTCTAGATTTTTTAAGGCTAGAACTCAACCAATTATCATCAAAACTTAAGCCGCTTTCTTGACCGAAGAAGTTCAACCAAACCGCAAGTGGATCCAGTATAGCTATTGCAAAAGATGAACAAATGCAGTATCAAATAACATATCAAACAGTTCAACATTACAGGGAAACAAATGATAGGGCTAATCCAAATTTGAATATAACAAGATAGTGCTCAAAACAACATTTGGCAAGACTTGGAGTATTAAGTATGAACGGAGAAAGAGAACTCCCGACATATGTCAAAAGGAAACATAATATTGACTTTCCATATTACAATGCTATTTGGCTATGGAAAAAGGCCTCTTGCTTTTGCAATGTGTAGTCCATGACTTGTTCATGTACATCCATTTTGGAAGTAAAAGCGACTATCCCTACTAAAAGACCATTCGATAGTTTCAGTCAAAGATATGCAATCTCCAAGCTATGCATATCTCATCCACTCATGTTAGAGCCCAGACCAATCAAATCCCATAAGAGTACAATATGCATTCCCCCATCTCCACAAACAGAAATTATATAAAGAAATTGCAAGCAAAAACTTTTGTTTGTCAACAAGGCAAGATTCATATTTCCAAACTTCAACAATTACATGAGCTCTAGATTTGCATTACCTTTCATAAAATAGTTCTTTTGAGTGATCACACAGTTATCCAAAATCATGTAAACAAGGCAAGATTCATGTTTCCAAATCTTCGCGGTCAAGATGAGCAAATCTGCGCGAAGGTGCCGAGTGGGCGTCGAGTAAGCGTTGGGCAAAATAGGGGACTTGACCACTATCGATTCAATGGAAGAAGAGCGCGGCTCAAGGGAAATGGTAAGAAGTGATCAAATTTGGGAGAAAAATTGAGAGAAATTCAGGTTCTTCGCAATTTTAGAGTTTGCGATTTTGATCGACTCCAAATTGGGGCTTCACGTAATATAGGGTTTGGTTCATGAAGGGGAGGATGACGACTGAGAAGACTTGGCTTGACGATTTTGTGGTTCATGATCGTGATTGAAGCAAGATGAGATCCAATAGGGAGAAAGTCTAAGTGGAGTTAGGGTTTCTCACGATTTTATGGTTTGAGATCCGACCAAATCCAAATTGGGGCTTTAGTAAAGTAGAGTCTTTTTTATTGTTTTAAGAAAACAATAACGATTTTATTTTCTAGCGACCACATCAGCGCCGATCGTCCATGTAGGACGACCGGTGCTAAGTGGGTATCCCACATCAGACTTTTCCGGGCAATAGGACTGAATTGGACAATATGCAAAAGGTTTAGGACTGAATTGGCTAAATTGAAATGTTTAGGACTGAATTGACACAAATACAATAGGTTAAGGACTTTTTTGATAATTTTCCCAAAATTATTTACCTAACAAAATATTTATGCCTGTTTATAATAAAAGTCACGGTTACTACAAATATTCATTAACTAGCCATGTGAGTAGAAGTTATAATTAGGAAATTTCATGACTATGATTTGCATTAATTCTTTTGGATTATGGACAGACCCAACAAATGGCCATCACTTAAAGGAAGTATTTATTTGAGGAAAAGTGTTTTCCCAAAATTAGTTTTCCGAATTTTTATCCATTTGGTTTGTTGAAAATGATTAGTCAACCAAAAATACTTTCTGGTCAAGGAAAATATTTATACATAAAATTAGAAAAATGAATTCCTAAATTTGAGAAGGTAAAAATACTTTCGATAATTGCTATTCTTGAATTTTTTAACATTTTTTTCTTTTCCTTCTTCTCCACGGCAACTAGCCATAGACACGGGCCAACGAGAGCTGGCCTCGGGCGAGGTCGAGCTCGAGCCTTGCTAGGATCTAGTGAGATTGAACCTACCCAAGGCTAGCGAGCTTGAGCTTCGTCGATATTTGGTGAGGTCGAGCCTTGCTGGTCCTAAGGCTGGCTAGGTCAACCCTTGCCAATGGCCTATCGCAGCCATTGCCGAGGCCCAGCGACCGATGGAGGAGGAAAATAAAAAAGAAAAAACAAGAAATAAAGGAAAAAGAAAATAAAATTAAAATTAAAAATTATTTACAATTTCCATTTTTTCTTTATCTGAGATCAAGTCATGAAATTGAAATCATTTTTCAATTGAGATCCAAATAGCAGAAAATGTTATCAGTTGCATATCATCAAACAAAGGAAAAGTGATCATTTTCTTAAAAAATGATTTTTTGGAAAGTATTTTCCTTTATCATAAAGTTTTCCCCCAAACAAATCATCCCAAGTTTGGCTTGATTTTCATTTTAGTAGAATTAGCATTCCTATCTTATGATATGTCCCATTCGATTAAGTAATTATCCATCATTACGTTGAGCCCGTGCAGAAATTGCCGTGACGGCTAGATGTAGAGAGAGACAAAAGTAAAATTAACAATAGTATTTTTTAAAATTAAGTGGGACATCACTTTGATTTGGACACGGGATTTGTTAGATCCAAATCAAATGCTTAGTCACTTACTTAACATTAAGGACTCTTACGTTAATAACTACTTGGCTTCTTTTATAGAGTCACCAGGCCAGGAATTTTTTTGTACTTTTACTCTAAACATAGTGCATTTGCCTGAGTGAAATAAACAATCTGTACAGTGCTTGAAAGAAAAAGCTAGCACAATGTGTCATATGTCAAAACAAAAGTACTTTATTCGTCTATGATGTAACTCCAACGTAGGACAAAAAGCTTTATCATTCAATCGACCTCTTGAAGATTAAATTTTAATAATTCACATTGGACCCTACTCACATTGGACCTAGTGCCCAGGTGTTAACATATTAAAATTAGAATAAAATAACATTTTTTAATATAAAAGAAATAGATTTCTGAATTCTTTTTTTTTCATTCTTTTTTTCTTTTCTTTATTTATTTTTCGTCAATTGTGAGTTGGTGAGGTCGCTGACCACAAGCGAGATCTAGGCGAGAGTCTCAGCACCCTTGTCGGCCACATGCAAGGGCATCGAGCCCTCGCCTAGATCTAGGAGAGGGCGTAGGGACACTCTCCTAAACCAGGTGGGGGTCATCGGCCCTTGCCTATGGCTAGCAATGGTTTGCCAGTGACCTCGCTAACTCAAATTGTAAAAAAAAAAGAAAGAAAAGAAAAAGGAAGAAGAAGAAAAAATTAATAAAATAAAAAAATCATTAAAATATTTAAAATTTGTAAAATTTGTCTGCGTTAGCACTAGTCACTTGCCGCTTAGGATGGCCCGCATCCATGTCAACAAATTTTTGCCTAAGTTGGCCGAATGGATCGAATAGGTATCAATGAAAAAAAGGTTATGACTAAATTGACATACATGCGTGTTTATTTCTTTGATTCACATGCACGTGAAGGGGAAAAAGTGATTTGTTATCAATGTGAAAATGTTTATGACTAAATTTACATACATGCGTGTTTATTTCTTTGATTCACATGCGCATGAAGTGGGAAAAGTGATTTGTTATCAATGTGAAAATGTTTATAACTAAATTGGTCCAATCGAAAAGTTTAAGACTGAATTGGTACAAATATGACATATTTAAGATTTTTTTGATACTTTTCCCCATTCACGTGCGCGTGCTCGGCTACTCTCATGTGCTTTTATAGCCAATCAAAGAGATGAACGCACATGTAAGCCATATTATTTAAAAAAAAAAAATCTCAACTCAATTTGTTATTTGCAAAAAAAAAAAGAAAGAAAGAAAGAAAGAAAGAGAAACACATGGATTTACTTTAATATGATAAAAATGAGCACTTCTTATGACGAAAAATCAAATAACTGTGCATCTTCCGTGTAAAATTACATTCAAACAATAAAGTACGTAGATGATGATCTAAGCGACCAGAAGGTCACATCTTCATTCGCGTGTTTTCCACAGAGATGTCCCTACAGAATGTGCTAATTTTCACCCCTTGGAAGGAATGATCTTAGAAAGAACAAATAGGGAGGCAAAGCAGGATTAATCGTCCTAAGTAATCTCCATGCCATCATCAATCCAGACATGCCGCTGAAAAGTCCAAACCGGGGTGGGGGGGCCTCCGAAAAGTCCAAACGGGGCCGGGGGGGTCGGCCTCTTCAGCTGAAAGAGCCGCCGCCTTCACCACACGGCGACCTTTCTGGCCGTCGATGGCTTTCTTTTTATAACTTTCTTCTAAAGCACGTGCGGCTGTTCTCAGCCACCTCGTGTGTTTACCTGCTCGCCTCGATCACCTGGTAAATTCAAATTACAAGTGGAGAATCAGATATGGGATGAAGCCAGATTATAAAAGCGTTGCTTCTTGCGGCACAGCCATGCAGGGCAAACACAAATGGACGACGAGAACCCGAAAGGATTGATCAAACACGAAGGAGGAGGAGGAGGAGGAGAAGTTGGGGTACCTCAAGTGCGATACAAAGGCGTCCGGAGGCGGCCGTGGGGGAAATACGTGGCTGAGATCCGTGACTCCACGAGGCGTGGTGCTCGGGTTTGGCTCGGGACATTTGGCACCGCCGAGGAAGCAGCTCGGGCCTACGACCGTGCTGCGTACGCCATGAGAGGTCACACTGCTATCCTCAACTTCCCTAATGAATTCTCTTTAGGATATATGGCGGCTAGTTCTTTGCCGTTGCCGTCTGCGATAGAAGGGTAGTCGAATTTGAGTGCTTGGACGATAATTTGTTAGAGGAACTTCTTGAAAACGAAGAGAAAAAGAACATGAAATGAGATTGCTGTTCCATGTTCTTGTCAATGAAATGTTGGGTTGTCCAAGTGTTTTGTGCTTTGAATAGAATTCAAATTTTGAAATATTATGAAAAAAGTTCATATATTGTTTTATGCATCGACTTTTGTCTATCGTGAAAGTTTCAAGTATTTTGACTTAAAAACAGTCAAAAAGCGTGAACTACAAGATTTAAGAAAGGCATTAAGAAATCACTTAATAAAGGCAAAAAATCACAAAAAACCCCAAATTTTGTTACTTGTGACACATTTACCCTGAACTTTTTTTTGTTACACCAAAAATCTCAAATTATATTATTTGTGACACATTTACCCCAATGTACATAGTTCGTGGATATTTTCGTCTTTTTTGCTTTTTTTTTCTTTTTTGACGAGGGGGGCCCTCATCGTATCTGGCGAGGGCCACCCTCGCCGACGTTTAGCGAGGGTGGCCCTCGCTAGATCCGGCGAGGGCGGCCCTCGCCGGATTTGGCAAGGGACACCCTCGCTTGATGCCAGCGAGGACCACCCTTGCTGGATCCGGCGAGGGCCGCCCTCGCTGGCGTCGGGTGACTAGTGAGGGCGACCCTCGCTCAATGCCGGCAAGGGTCGCCTTCGCCGGCGTCGAGTGAGGGTTGCCCTCGCCTGGACGAGCGAGGGCGATCCTCGCCGGCGTCAGGCGAGGGTCGCCCTCGTCAGCGTCGAGCGAGGGCCCTCGTCGGATCTAGCAAGGGCCACGCGAGGGCAATCCTCTCTGGCATCAGGCCCTCGCTTGGACGAGCAAGGGCGGCCCTTGCTAGATTCGGCAAGGGCCCTCGCCCGAATCCGGCGAGGGCCCTCTTGCCGGAAAGGAAAAAAAAATGCAAAAAAGGCAAAATGCCCATGGACTATTTATATTGGGGTAAATGTGTCACAAATAGCATAGTTTTGGATTTTTGGTGTCACAAAAAAAGTTCAGGGTAAATGTATCACAAGTGTCAAAGTTTGAGATTTTTGATAAGTTTTTTCCCCTTAATAAATGAGCGATTTTGCAAACTAATTTAGTACGTGGAGTGTTACTTTATTTTGTTCACTTATTCTTGAATTTTTTTCTTTTTTGGTTCGATATCGTTGCTTTTGGTGATTGCCCCTCATCACGGAGGCTGTTTTAAAAGTTTTTTAAGCCAAAAAGGCAAATATATAGAGTGCCAAAGAAGAAGTCAAATTGCACTTGTTCTTCTCTGTGGAAAAGTGGCTGCTCTCAGAAGAAAATATCGTTACGGCAGTTGATGTCCAGATCCATCGCTCATTATTAAAAACCTCGGAGTATTCTTTGAATCTCAACTGTCCACTTCGACAATCTCTTACAATTCATAATGTCACCTTATGAAGTGTTCTTTCTTGGTACTCGACAATATATGCCCTCGGCAAGTAGGAACAGCAAGGTTTGGGATCTTGAAATAGAGCAATTCCAATATCGAAAGAAGTCGAAATGCACGGTCTGTTGGGCAAATCTACGACATGCTACTCTCATCGAGAGTTGTTTGATGCTTGTGGCATATGATTTTGGAGCTTGTGGTTGAATATTTCTCGTGTATGGTCAACAAATTTGTGATCACATGTAGGATGACCAAGAACATGCATGCCGATAATTTCTCGATTAGTATCATGCTGATCTCTGTTAACTTTTAATTTGCCAAATTACTTATATGATTCTTGGTGTCATCATTTATTCAGATATTTATGTGAATTTTCAACTTGGGTTGGTTGCCTGAACATATTGATAATTTATGAGTTTCCTATGTGAACTGACTAATTTATGAGGATAATTTTAGGGTTTCAACTATTTTCCAATGACCCAACACCAAGAATTACACTTGGAATGCCTTTTTCCCTTAGAAGAACCTGAAACGAGCTTTGTACGGGTAGCTTTGTTGCTAGATTCTTGAGTGAAAAAGTCTAGATTTAGGCCCCATAGGATGTAGCACGGATGAGTGGTGCTACTTCAATCCCATCCGTACGGTGTGTGAGTGCGAATCCTTCACCTGGCGTTGCACCTTCAACTTCAGCTAGGGGTGGGGGCTATCCCAGCACCCCGTGAGGGGTTTACTTGCCACAACTAATGTAAGTAGGGACGATGCGAATGCCCCTCGCGGTTATTAAAATAAAAAGCCTAGATTTAGAAACAAGAATCGAAGGTTGAGATGTAGTCAAAATAACGCATTTATCACAAACACACACACGGCGCATGGGGTTGGCCGTGGTAGTCGGAGGCACATCAGCAAAAGGATCCACCTTATGTCGAAATGATCTATCGATAGTTTAGCGTGCAAACTATATTATCCCTAAGAATGAGAAATGCCTAGATTTTCTTGAATGCACCGCATCTATATACATCCTAATCTCATATCATGTGAGTTTCACTTACTAACATCAATGACACATACGCTTCGGGTTGGTATCTGTCCGGATCACCTAAGAATTCTTCACTTTTACTGCACCACCGAGATCAAATCCACTTTTGGAAGAGCATCATGATCTTCGCTTTTGGAAGAAAGTCATTTTACTCACTATAGTGACGGTACTGTAGATTTAAAGCCCAGATTGGCTAGGTAAACATGGAAACAGGTTCTCTCTGAAATCCTACCGCTCTTGCACCTGCTAGAGAACACAATTTTCAGTCATTTTATGATTCAATCTGCCTCACCATCATTAAGATAAAATTTTCCATAAAATTTATCCATGTAATCTTTAGCGGATTTATGTAAACCTTCTTAGCATCTAGTGGGCTCTGGATCTCTATACGTTTCATCTGGACATCTTTTAAACTAAGGCATATATTGGTGATTAATGTAGCTGGGGATGAATGAATGTTTCCTCTCTCTACTAGCTCTTTTAACCCCTACACTTTAAGGGATTGACAGCAGCCCTGAGCTGCATTCAAAAGGAATTTAAAGCCGGCATTTGGTCCATCCGCCTGAATTAGTCGAATCGAGGATTCGGATACAATTGGATTTGTGTCTAACACCAGTATTGACTTTACTCAGCTGGAAAGTTGATGCAATCAAACACCAAGAACAAACTACACAACTCTTGTCTGCTGTTGTGCCTAAGATCTTTTGGTAATTAGACTATGTGCGTTGAGCTCCTCTTAAATAACTTTGTCACTGTCCAACAATGCGTTAATTGTGCAAAATTTATTCTCCATTAATTTGCATTGGCAAAAGAGAAAGAAATGGAAATACATCAATTGTAATATCCTAGAGCTAGGAGGGTTTTTTTCCCCCTCAAGAACCGGTTAAAAACTCCAACAAGATAAAACACAATAGAGAGAGTAGATTGCTTTTGCACTTACGGCTTCTCTTTTGACTATCTCCGTTCGAGATAGTATGATAGGTGCAGTTGTATCGCCATCTCCTTCTGGAAGAATAAAATGAAGGCTTTTATTAGATCCAAAGATCTAGAGGAATGGGATGTTGTCCTAAGAGGAATCAATCCAACAACAACTATGTCTGCATAAATGAAGGCTTTTATTAGATCCAAAGATCCAGAGGAATGGGATATTGTCCTAAGAGGAATCAATCCAACAACAGCTATGTCTGCATCTTCAGTAAAAGGAGAAGGAGATGGCCATATGACTGCACCTATCATACTATCTCGAACGGAGATAGTCAAAAGAGAAGCCGTAAATGCAAAAGCAATCTACTCTCTCTATTGTGCTTTATCATCTATTGAGTACAATAAAATTTTGTTTTGTGATACAACAAAAGAAATATGAGATAGGCTTTATATCACCTAAGAAGGAACGTATCGATAATTTGCATTGGCAAAAGAGAAAGAAATGGGAATATATCAATTGTAATATCCTAGAGCTAGAGGGTTTTTTCCCCCTCAAGAACCGGTTAAAAACTCCAACAAAACAGCATCTTTCGATGACGAAAATAAGAAGATATAAGTATGTCTTTGCAAGATTCAATCTAAGAGATGCAATTAACTCTTCCAAGGAATGCATTATTTAATGCTTAAATATAAAAAAAGCTCATTAAGATTATCTCTTGATGCACCAAAAGATTCTTGCAAGTGGCTTTTAGACTAGGGCATTCCTTCTTTTTTTCTTTTGTTGGTTCCTCAAATTCAGAGGGTCATAATATGCCTCAACCCCACACACAACATTTTGAAATAATTTAGATCGATCCGTTACTAGTTTCCTTCATTTTGCAATTTTTCCATCCTGATTGGCAGTCACCACCAAAACCCTAATCGCCGAAAGTGAAGTCAGAAACAGAATTGGCTTAGCAAAACGCCTAAAGGCTCCAACCAGAATCAAATTACTAGTTCATCGATCCAAAACACACGTACACTCCGTTACCACAATTGATATGACCATTACTGGCAATGATCATCACGAAGGAAGGAGGGAGAGAGAGAGAGAGAACTAAAACTTTACCACTCACTTGCTTTTCCTCTCTTCTTGTTCGAGGAGATCCTCCAGAACCTTATCATCCAAACACTCGAACTCGAAAACTTCTTTCACTTTCTCACTAGAGCTACTTCTCTTGTGATGAGAACTCTCCCCGTAATCCACGGACGAGGACAATGATTCTTCAGGAGGACGTGCAGATTCTGCACCTTGAGAGTACTCCTCACTGGGAAAGTTAATAATAGCTTGATTACCCCTCAACCGTATCGCGGCGCGATCGTAAGCCCTAGCAGCTTCTTCGGCAGAATCGAACGTCCCAAGCCACACACGGGCTCCGTGCCTCGACGGATCTCGAATTTCAGCTGCAAACTTCCCCCATGGCCGTCGCCTCACTCCTCGGTAGCGAACCGATCCTTCTTTTTCTTCATCTTCCCTTGCCTTTTGAGGGTTTTCCATGCTGTTTCCCTTTTGTTTTTGTCCTTTAGAACAGCACCGGAGAAACAAGAACTATCAAGCCGATGTTTGAATTATTGGCTTCTTCCTTCCTTTTGTTGGAATTTTTTATTTTTTTTGTGGAGGAGTTTAAAGATGGAACGCAGTAGCAGGTAATATAAATGATGAGTGGCGGAGTTTTATATTTTAGTCATTGTTGAAGATGTTGATGTTCTCTGAAACGTGGATTGACCATCTAGAACTTTCAACGCTACTGGACTAAGAACCATATTCACATGTGATGATCTGCTTCTCGGAAAGTTCATAAAGGTGGGTAATTAGCTCTTTGGGACCATTTCTTCTGTGAATTCAACGTTGTTCGGGGCTGCTCTTTGAATTACCGTCGACCGCTATTAGTGTATATGTATGATTAATGCCTAATCGTACTGTATGATGTGAATCCAAGGGTCATGGTTCTTGCGAATAGATGGTTGCCTCGTTAGAAGGATTGGTAACATGTATGTCACACGACACGTATTACGTAGCAAACTCTGAGCACTTCCCATTATTTATCTACTTCATGTTCCCACATTTGTTGTTGTTAGCTATGGAGTTGGATTTGACTATCCACGATGGGCCAACTCGATCTAGACCACCTAGATCATTTATATGCATAGAAAGAGAATTTGACACATGATTTTGAAATTTGTTCTCTACAGATATCTTTAAAATTATTCACTGCAAAAGGGACGGGTGATTTCCATGAAAGGCCTTTGCACAAGCTCGTACATTTGCCTTTTGGGCTGCTAAGGCAGGTATGGGCAAGCCGTTTTGCTCATGATCACCTGCTATAAGGATGTTACCAAAGAAGTAAAGAAAAGAGAGTTGGTAATTTGATGAGAACTTTAGGATTTGTCTATATAGCTTCAAAGAGACATTTAAGATTGTGAATAATAAACTTGAGAAATAGCTTCTTTTTATTGAATTGTCGTCAACATACACTAGATTAAACATGTAAGAACTCGGTTTATGATTCACTAATTATTTGGGATAAGTACAAATAAAGTCCTAAAACTTGTCATGACAATATAATTAAGTCCCAAAACTATTAATTGATTGCATTTCTGTGATAAGTTTTAAGACTTTTAGCTTTTGTCCCTAATTATTATTACATTTTTAAGGCCACTACTCTTGACATATTTCAATAAGAAGATCCTTAGCTATGGTTTATTGTTGTAATCTTCTTGACCTTGAAAGAATATTTAAGATAATTTGCAATCTACACATATGTAAGGATTGCTAAGTTCGGTTAAAAGACAGTTGAAACCATTGTGGATAATGAGAGGAAAACCCAAAAAAAAAGTTGAAAAGGGATTGCAAGGAATTGAGCTCGAGTCATCTAACTCAGATACCAACTTTAAACTAAGGGTCTATATGTTTGAAAAATAATTGTTTCTGGGAAATTATCTTTTGATTTTTTAGTATTTGGATGACAGAAAACTAATCGATTTACAAAAAATGTTTTCCATGGACTAAAAACAAGAAGCTTAGAACAATAAATCACCAAACAAATGAAAACTAATAATTTTTCTTGAAAATAAATTTTGTGGTAAATATTTTTCTTTATCATAAATATCCCAGAATTAGTTTTCTGAACTTTCACCCGTTTGGTTTGCCGAAAATAATTAGTCAATCGAAAACGCTTTCTTGTCAAGGAAAGTATTTGTGCATAAAATTAGGAAAGTAAATTCCTAAATCTAAGAAGGTGAAAGCACTTTCCAAAATTGTTCCTCTTGAATTTTTTAATTTTTTAATTTTTCTTTTATTTTTATTTTTTTCTTTTCTTTCTTTTTATTTTTTTTTTCTTTTCTTTCTTCCTCCTCCGCTGGTCGCGGGCCTTGGCAACCGGCCATAGGCACGTGTCGGGAAGAGCCAGCCTTGAACGAGCTCGAGCCTCACCGAATTTTGGCGAGGTCAAGCCTCGCAGGCCTCTAGCAAGTCTGGAGCTCGCCGGGTTCTGGCAATCTCAACCTTGCCTGAGGCCAACTAGGTCGGCCATTGTGGAGGCCTGATGGCTAGCAGAGGAGGAAGAAGGAAAAGGAAAAAGAAAGAAAAGAATAAAAAGAAAAGAAAAAACAAAATAAAAAATTATTTTAAAAATCAAATATTTTTTTGAGATAAAGTCATGAAATTATTTTCCAAATTAAGATCCAAACATCAAAAATTATTTTTGATCACATATTACCAAACAAAGGAAAACTAATCATTTTCCCGAAACATGATTTTCCAGAAAGTATTTTCCTTTAGCATGAAGTTTTTCCCCAAGTAAACGCACCCTAAGTATGCAAATCACCTTCTTTACAAGTTTAAGCAATTACTTTATGGGCTTCTTGCAGTTTATAGCCTAGCAAAGATGAACAAAAGATAAACTTTTGAGTTTAATTGATGCATATTATCATGAATTCCCATACTACTTTTCTGCCAATGCTTTCTTTCTCTCGAGAGCACCTTGGCGGTAGCATATGGAATGTAGTCCGACTTTTGAAGCACATCATTGGTGAAAAATCATGTTCATCATGTGTGTACTCGACATATGCTGTGCGCTTTGTCTCTCCAAATAATATGGGGGTACATGGAAAACTGTTTCCCCGTCATCGTTTTCGACATTGATGGAGAAATTTGTCATGGTCGCATCTCTAGAGAGTGAGAGTCCAGAACTATGACGGTGACCCTTTCATACTCCACGAAGGAAGAATGGAGCAACGCAATGAGATGAGAATTCGATTAGATGAGGCAGAACCAGGATTGGAAATTAATGGGCTCTCGATCTAACTAAGTTGCGAAATGAATGTGGATCTATCAAGAAGGATAATGCGCAAATTCGATGGGGAAGGGTCATACACAAGTTTGCTATGATAATCAAGCTACAATATGTAATCGAGAGGTCCAGTTTCTGGCAATTAAGCGTGTGCATGTCCTTATAATGATTGAACCACTATAACTCGAAAAAGTCTAAATCGTATATGACCTATTTAGAAATGTCCAGTAAGAATCCACATAACCGTGCAAAGACATAGAGCTAATAATTCATGTCGTGTCGTGTTGTGTCATGCCATGTTAATTTTATAGTTCTGAAATAGTTGTATAATTTGTCTAGACTCATTTCAACAAGATTCCGGTTGATTTAAATGAGTGATTTCACTTCATATTACATATAAAGTGTATTATAGAGTTAGGGATTCTAAAGTTCTATGTCTCTTGTATCCTAGGTAGGGATTATTTTACCTCTCATCATTCTTAGTATGTGCGTTCCCTTGCAACATTGATCTAAATGACCCGCCCAAGCTCATCGGCGGCTTGAATGTTGGCCGGATGACAAACACATGCAAGTCACTTCACCGGAACCCACAAGTTTCCCAGGGTCAAATTTCATTGTAAAAAAAAAAAAGTGGGTGAAACCCATGCCACATTAAGCCCAATTTTCCTAATTAAACCCTCAATCCTCCTTTTCACGACAGTCGATCTATGTTTTGTTCAGTGAAGAGGCCTAGCCCTTTTCATCCTGCTCTAGGTAAGCAGGGCATCATTTGGGGCTCATAAATTTGAACTAGTAGAGGCATTGGGTCATGTGAATCATTACTAAGGCTTTGTTTATATAGCGAAAAATGACCTTTTTGAAAAATATTCTCCTAAATATAATCGCACGTATTGCTTATAAAAAATGAACGAACAAAAACTATTTCATTGTCAATAAAGATGTATAGATATAAATTATTGTCGATAATGAAAATTTTCCACTGACTAATTATTTTAAGTGACGCAAGCGATCATTTTTAAGGAGCCGAAAAGGTCTTAAAAGTATTGTAATTGTGCGGCTAGTCCTAAACCTTTTTTTTGTCATTTGAATATTAAACATTTTGCATTTGTGTCAATTTAGTCTATCCGGTCAATTTTGGACAAAAATCGCTAATGTGAACCCCAGCTATCCTATGTGGCGTAACCGGCGTTAACGTGGACAATTTTTAATACTATTTCATAATTTTTCAATTTTATTTTTTTAGTTTTCCTTTTTTTAGTTTCTTTTTCTTTTCTTCTTCCTCTGGCCGGCGAGAGGCGAGGAAGAAGAATATCTTTTATATCGCTTGTTTAAAAACTTGACTCCACTGGTGAGGTCGTCTAGCCTTACAATTCTCTAGTAGCCTTCGGATGCTTTACTCTCTAATAGCTTTTGAATGATAATTTAAACTTCTCTCCACAATCTACATATAGTTCAATCAATCCAACTGTCTCTCTAATTCACATTCTACTTCATTGAAACTCTCTCCAACGTAAATGCAGATCGGTTTCTCGTTCAAATGCAGTGTTTGTGCTGGCTTTGCCTGATTCTGGCGAAAAAACTTGTACCCCTCACCGGTGCATGGGTGACGGTGGTGGCCCCGTTGCCACCTTAGCTGCAGCTACCCCTCCCATTTATTAACTTAGAAAGAGAAAAATGAGAAGAGAGAAATATGTTTGCTAAGAAACATCGACAAATATGCCAAATAAGAAGTTTCCAGCATAAAGAGCGAACCACTCGAATTCAATTCTACAAAGCATAGAAATAGACACGTCTCATGCTCATTAACTTGTCCCAAATCTAGTTCGCCAGACCCACTCAATACAGGCCATGACCACATGACTACGAACTGCATGAACAAGACGATATCGATATCATGAAAGCATGACAAAGTGATTAAATCCAAGCTCTTATTCCAGTACACAACATTCTGCACGAGCCATGAGACAAACTTGGCTCCTTATATTTAGTTAGAAGCCGGTGGGTTGTGAGGTGCTTTGCCAGTTGGTGGCTTGTGGGAGTCCTCAAAGCCCACCGTCCATGGTGGCCAAGGCTTTGTCCATTGGAGGCTTCTTTGTCGGCGGTGGCTTCTTCTTGGGAGGCTTGCTGTCATCCAAGGTGGTCAGGGTTTCCTCGCCAAGGGTGGTGTTTTCTTCCATTGGAGGTTTCTTTTTCGAAGGTGGTTTCTTCTTGCCACCATCCGAGGTGGTCAGGGTTTCATCATCAAGGATTATGGTTTCTTCCGTCGGAGGTTTCTTTTTCGGTAGAGCCTTCTTCTTGGGAGGCTTGCCGCCGTCCAAGGTGGTCAGGGTTTCCTCATCAATAATGGTGGTTTTCTCCGATGGAGGTTTCTTATTCGGTGGTGATTTCTTCTTGCCACCATCCAAGGTGGTCAGGGTTTCCTCATCAAGGGTGGTGGTTTCTTCCATTGGAGGTTTCTTTTTCGGTGGCGGCTTCTTCTGAGGTTTGCCATCGTCGGCGAGAGTGGCAGTGGTCAGCACCACTGTAAGCAGGAAGAGCACTAAGATGGTTTTTGGAGACATATTTTCTACGGTTTTTGCACGGTGAGAAGAGAAGTGGAGGAATTAGGTTATTTATAGGAGGATTGGACCTATCTCATCTCGACACGTGCAGTTCGATTTTCTTTTAAAAAGTTTCGTTCGCATGGCCCTTTTTTTCGAAATGAGGACACAGAAAAGTGTAGGTTGTCCCACGCGCTGAGCTGAAAAGTTGGACTTAGCTGGCGTTGATTGTTGAAGTTGCAACTGGGGCAGGTAAGTAAGCTTGACAATGCTCTTGATCTCCATTGTGTAGTGTAAAATGTAAACTGGATGCGTTTGATCTCAAGGAAAATATGCAGGAGCTAGCAGTATAAAAGGTATCTCACTTTCAAAAGTTATTCTCGACGAACTTGCTCGGATCGGGTTTAGACTTTTGCTCTTGATCTCCATCATTTAGTGTAAATTGTAAACTGGATATGTTTGATCTCAAGGAAGGTATGCAGGAGCTAGCAATATAAAAGTGATCTCACTTTCGAAAGTTAGTCTCAACGATCTTGCTCGGATTGAGTTTAGTCTTTTGTTGTCCTCTTGAGACCAATGAATGCAAGGGCTAACTATGTATGAAAAATGGAAGCAGAGATTGCTTATGGATGGAGGAGATACTAAGAAAGACGATATAAAGACGCAGGACAAAACCTCCATATCCATATAGGATGGATGTTACCATTTACGAAATGATCATGAAAACCATGTTCATATGCAACCCTTCGTTCCTATACTTGTTCATATTTCGGGCTTCCTTATATGCAACATTGAGGAAGAGCGAAGCAAACGCAAGGTCGAGAAGAAAGGTACATCATTTACGGATCATCCGTCTGAGCAGTGTGACTAACTAACTATATTATTTGCTATCTTTGTATCTCAATTAATTTTGCAATTTTCTCTTTGTAAACTCTTATACGTGAGTGACTTGTTCCTCTAAGTTTATTTGGACTTATTTTAAATTTAAAAAATTCCTATTTCTCTTTTGTAAAAGTTAAAAGTATAATTTAAGGTCCGAAATAAATCAGCATTGAAGTTAAGAAGATCTAAACAAACATTGAAAATAAAATGAGAGGAAGAGGCCATGGGGAGTATTCGCGAATGACTTCAAATTGCCATCGAAAAGGACAAAAGAGGGAATTGTGGGTCCCATCCCCAACCATATATTATATTATATTATCCAAAGAACACTAAGGACTAAGGACTAAGGACAAGGCCGAGTTTAAGGCTATGAACATCGCGACTCTCGGCCCAAACCTCCCTCTCTCTGACTTGCCAAATAGCCATCTTATCGTGATGATAATAGCTATGTTAGCCATTTCTCATGCTAGCTTTAGAGGCCCATGCATGCAATCTAGACGTATTTTTGCAGGAATAGGAAATCCTTCAAATTGGCAACGTTGTTTCAAATGATCCCCCATCTCATTGACGGCAAAAAATATGCACCGGACAGCGGCGATCGCATTCGAGTCACACGACTGTTTTCGCTCTCTAGACAAGGACATTTCCCAATCCCGAAATGCATGAAACAAAAAGACCTCTAATTGAGCCATCAAGCCCTAAGCCACCACGGCGAGGACCACCTCCACCCTTGGCACGCCACAAGCGCCACTCACAGTCTCCTCTTCCTCGGGCGGGATGCATCATGAAACCGCCTTGCTAATTGCCAAGATTAGCGAACGCAGATTACATCGTGAAAGTAGCAGCCCTTTCACCTTTAGCACAAAAGATTATACAGCAACTATTGCACGCGATGGCGATCGCTCAAGACTTGCGCTTTGCTTATTCCTTAAGCAACATAATGCTCTTGATAATGGTTAATTATTGAAGCTCACCGGATAACATTAAAAATGAGGCCGCAAACACTTGTCGCATGGACTGTTGGTTATCTAGACGTGACGCTCCTGGAGTTGTAATCCCCCCACGTACGTGGCGAGCGGGGAGGAGGAACTTGCAAGGAGAAGAACAAAACGACAACCTCTATAGCTAATGGCGATTTCGAGAATCACATATTGCTAGCAACAATGATTGCGTCTCCAAAGTTCATCATGTGAAGCATATCGAGAAAAGTGCAAAAAAAGGTCTTAAATATTTTGCATCTGTGCCAATTTAATTATAAACCTTTTTTTTGTGCCAATTCAATCCTAAACCTTTTAAATTAATGCTAATTTAGTCATAAACCTTTTGTTTTTGTGTCAATTTAATCCTTCCGATCAATTTCAACCGTAATTTGCCAACTTACTGGCCGGCGACCGGTCACCTGTGCCGACATGGACAACTTTAATAATATTTTAATATTTTTTTGAATATTTATTTTTTTTCCTCTTTTTTTCTTTTTTGTCCACTTTTTTTTTGTCTCTCCCTTCTTCCTCTAGCCGGTTGCCGGTCCGGCGATCGGCCAAAGGCCGACGAGCTCGACCTCACCGGCCACTGGAGAGGAGGTGAGGCTCAAGCCCTCGCCGGAGGCTATGGCGAGGGCTCGAGCCTCGCCATGGTTAGGCGAGGCCCAACCTCTCCGGATTTGGCGAGGTCAAGCCTCGCCCAACCAAGGCAAGGCTTGCCCTCGCTAGTGGCAAAGGAGGGCGAGCCTTGCCAGTGGCCGGCGAGGTCAAGCTCGCTGGCCTCTAGCCTCTGGCTGGTCGTCGGTTCGGCGACCAGCCAAAGGAAGGAGGGAGAGACCAAAAAAAAGTGGAAAAAAAAGAAAATAAAAGGAAAATAAAAATAAAAATTCATAACAATATTAAAATATTATTTAAATTGTCCATGTCAGCGCCACATCGGCATTGATGACCAGGCGGTAGGCGTCCACGTCGACGAATTCCGATCAAAATTGACCGGAAGGACTATATTGACACAAAAATAAAAATTTTAGGACTGAATTGATACCAATTTAAAAGATTTATGACTAAATTGACACCAAAAAAAGTTTAGGACTAAATTGACACCAATACAAAAGGTTTATAATTGAATTGGCATCAAAAAAAGGTTTAGGACTAAATTGACATTAATGCAAAAGGTTTAAGACTTTTTTGGCACTTTTCCCGAAGCATATGATATTTGTCCAAGTGCATCGACCGCTCAAATATTCGATGAGACAGTGCCTGTGATAGTTATGTTAGTGTCTTCCTGCGCGTATCGCGAATACATCGAACTCCACTAAAAAGCCGTCCATAGATGACCCACAGAAAAAAATGATTGCATATGCAATGTCTGTTCTGGTGTTTTAGGGCCATCCATGTCACGTGAAAATGTGAGGAAATCGAAACAAAAGCAACGGGACTCATAGTTGTTGCTGTTTGGCTTGAATTAGGGTTTGCTTGGTTTCGTCCGCAAGTGTCTTTGTTCATGCCTCTTAATATCTAGTCCTGACTTCCGGGTTTGGTCGATTTTATCGGTCTTCTCCTTCAGAATTGTTATTGGTAGTTGATATTTAAGCCAGGAGTCTTGATCATAGCTTTAGGTGTATTGAGCAGCTTAATATTAATCTCTATTTAGAAAATATTAGGATGATTAGGTATCGTTGGACTAGTGGCATGATATTCGATTGGGTTGATTGATCATGATGCATGAGGACCTTATAGAAGTCAATGAAATATTTTACTGTGAGAATGGTAGGCAGTCATGCTCATATGTATTTTTTGTCAGCCATCTTTGGAATCCATTATTCTTGATGCGGAATAGTAACTATCTAAAGCTCAAGTGAATATCCCTAGATCACCATAGTTAGAAACTAGAAACATAGTAATGGATCAAAGCGATCTGTGCACTTGATTTGGAATCTATAGTTCATGATGTGGAATGACGACAATCCAGAGTTTAAGTGCTTTTCCTATGTAACCTTTTGTATTGCTGGCTCAATAAGAGAGATTTTGTGCATCATAGTCAGAGAAGGGACTTTAGCTCTATTTGTAGAGTCTTTGGCCAAGCCCTCTCATCACAGGCCGAGGTCAACTCAACCCACAAAAGCTAGACCCATATTATACTAATTAAGAATATTTATATCTTACCTTGTTAAACCAAACCCGTAAAACGGTTAATTACAATCTCAATTAATGTAGCCCACATCAGAAAAACTCTTACATTCTTTTTGGTGAATGAATTGTATTTGCTCTAACTTTGATATTTGATTAGACTTTATTGATTTTATTCCCTATATAATGATCTTATTCTCATTAGACAGAAAATATAACTACCATGTTTGCTAATATGATCTTTACATTGTTACGATGCATTCTAGCTTCTTGATAGAGCAATTGAAGAAAGTGATAATGACTTCGGCAGATTAGCTGCAAAGCAAGCTCATTGCAATCAAACTCAGAGAGATTGCGTGCTTGTAATTATTTTTAACCTACACATGCGCACTTGTTTATGCTTGTGTTCACAGAATGTGGAAGCTAAACCGATCAATTTCAGATATTTGGTTCATTAGAAAGTAGAAATTGGGTTATAGAGGAGCAAGGAATACCTTCATAACTAATTAACCCAAGAGGACAACCTTCTTCAATTTGCCTTGTGGCATGTGAGAGCCAATGGATGGGATGAATCTCTAATTTTGCTTTGACCTCAATTACCTGCTTTTGGGCCCTCTCTTCGTCACAATCTTATGGTGCGCCCTATCTTCTTTTCTTGGGGGGCTGGGGCATGGATTTGATGCTTTCATCGTGGATTCACCTTCTCCTCGGATTTCTCGATGATTACTGATGGTTCCTCAAGATTTCAGATCCATCGTGCTGCCAGGTCCTCTGTGCGTAAACCTTGCTCTTCTGTTGAATATTGTTCTTACAGTTTTATCTCGTGATGCCATGCTAGGTGAACAACTATGCACACTAAATGCATCTGAAGCAAGCTCAGCAAAGTTTGCATGTCATGCCGGTAGTCTAGTTGTGCTTGTGTGTAATTGTATTGTGATCCTGAAAGTCGCTTGCACAAATGCAATATCGCTTCTTCTTCTTCTTCTTTTTTATAGATTTTGTTACGGGCCTTGCACGGACATTTCAAGAAACTTGGTGAGTAAACCTTGCTCAATCACCAAGCTCTCATATGCTCGCTTCATAACCATTTACCGTCACCAATCACTGTAACTGTTAGAGCCTGGCTATAACCATAAGGATGATCCTCCTCCATTGAAAAAAAAGCTCACAAAATTAGGCAACCAAACGATTCGGGCAATATCTGTTAAAACCTTTTGGACGGCTAATAACGTAATCTTCTTGATTCTACCCGAGGTAAGGCGTAGCAAATTAGCATTTTATCTGGTGGTCTGCTTTTGATTCTAATGCAAACTAGGTCCACAGCATAAACCAGAGTTAGGAAGCCCTGGGAGAATCAAAACTTCGTCTGTGGGAAGATCCTTGCGTGTTGTTGAATCATTTATGTCGCCATGTGACTGAGCTTTTTCCTATATAAGAGCGTTGTTTAGTTATTGTAAATGGCAAGAGGATCGAAATTTGCTTGGCGTTTTGTCCTTCAATAGGTGTGGCGGGATAAATGATTTATCATCTATTAGTTTTAATCTCTTATTGGATCTAAATCTCAGAAAATAAATCAAGAGAAATTACATGAATATTTTATCTTTTATCGATTTCAAACTTGAAAATAAGGATAAATTAGAAAAAAAAAACGTTTTTAATTATCATCTATCATCTTACAATTTCTATATTCTATCTATTATATATAAAGATAGAATATATATATATATATATATATATATATATATATATAGTTAGAAGATGGGTAAAGAGAAAGTGTACCAAGATTTTGTCACTTATTAAGTTCAAACTTAGAAAAGCATAAACTAGAGAAAGTATGTTAAAATATACTCTTCGCTGACATGACTTATTTCAATGTAGTTTCTTTAATATATTATGAACAGCAAAAATTTGAGATAAACACAGAATGCTGCAAAACATTTCAATGCTCTGCAATTCTTATTTCCAAGCATAGTTATCCAATCAAATTAGGATATGTATTCATGATAGAACAATTAAATTTGAATGAAGATATTGTTGAAATAATTTGTTATCATGAAAATATATGACTCTTGATTATGAAAAGAAATGAATGTTGACATGAAAAGTGGTGATGGATCATCATGAAAATGGGTGATAGTAGGGATAAGGTACATATTCCCAAGAGATACGTAGATTGATTGTCTGTAAATTGCACCAAATTATACATTGTTCATCACAATTGTTCAAAACAACAACTTCTTCGTAACACTCTCTTTTTCTCTTTTCATACACACAATTTTGATAACATATTCAAAGTGAAATTTCAAGAGAGAAATTGAGTGATTGCTAAACTCGTTTCTCTATGGCTTTGGTGTATATCCTATAGGTATATTTGTTCTAAATTGAGTAGTAACAATAGTGGAAACAAATAATAGCTTAAGGATAGTGATCATCATCACGCATCAAAGCATCAAAGATCTATAACTACTGCTCTACCTTCATCAACAATCAAATGTCCCCAACAAATATTAGTCGATTAGATGAGTTAAATTAGATTAGCATTTTATATATCGAATTTAAAATGGATTTGATATTTATCTAAATCAAAGTAAATAATTTCACGCGGCTCAAACTTGTCACTAAAAGAGTGTAAAAAATTAAGGCGCATATTTTTTGGGCCTACATAATAAACGAGCATTTGAACAAGATTACGAACTCATGGACCCAAAACATGTGCACTTTACAAATTACTGCTGCTAAGACTCGATGACACATCTAAGATATACATTAGAATTTAATCAATGACGAGATATCTAAAAACTACAGCTAGTACTACGGTTTAGGAATTGAATTTGCTTGTTTTTGTGTGCGAGGAGGGGGGACAAAAACATTGGTATTTATAGTACTCACAACGTAACTGCCCATAAGCATATCTTCAGTGGTTCTGGCCATGCTTTGACATCTCCGGAATTTTCGGCTCTACCTTCACATTGCCACAATCTTTCATCCGTGGATGATTATTCTTTAAAATCGCGTCTTGACCCTCCTCTTTTGCTCATCAAATGGTCAACTTCTAAATGACTCTCCGTTTGACTGTTTATCTACAACTTCAATCAGTATCTTCCTCGGCCAATTTTGTTAATCGGCAACCAGCTTCTATCGTATGTTGATAACTAATCACGGTCATCGATAAGCATAGTTATCGACAGAAGTTCTTGCGATCAGTATGGCCATCGATAAAAGGCTTACGTATTGGTGTATCACCAATGGTAGCACCTTGTCCAAGTCACGTGTTTATTTGAATCAGTACCATGCCGATGACTTAGTTAATTTTTGGTGTAAATAGAAAGAGAAAAGTGAGGAGAGAATCAAAAAGTTCTAAACCTGTTACACTTTTGTTAATTCAATCTTAAACCTTTCAATTGTACTAATTGAGTCCTAAATCTTTTCAAATTTTTTTCAATTGAGTTCATCTAGTCAAAATTGACTGAAAACTGCTAATGTAGACAGCGGCTGTCTCACGTGGCACGGCTAGCGCTGTCGTGAGTAATTTTTATTATTTTTTCCTTTTTCTGTCTTTTCCTTCTTTACTTTGTTCTTTTTTTCTTTTTTTCTTTTTTTTCTTTTTTCTCTCTACCAGCCATCGCCAGGCCTTGTCGATTGCTGACGGAGGTCACTAGCCTTAGGTAAGGGCTGCCCTAGCCAAATCAGGTGAGGGCAACCCTCTCCCGGTCCGGCAGAGCGGCCCTTGCTTGAGGCCGACAACCTCCGCCAGCCATTGATGAGGCCCAGCGATGGCCAACAGAGGGAAAAAAGAAGATAGAGAAAAAAAAGTAAAGAAGGAAAGAGAAGAAAAGAAAAAAATGAAAATATAAAAAAATTCAAAAAAATATTAATAAAAATTGTCAACATCAACAACAACCATGTCACGTAAGGCGGCCGGTATTCACGTTAGCGATTTCTAGTCAATTTTGGCAGAATGAACTCAATTAGTAAAATATGAAAAGATTTAAAGCTCAATTGGTATAATTAAAATGTTTAGAACTGAATTGGCAAAAGTATATTAGGTTAGAATTTTTTAGACAATTTTCCCTACTGGTTTAAGACGTGTTTGGCCAACCGTGTCGTGAGCATAGAATACGAGGATGAGATAAAAGTTATTATCAACGACAGGCATGTGCCCATGTCACTGCTATGAAATTATGCGAAAGAAGAAGTTATTAACAGAAAGAACGAGCCACTCATATTCAAGTCTACAACGCCCAGAAGATAGATACACGTCTCATGCACATTAACTTGCCCGAAATCTAGTTGAATCCAAGCTCTTATTCTAGCACACCACCAAGCTCTTATTCTAGCACACCACCTTCTGCATATGCCATGAGACGAACTTGGCTCCTTCTAATTAGTTCGCATGGGGTGGCTTGCCACCAACACCACCTGGTGGATGGTGGCCTGGTGGAAGGTGGCCGGCCTCAATGCCCACTGGTGGCTTGTGCTTCGGTGGTGGCTTTTTTGGCGGAGGCTTCTTCTTGGGAAGCTTGCCGCCGTCCAAGGTGGTCAGGGTTTCCTCATCGAAGGTGGCGGTTTCTTCATCGAAGGTGGCGGTTTCTTCCATGGGAGGTTTCTTTTTCGGTGGTGGTTTCTTCTTGACACCGTCCAAGGTGGTAAGGGTTTTATCTATGGTGGTGCTTTCCTCTGTCGCTGCTGGGGGCTTATGCGGCGGCCGCTTATGCGGAGGGCGATGGTCGGCGAGAGTGGCAGTGGCGAGCACCGCTAAAAGCAGGAAAAGCACTAAGATGTTTTTCGGAGACATTTTCTACGGTTCTTGCATGGTGAGGAGGAGGAGCTAGGTCATTTATAGCGGGATTGGACCTATCTCACCTAGACACGTGCCATTCAATTATTTTTGACATGTTTAATTCGCATTGCAATTTATTTTGAGAGGAGGTAAACCGAAAAAGTGACTGGTGACCCACGCGCACTGAGCGGAAAAGTTGGACGCCTTGGCTAGCTAGGGTTGGTTGCTGAAGTTGCACTTGGGGAAGGTAATTCACCGCTTCTCCGTCTGTGTTTTCTGTAGCTTTCACTTTGCTTTTCACTAGTTGATGGAATGACAGGAGAAAATATTGCAAGGATGGTGGCCCAGACAATGTCGTATCTGGACACCCTCATGTCGTTCAGCAGAAACGCCCCGAGCATGATCGTCGCGTACAAGGGTCACGGGCCGAGATGAAAGAGAGCAGACTGGAGTCGGGAAGAGGGATGGGGTTGAGTTTTTTTCAAAATTTACGGCAGGTCGGCTCAACTATGGCACATATCGCTTACTGAGTGGACTTATGTAAAAATGACGTGACACCATCTGTGTACACAATATTTTCTCGGAATGACATATACTAGTTTGGTAGACCCATGATGCACGGACCCATTGACCCCAAGTTATTCGTCAAATTTTCCTTTGAGGTAATATCAAATTGAATTTTGATTACCTTAAAAGGGTCAGTAAGCTTCACAATGCACGCTCTCTCTCTCTCTCCATCGTGTTGTGGAAAATGAATTGCAAAGACTTTTCCAAAGCTGCTTTATAAAAAAAAATCGCCACGTAAAAAGCTAATAAGGTCCTTAAATTCCTAAGTTGGCATCTTAAACGTTCACTTGTCATCATTCTCCTTCTAATAGAAATTTTTTTTCCTAGAATAGAAGTCCGTTAGACTTCTGATTGTGTAAACTGAATATGTTTGATGCATTACCAATTGCGAAATTATTGAAATATTATCCCGCATCGCTTGATAATTGATCCCAAATACTCTTTATAATCAAGTGGTCTCTCTCCACCAATCATCTTAAGATTTCAGATTGGACTTTCTCACATAAATGATTATGAAACAATCTTTATCTCCAACTCATCATTCCCGTATATGCAAGATCGAGGAAGAGTAAGGCAAAAGCATATAAGTTTGGGGAAGTGAAACTATTGGGTTCCATCAGAATATGTAATTCCAAAATTCCACTTATTAACAATTGATGTCCGTTTATTTGGACTTGTTTTAAATAAAAAAAACTACCTTTGTTTTTGGCAAAAGTTTAAAATATTATGGGCCTATTTGATTTAGCATTTGCAAATGCAAATAGTGTTTGGAATTTTTAGGAGAACTTTGGGAATATGCAATTGTATTTCTAAATGCCTCTAAGGCTTTTGGTCTAAGGCAGGTCTGGAGGTACTTTGACAAGTTCCATTCTTGGAATGCAAGCCAGGTTTGGAGATACTTTGACAAGTTTCATTCTTGGAATGCAAGTTCACTGTTCATTGCACTGTTCATTTTCCCCGTGATTCACCTAAAGAAGCAGGTTCAGAGGTCAACGATCACCGCCTGGGGCCGCGCGACACTAGGTGTTGCCTAGGTTGCGTGACCTAGGCAAGCATTGGCCTAGGTTGCGTGATCCCAGGTGACCGTCACCTAGGCTCGACCTCAGGTGGCATCACCTGGGTGGTGTGACCCAGGTGACGCTTGAGATCCCGCGATCTCAAGCCACCGTCGCATGGGCCCAACCTTAGGTGTCGTCTAGGTTGCGTGACAGAGGCAATGCTGGAAGTCACACGACCTTAGGTGAGACTAGTCGGCAGCTAGATCTGGCCGTTGGCAGTTGGCCAGCAGCCGTTTTGGCTCGTCGGTGGCTGAGCTCCACCTGAGACTTTTAAAAAAAATTAGCAAAAATCCTCTACGAAATATAGTTTTCACCAAACGGTGTTTAGATCAAAAGTGCTTTCCAATGTGATTTTAAAATACTCTGTACCAAACACTACTTACATTTCGGAAAACCCATTTAATCCAAAAACCTTTGCATTTTCCCAAGGACATTTTCCCAAAGCCAAACCAAACGGCCCTATATAAGCTCCAAAATAAGGTAAGAAAATTTGAAAAAAAAAGAAAAAAGAAAAAGTAAAATGGTATTCGGGAATATTCGGGAATTACCTTGTAAATTGCCGTCACAAAAGGACAAACAGGGGACTTTTCTAGGTCCCGCCTCCGTCCATTTATTTTCCAAAAGCACCTTGACTAGGAACAGAGCCATGTTTACGGCTATGAAGATCGCGACCCTCTCATTCTCCCTGACTTTTCTCTCTCTCTCACTTGCCAATTAGCCATCTTATTGTAATTATACATAACAATTTTGCCAGGCCGAGGTAAAAAGCAGGTGAATTAGCCATTTTCGATACTAAGCTTAGAGGCCCGTGCAAGATATCGTGACATGCTTTTGTAGAAGAAAAGACCCTTGAAATCGGTGACCTTATTTCAAATGATCCCCATCTTTTGGACGGCAAAAAATATGGGCCGGACATGTGATCACGTGTGAATCACATGACCATTTTCACTCTCTTCGCAGGGGCACTTTCGTACCAAAACATACGAAACGCACATGCCAATCACATAGGATTGACGGGAAACAAAAGGACTTCGAATTGAGCAATCAAGCCCTGATCCACCAAGGACCGCAACCGTCGTGCGCGTCTCCAATTCCTCGGGTCGAAGACATCACGACAATGCCTTGCGTTAACTGCTCAGGTGAGCGAACGCAAATACATCGTGGAAGTAGCAACCCTTTCACCTTTAGCACAGAAGACTAAGCAGCATCTCTATTGCATGTGATGAGTCGCGTCATCCGTACGCACAACATTTCAGAAGATCTCTCATGACCTAGGCTTCGCTTATTCCACAAGCAACGCCAAACTCTTGATAATGGTTCATGTTAATTAGTGGTTAATAAAGCTAACTAGATAACATTAAATATCAGGTCGCAATCACTTGTCGCATTGGATTGGTTTTAATCTTGACGTGACACTCCTGGAGTGTAATCCCACAAGTACGTGGCGGAGTGGAGGAGGAGGGACTTGCGAGGATACGAACTAAAAGACAACCTCAGTAGATAGTGGCGATTTCGAGAATCCCAGATTTCCAGCAACCATGATTTTTTTCTCCAAAGTTCATCATGTGAAAGCATATGATATTTGTCCAAATGTATTCCACTCGAATATCCGATGAGACAATGGCTGTGATACTTACATTATTTTCTTACCACGCTCATCGTGACCACTTCCAATACCACTAAAACCTTCCATGGATGACCCACAGAAAAGTAATTGCATATGCAATGTCTATTCTAGTGTTTTTGGTCCATCCATGTCACGTGAAAATGTGAGAAAATTGAAACAGCAATAAAAAGAAAAACACAGAGTCATAGTTGTTGATGTTTAGCTTGAATTGGGGCTGCTTGCTTTCGTCCATAAGTGTCTTTGTTCATGCCTTTTAATATCTGAACCCGACTTCTGGGTTTGGTTGATTTTATTGGTCTTCTCCTTCAGAATTGTTGTTGGTAGATGATATTTGAGCCTGGAGCCTCGATCATAGCTTTAGATGTATTGAGCAGATTAGTATTAATCCCTTTATGGAAAATATATGGATGATTAGGTATCGTTCTGCTTAGTGGCACGATCTTTAATTGAGTTGATTGACTGCATATCATGATGCATGGGGACCTTATAGAAAGTCATCAAATCTATTCCTGTGAGAATGGTAGGTATTTATGCTCTGTGTTAAAGATAATCAGGATATTTCTCCTGGATATTTTTCTATGATAGAAGTTCTCCAGATCTTGCAAGATTGCACATATATGTCCATATGATTGTACATATCTTGATTTATATGTTATCTTAGATAATTATCTATTAAAGCCTAATAGTTATTTATTAAAGCCTATAAATAGGTTGATGTATTCTTTATTATGGTATTATTAAAATATACAAAAATTCTTTAAATTTATTTTCTGCTCTATTCTTAACTTGGTATTAGAGCTACAACATCTTGATGTCGACGCACTGCCGAGCGCACAACAGCGCGCACTTGATCTCGCCTCTCATCATGTTTTTTCTCAATAAGTCTTGCTATCCTCCCATCAAATTGTTCATATTGTTCGATAGTGACATCAGTTTCCAAGTCAGGTTGTTTTGTTGTCACATAGCCTGCACAACATCCATTGCAGCCTCTTACAATGACTAGCCTCCTATGCGACAGCAGCCTCCTGTTGCGACGACAACCTCGTACCATGCAGCTTGCCCGGCAGCCACAACAACCCACAACAGCCACGTAAGCAACCACGTCATAGTCAGCCAGTCCTCTCTTCAACACATCGAACCGCTTCGGTGGTCGACAAGGAGTTTTTTAGATTTTTTTTATCCACTTCTAAGCACCTTGAGTTTGAGGAAATGTTAGTGATAATTATGATATTTTTCTATGTTGGAGAAAATTAGGATATTTTATTAATTATCCATATTTCTCAAAATTCCGTGTATATATGTTCGTCTAATTATGTATATTTTGATTAATATGTTATCTTAGATAATAATATGATAAAACTTATAAATAGGCCGATGTATTCTTCATTATGATATTATCGAAATATACAGAAATTCCTTAAATCTATTTTCAGCGTTGTTCTTTACTCTATGCTATGTACGTATCTATTACTGTGAATGTAATTGTATCTGCTCTAACTTTGTTAGTTGATTATACTTTTGTTGGTTTCATTCCCCAGATAATGATCGGATTCTCATTAGAAAGAAAAGATAACTACCATGTTTGCTAATATGATCTTTACATTGTTATGATGCATTCCAGCTTCTTGAGAAAGCAGTTGAAGAAAGTGGTAATGACTTTGGATTCTGGTACTGGAAGCTTGAATGAGCTTCAAATTTGGGTTTAAGTTAGTCACAAGGTGAAACTTCGAAACTTGGCAGATTACTGCAAAGAAAGCTTATTTCAATCAAACTCAGAGAGATTGCTTACTTGTAATTATTTTTAACCTACATGCATTCGTTTCTGTTTGTGTTCGCGGGATGTGGAAGTTAAACCGGTCAATTTCAGATATTTGGATCATTAAAAACTTATAGAGGAGGAAGGAATAACTTAATACCTAATTAACCCAAGAGGACCATCCTCCTCAATTGGAAAAAAAATTGTCTAATCAGGTCTAAACATAATGTGTCGCTGTCAATTCAGTCCTAAACTTTTCAATTTTATCACTTAAGTTTTGTCGCGACCTTCCTAGAGGTGAATCATGAAGGGAAAGCTAATGTACTACTAAACTGGAACAAAGGTTCACAACTTGGTACTCGATTCAACATGCAATTTATCTTACCTTTTAGAGCCGCCACTAATCGGTGATGGGTTGATTAAACACCCAAGTAAAATGTGAGAGTATATTCTACTTCTACGAAGTAGAGATTCACGGATATAGAGACCCGGTTACACTAGATTAAAAGATTACGCATTAATCCTAGAAGTCTACAAATTAAAAGATTACGCATTAATTTCTAATCATCCATTAAATTAACATTTATAACCTAGGTTACTATTTGATTGACAAAAGTACAATCTAAGTACTAGGTGGAAGATGATAGTTTTATTTCTAAGATAATGTGTTGACACCTATTTTTAATTTGGCCAAAATTAATTACACAAAATTTAGGAGTTAATTTCTTTAATTCCTAAAACAAAAAAATTTTAAATTTTACATGCATTGCATATAGAAATTTAATTTTACATGCATTGCATATAGAAATTAGGCATATTTGTTTTAATAGGCTGTATTAAAATAAAATTAAAAAGAAAAAATCACGCTGGGCCGGGTCGGAGCCGGGCCGACCTGGCCTGTTTTCTTTTTCTTTTTTCCCTCCCTGCCGCAGGCCCTCGGCCCATTCTCCTTTCTCCTTCTCCCCGCGCGGGCTTAGGCCCGCCTAGCTTCTTCCCCTCCGCACGAGCCCAGCCCGCTTCTCCCTTTTCTTTTTTTCCCATGCGCGGGCCCAGCCCGCCTCGCCTTCCTTCCATCCCTCCCCCGCGTTTGGCTGGGCCTGGCTCGGCCCGGCCCAGCTCCTTCCTTTCTTCTTCCCCCCTCGCCGGTCGCTCTCTCGCCCATGTTCTCCCCTGTTCGCACGTCACGCCGACGCACGGCGGCGCCGCTCGTCATCGTCGTCATCCGGTCAGAGGAGGCCGGGGTAGCACGCTACAGGGACTGGCCAATAATGGCCAGTCTCGTCTTCCCCGATTCCCGGCTCCCCCTTATCCGTTCCTCTCTCACCTCCCCCTGTTCTTTTGTTTTTTCCCCCCTCTGCGTCACTGAACTGACGCCCTCTCTGTACCGGCCTATGGCCGCGATTCGCGAGCCTCGGCCGATGCAGGCCGTCGTCAGCCGACGTGGGGGAGGCACAGGATCGTCCGTCGTCGGCTATAAAAGGCCGGAGAGAGAGAGAGAGCTCCGGTCGGCAGTTTGGTGAGAGAACAAAGGAGAGAGAGAGCTAAGAGAGAGAGAAGGGAGTTTCCGGCCACCGTGTCGTAGCTGTCCACCCCTCATCGACGAGCCAACGACATCGACAGAAAGAGAGAGAGTCTCGGTCGGCCATTTTCAAAAGAAAAACAGAGACCGAGGGTCGGCCGACGAAACAGTGAGAGAGCGGGAGAGAAACAGAGACAGAGAGAGAGAATAGAGAGAGAGAGAGAGAGGGAGAACCGAGGTCGCGCTGGGGCCAGGAAGAGAGCCCACAGCCTCACCGTCGCCGCCGCAGCCGTCGGAAGGCCACCCCAAGCGTCGTCAACCGGTGAGCCCCCCCAGCCGAGAGCCGCCTCTGTTTTCCCCTGTTTTGGTGTCTGGTGCGGCCGGGACTCGCGCCGGCCGTGTCGCGCGATTCCCGGCCAATACCGTCTCTGGCCCCGGCCCCCAGTCGCCGTCGGAGGTGAGCCTCAGCCGTCGGAGCCGACCCAGTCGCCGGAGGAGGTCGAAAGCCTCCGTTCTTCCCCTCGCACGCCACCTGTTTGATGAAATGCCACAATGAGGCCGATTTTTGGTTTGTCCGTCGGCCGGCGAACGGCGATCCGATAGCGGCCCAGGTGAGTGACACGGCTTCATGGCGGTCCTGCGGGGTCGATTTGGCGGTGGTGCCGGCATGGGTCGGCCGGCGGACGGCCAATTTTGGCCCCGCCGGCGTCCTTCCCCCCCTCCGCGGGTCTGTTGAGTCGGGTCGATCAAACCGACCCGACCCGACCCGGTTTTATTTTAAAATTATTTTATTTATTTATTTTAAAAAAAAAATTTAAACTTTTTTTTGTTTTCAGATTTATGATTATTATTATTATTATTATTAAAAATTTAAAAAAAAAAATTTTAAAAATTGTTTTCCAATTTTCGTTTTTATTATTATTATTTAAAAAAATTTAAAATTTTTTAAAATAATAATAAATAAAATAAAATATTTTTTTAATAAAAAAAATAATTTTTTTAAAATATATATATGGTATGTTTGAGTATTTTTGTTTTATCATGCATGTTTTATTTAATCGCATAGGTTGCATGTTCAATTAGATAAGCCTGCTGTCACGTTATGCATGTTCTTTTTAATACAATTGCATGAGCTGTTATATTTCGAATGTCATCTGACTTAGATAGAGCCTTAGGTTGCATGCCTGCATTGATTGCTAATCGTTTCTGATTATGTACTCGCTCGATCACCTCACATGTTAGGAGAAAGGTCCTAAAATCAATCCAAATTGCCTGACAAATGTTTTCAAAAATTAAACAGGGTAGAAAGGTACCGAAAGGGTATTAGTTGTTTAACTAGTGTAACCAAGTCCCCGAATCTAGTTAATCTCTGGTTCGTAAGAATAGGGTGATTCTCCCGTCACCCTATTTGGGTTTCTAATCGGCCTACCCCAAATCGATTAGTGGCGACTCCTGCATGTAAACCACCTGCATGTTAAGAACTTAAACCTTAAGTCACGATATGGTATGGGCTTGAGAGAGCCCGAGTTAAGTCCCGAACCTAGACTTAGCACGTACCAGGCTGAGACCTCTCCCGAGGAGAGGTCGGTCGCGACATAATGGATACATGCAATTCGAAGTTAATTAACATACATGAATGACCTAGGAGAAATCACGAATTTATTCTGTGATGCAAAAACTATATGAAGTGCTATTTTTTTATTTATATTTTATGAAAACAGTAATTTAAATACTAGGATTCTAATGCGACTCAATGAACTAACCATTAATATGCGACTAATAGTTGAATAATGCGATGTTAATTTATTATTTTATTTATCATGCTATATGAACCATATGCAATGCGGATAATGCATGTGATGCGATTAATAACCAAAATTTTCTATATGATATGATTATAAAAAATCAACCCTAAGAATATATGATTTTCTAGATGGCGTTCGTTACATGATATGAGGCTAATTAACCCTGAGTCTACATGCAATCTAAATGAAACCTAAATAACATTTTTATTTTTATAAAAAACTATTTTTTGTTCTAAGATTTTTATTTTAAGATTAACATGCATTGCCCTAAATATGAAAGTATCAAAATATAAATTATGAATGCGCTCTAAACTCTAAACATAACATATGTGTGATGGTCATTAAATTTCACGTGACATCAAAACATACCTCTTACTCGAAGTCTATTGCTATAATTCTGAGACATTTTATTTGGATGTATAAAAGATTTATCTAAGTTAATCACACATAGAAAAACATATGTAATAAACCACGAATGACGCAATGAGGCGATACTAAAGACCCGACGTTTAGACCCAAAGGTCTAATTAAACAATCTAAAGCTTCACTATTAAATAACAAGCATTTTTTTCGAAGGAAAGAAAAGCAAAAAAAAAAAAAACTATTTGTTAAGCTACCACGCAAAAATCGAACTTACCTTGCACAAGATGAGAGTGAACGAAAGGAACCGCAAGCGAAGCGAAGTCCAATGTTGGAGACCGAACAAAATGCTGGTGAAACGGATAGCCTCCGGTGGAGTGGTGCAGGCTTACGGTAATGCTTCGCCTAGAGATAAAACTGGTGGAGTGGGAGCAACACCAGTCGGGGACTGTGAGCTGAGGACGAGGCAGTGGATGGTCCGGCGCGGTGGCAAACTGACTGGAGCATCACTCAGGCTGCAAGGGATGCGCCGGGGATGAGGACGTGTGCCGGGGTGAAATGGGACCAACGCCAGGGAGACCTGCAGAGAGAAAAAGAGCGCTGGATTCGCCGGAAATGCTAAGGGGGCGCCTACTGAGGATTGTTGGATCACCACCAGGCGCGGCGGTTGCCAGCGGTCTCGCCCAGGGGCGGCACAGCAAGAAACTGACCGACTCAGCGGCAGTAACAACTGGGCACCAGGAAGCACCGGGGAAGCTGAGCATAACGCTGGAGCGGGATGAACGCCGGAGAACTTGTGGGCACGCCTGAACTGCGGGAGGGGCACCGCCGACTCTGTTTATGCCACTTGGAAGCACGCTGATGCTACTGAGACGAGGTGGATTATCGTCCGACAGGCGGCAAGGTGAGGCATTGGAGATTGCGAGCTGTCGGACGTCGGGATTCCTTCGCAGACGTGGCACCACCATTGGAGCAGAACTGTGGGGCAAACAACGATGGTGACTTTCTGATGTGTATGGTGCAGCCTCAACGTGAAAGTGCAAGTTTCTCAAGTGTATATTGCTAGCCTCCCTCTTTTACCATCGTCCCTTTTCTTTCGAAAATCGCTGATTTTCGGCTCTGATTTGTCACCAAGAATTGGCCGTGAATCTCTCTGATCAATTGATCAAATATGCGTCCCTTGTTCACCTCTCAATTTTGCAAAAATTAGCGCTTCAGATCTCGCCGCTCCTTGGTCGAAGATCGTACTTTCCTTAATGGAAGTCGGTCGAACTTTCTTGCAATTTACGATTCGCTCAATCCCATAATGCTCTCAGAGCTGTTGACCGAACTTCGCGTGAGGATATATGTTCAGCCGCAACTTCCTTCTCGCTCATCTCGGACAAATGTTGCACAACGCGAGTTCATTCAGCAATTTGAGCTAATTCCAAGACAATTAATGAACCGACCGACTCAAATGCAATTTATGTGCACATATGCAAACTAATATATTTTTGTTTGTGGGTCGGATCGATCCTTAATTTGAGCTACGCAATGAATGACTGTATGAGTTGCCAAAATTTAAGTGTCAACAAGTCCTAAACATTTAAACCAAATTTTAACGCAACCTTTCCGGCCAATTTTCACTGAAAATCGGTAGGACAGCTGGTGATAACTGGATTGCCATGTCAACAATTTAAGGTGAGAATTGATCGGAAATACTACATTAGAATGTCGTGCAAATGCTTAAGACTAGATTGACAAAATTAAAAAGTTTAGAACTGAATGGACATCCGTACAATAGGTAGTACAATAGGTTTGGGAATGATTGGGCAATTTTCCATCTTTAATTTGCCTTGTGGCATGCAAGAGCCAATGGATGGGATGAATCTCTAATTTTTTGCCTCGACCTCAATTTCCTGCTTTGGGCCTCTCTCTTCATCACAATCTTATGGTGCTCCCTTTCTACTTTTCTTGGGATGGTTAGGGCATGGATTCGATGCTCTCATCCTGGATCTACCTTCTTCTCGGATTCCTCGATGACTACTGATGGTTCCTCGATATTTTTAGATCCATCGTGTTGTCAGGGGCCTCTGGATCTGCCTTCTTATCTTGTGATGCCACGCTAGGTGAACAAATGTGCACTCAAAATGCACCTGGAGCTAGCTCAACAAAGTTGGCATCTCATGCCGGTAGTCTCGTTGCGTTCCTGTGCAATTGTATGGTGATCCTAAAATCCGCTTGTACGAATGCAATATCACATTGTTTTATAGATTTTGTTGAGGGCCTTGCACAGGCATCCCAAGGAACTTGTTGAGTAAACCTTGCTCAATCACCATGCTCTCCTTTGCTCGCCCTATAACCATTTACCGTCTGTAACTGTGAGAGCCTGGCTATAAGGATGATCCTCCTCCATTTATACAAAAGCTCACAAAATTAGGCAACCAAACGATTCAGACAATATCTACTAGAACCTTGTACGGCTAGTACCGTCACCATTCACTATAACATAAGTTTGTTGATTCTAACCTTGTACAGCTAGTACCGATACCATTCGTTACAATTCGTTCAATGATGTTATATGACGCTAAATAGGTGCCATATTAAACCATATAAATGAAAACAGAATTGAGAGAGAGAGAGAGAGAGAGAGAGATGGGGTCCATTGCAGCTGCCATAGCACAGGCTCATGTTCTAGCTTCCGACAACAATGGATGTTCAAATTCAGGTTTGTGGACACCATAGCAACTTGAGCTTGTAGCTATAGCCACTTAATTTGAGCTCACAATGGCCATGGCCGCAAGATTTTTTGAGCAGCGAAGCACGCGGTGGGCATATCCACTAGATCTTTTCAAGCCACGAAGGTCGTGGCCGCCATGACCCTTGAACTTCAAGCTAGCGGCAGCCATGGCCACTTGAGCTTCAAGTCACGAAGCTCGAGGCCATGGTTGCATGATCTGAGCTCTCAATCATGTTCGCTCAATTGGTACTCGTTCAAATAGTTACATAATCACAAGTTTTGTATTGTTGTGGGTATTTTGTTGGTTTTCTTCACATTAATAATTTTCCTTATCTTGTTTTTATCATGTAAGGAATTTCATTGTCATCCCAATAAGGGATATTTTCCTTTCAAATTTCTCAAAAAAACCGGCTAAGCAATTTAACCACTTTCTTTGGGAAATTGAAGACAATCATTTCTCAATTAAGCAACTTAAACCCGTTCTCTTTCATTCTCCCCGGTTGAGAATACACGTCCCAAAGAAGCAGATCAAGCATGCCAAATGTCAGCATTAAGACCATCAGTAAACCTAGTCGAAGGAGTCATTGTTTCCTCATTCAGATTACAACACATCATCGATCCATCGAACCTATTCATGTAATCTGTGGCGTTAAGGGACGATTATCTAAGATTCCAAGTTTGATCCAGGAATCGTCTTCTATAGTAGCGAGGAACGTATTTCTCTTTCAGTTTTTTTGCTTTATCTCAGCCTAAGTTGCTACGGGTTGCTCACCAATTCGCTCTAGGTTCATCAGACTAGAGTGCCAATAACGCTTAACGAAGCCTGCAAGTTTCAGCTTTGCATAGTGAATCCTACTACTCCTTGCATTTTAAGCAAAGCATATACCATGCATTTTAGCAAAGCATTTTTAACCCTGACAAGTGATTTGAGAATGTTTGAAGTGTTTATGCAGAGCATAATCCATGCATTGTGCAGTTAAAGAACTTCATTTAAAGAACTTCATTCCTTGAGTGTGGCGTCCTCTTGTTTAAAATTATTGGGTCGAATTTGGCATGAGAAGTAAACGTATAAAAAAGAAGCCATCTAAAAATCTTTCCGTTTTCTTATAAAGTTATGTATCTATCTATCGAAATAACCTCTAATTATAAGAGATAACTCACAAAATTCTTCCATCAAATTTCGAAATGATGCACAGTGATCTGATTTTGGAAAAAAAAAGAAAATTGAAAGGATCTCGCTATACATTTAATCATCTTTTCTCACGTTTGGTACGAATAAATAAGTGATCCCTTATAGTAAAGATCTATGAATCTACTACTTCCACTCTAGATTTTTGGTCTCAGTCGCAACGGTCGGATCCCTACAGAGAAACACCCGGAGAACTCTATTCGATGCCGTAAATGTGTGAGAAAATTTGTCGAAATCTCTACTTGATCTGTGACCGGCGCACTCCATGGCTGGTCACTCAAGTGCCCTTTTGGACATATGATCCTGGCAAGGGACTCCATTAACAGGAAGTGATTGATATTCCAGGTTCTTATCTGTTGCCTGTACACAATCTTTTGCATGACACTTGACGACTAGGAAGAGAAGTAGAAGAAAACCAGCACAACGCCTCAATTATGCAGAGACAAGAAGCGTTTGACCACCCCTTCTCATCATCCTCTTAAACTCGTCAAAGTTGATCCTCCCATCTCCATCCACGTCCACCTTCCTTATCATCTCCTCGCACTCCTCCGTCCTCTTCCCTTCCCTCATTCCCAACGATGACAAGACCAGCCGCAACTCCTCCACCGTTATCACCCCATCCCGGTCCCTGTCGAACACGTCAAATGCCTCCTTCAGCTCCGCCTCCTGACTGTCACCTTCGCCAAAATCACCGCCCACCTTCATGGCCTCCCTCTCGTCCCCACCACTGGCCGTGGATATGGACTCCAGGAGGCCACAGAACTCGTCAAGGTTGAGACGGCCATCACCGTCCGCGTCGGAGCCAGTCACCGCCTCCTCCAGCTCCGCATCCGACACGGAGATCCCGACACCCCTCAGGGACTCCCTCAGCTCCTCTCTCGTGATGAGCCCATCGCGGTTCCTATCAAATGTCACGAAGACCCTCTTTACCTCTGCCCTCCTCTCAACACTCATAGCCGGCCGCTCCTTCCTCTTCTGCAGCCACTGCTGCTCTTGGGCCGTCGCCACAGCGCCATCTAAATCGCCACACAAGCCTGAAGCGGGTTGCAGACTCAGGCGCCCGGCGAGGAGAGACTTGAGCAGCGTGGGGAGCTTCTTCAGGGGCACGCGGAGTATGTATGCGATGGAAGCGACGAAGACAAGGAACAGCAAAAGTGCATTGAGCAGCATGGTTTTTCGTATGGGGGGTTGCAGGGAAGAAAACCGCTTGAGGAAGATGAGAGGAAGGAGAGAGGTGCTGATGAAGAGAGTGAGAGAGAGAGAGAGACACACACACAAGGTTTTCTTATGTGGATTGGCGTTGATGACAAGGAATAAGTTATATGGGGGCTGGACTAGGAAAGGTTGGAACATTAACGTCCACCAACTTCGGCGGTACGCTGTATGTGGCGTGCGAGGGGTTATCCCATATGCGTGGAACAAAAGCTAAAGCAGCCAATCAGGAGAATGGAATCTTGGCAACCGTGGAGGGAGAAGAAATGTAGTGCAAAAGTTTCCCTTACCAAAAAAAAAAAAAAAAGAAGAAATGTAGTGCAAAAGATTCATTTTCACTCTCGGTACGACCGTCATGAAGAAAAACTCCAATCAAACTCACACTACACTACCGTACCGTCATGATGAAATACTCCAATCAAAACTCACACTACGCTGCTTCGAATAGTTGATTGGAGCGCCGGTGTATTTCCAGTTTTAAGTGCTGGAGGTCGTCCGTTCGAATTTTAATAGATTATGAGAAAACTAATGTGAGTCGCAACCGTGTGCACAAATTAAGGAATTGGATTTATTTCTTTTAAATTCGTGAGGTTGTAGGATGTTGCATGAATTTTCAGGTAGCCGGATCTCTGCAGTTGGATGCCTTAGTTTATAAAAACACGCGTAGTGTTTTATGGACTCCAACACACTTGCCACCATCATGTAATATCTATGCCTCTCCTAATTCCATCGTCAGATCCAACTCCACACTTATAAACTGTCTACTTCTACCAGAGAAATGACCATACTGAGGACAACCTTAATCTGAAGTCGTCCATGGTGGTCTTAACTAGAAAACATGGAAATAAGCATTAAAGTTGGAAATAAAGAGGGTACTCAGGATTTTAGGTGATCAATTGATTTAAAAAAAAGTGTAGAATTCACTCTGAATTTATTATGTGGCTATGTCAAATTACCTACTAAATAAAGAGAATTTTGGTTTAAGTAGTTAGTAGAAAAAACTGAATGCATCTTGACATTGCTGTTGAAGTAAATTTGCAGAACTAGAAACTGTCGGACCCGCGTTGCAAGTAACACCAAGGGAAAAGAAAGAAACATGGAATGCACCATGAGACAGCGGACGCTAAAGTGTTTAATCCTTCTACTAGGGAAAGGAAAAAGTGCAACCAAAACCTATCGCAAAATAACACCAAAAGAGCGACAACAATGTCGACGAGTACATTACCCCAGCTACCAAATTACTGTTGTGCAAGGAACATGACAATCATCTTTACCAAAACTATAGAGGGAAAACTTTATGGTTCGATGAAATTCAAGCTGTAGAGTGAATCAATCAGATTGATTTCCATCTGAAATACTAAGGATACAAATTAAAGCAATGCCACATGCAGTAAATGACTTAAAATTAGTACAGTACGCCACAGGAGTAGTACTCATTTTGAATTAGCACTATGAACAACATGACAGACATGTAAAAAATTGCCTCATCCATGGCATATGAGAGAGAGAGAACCTATTTCAATTTTGCTCTGGATGAACAATTATGCTGCTAATCCAACAAATGACAAAACGGTTCGGTAACTTCAAAATTACAGTCCAACTGCCATTCTTCGTCCACTGAGCCTGCTGAATCGCTTACTAGACCTATCTAGTTCTTGTCTTGACAAACTTGGTTCTTGAAGCTCTTTTCTCCATCTTTTCTCTCTTCTTGCAAGTTTTATCATCTTCTGTGTCATCCTAAACCATGCAAACGCATGTTATTTATGAATCCATAAACCATTCAACTGAGATAAGCCCGAAGGTAAAGCAGAAAAGGACATACCTCAGAACCTGTAGGCAAAAATCCCTTAACAAAGCCGAAAGATTTATATGCTCCAAATGCAGGAATCTGCAAAAGGACAATGTTATGTAGCAGTCTTAGTTGTTAGGGTTCTTTTCTATCCTTGCCAGAACACAAGGAAATATCAACTGAAATTATACAAAAGTTCCTGAGACTTTTGCTAAAAAAGACTACAAGTATCAGCTTATGAAATGAGCCACTTAAGTATTAACCAGATATCTGTACTAGCTCTGATACTCATCCATGTATTTCAGGGTTCATTCACCTTACCAATAAGTTGGCAGGACTAGTTCAGTTTACATAGTAAGTGGACACTGCCATTAGAAAATGCACTGGTTTATTCAATGCTTCAAGCAAAATTGGACGAACACTCATTCTCAGCCTATTTTGTCAAGCCATACTGCTCCACTTGTCATCACATCAGATTCACCCTACACATATATTTATCGTGCATAATGTCATTGAAAATTGGGTTAAGGTCCAGAGGAACGACAGGCATGAAGTAGTTAGAGTTTCACCAATATGGATCCATGATATCTATGCAAGAAAATATCTTTATTCAACTTCTATGTGCAATGAGATGCTTGGCCAATCTAGCTTTGACCTTAACATCCCTTGTCAACCTCTTAACTGACTAATTAATCATTAGCAGAACAAGTTTGTTTACAGAATCTCTGAATACAGGAATGCAGTTCGACTAAATAAGCTACACTCAGAACCCTATATAGATAAAAGAAAATTTTGCTTTCTCTACTTTATAGCAACACTCCCTCTAAAATGAACAAGTTACAAATGCGTGCATCAAGAAACTGGTGAAAATGGTCACATAGACTGCTGGCCAAGTATATAAGCTATAGGAGAGACTAGAGGCAACTAAGAGTCTAAGACTATCCAATGAGCTGGCACAAAAAGTTACCAGATATCTCCACATATGATTTTGCCACCATATCCATTTAATATGTATAACAGAAGAATGAATCATACCACCAAGTATGTGTACCAGAATTTCCCTGAAATGATAGATGCCACTTGCACAAAACTTGTAATGAAGATCACATCATGCAGATATCTGCAGAGCAAGAATTAGCAAAGCAAACTGCATCATTTTTATCAGAATTGATATCATTAAAGAAAAAAGCAGTTGACAAAATTTATGCTCAAGAATATAAGATTGTTAAATAAAAGAAAGAACCCAGAAGTAACATGGCCATCTAACTTTCGAAACTTCCTTTACAATTGCATAAATTCACTGCAAAGCAATCATATTACAGCTCTTATAAACCTCAGGGCAATGCATCCTGATGAGTCAAAAGTAACATGTCATATAGCAACAATTCTAAGGAGCAGAAATAGTACAGTCTAAAACTTGAATCAAAAGTAAATTTGTGACCTTACATGCCAAAATTGTGTTACCATTGGTCCATCAACGAAAGACTAAACCTAGACCTCTGACTGGAGGGGACAGACAACAAAGAGAATATTCAAGAAATTTGTTTTTAAATAAAGATTCCTCTACATAAATAAAGGTCTTGGAAATGAACATTGGCTTCCATTCTGCTGATATAACAGTTGCATGGAAAGACCTATGAAGGTGCCCTCTTCGATAATTGAATTAAATGCCAATGAACACTCTAATCATCTGTTTGATCACTGTCTAACAAAAATTATTTGAGATTTGTGAAAAAGGAATAAGCAAGTAGACATACCGCCTCCATCTAGTTACCCCAGACCCAGTAGTAAGATTCATTGGCACAATAAGATTGCTAATTTTGAACGATAGGGCATAACATGATTAATCATATTTTTCTACAAAAAGGAAGCTTGAGTCAGCCGAGTGAAGCCCAAGTACATGAAATACGCCATTAACCTCACGGACCATTCTAAGATACCCATGACTAGGACAATTGTTTTCATTTCCATTCTCGGGAAAGGACAATGAGGCAGTGCCTTTGAATATCCTTTGGGCAATTATGAGATTAAAGTGTGGTACAAATTCCTAAGTGAAGAATCGGCGAGTCTTGCCTAGTTAGGAACCCGGAATATCGCCATTGTCAAACACATAAAACAAATTTTAACATTTAGATAAAATGCTTTTTTAATTTCTTAAGAAGTGACGTGTACCTTAGTATCCAAGTCATCTTGGGGATGGGAAAGGTATAAAACTAAGGAAATCAAATGAGATTTGCATTAAATATTCATTTCTTTGTTGAACAGTCTCCCAACATATTGCAAGATGCTGTAGAAAAATTATGATTCAGCAGTCAAGCTTTTGATATAGCATATTTGAAAATTCCCTACAAAAGTACATGAGATCTTTCTTAAAGTCTCCCCCTGAGAGGAAATGCAGCAATGGTGCACCAATCAAGCTTTATATTAAAGATCAATACCGTGTGTGCCAATTAAAAAAAATCAAATGATGACATGACATTAATATATAAAATAATGTAAGGAGATAATCATTATGTTCTGTCTGCATGTGCAGCTAGGTAAGGGCATGCACACGCACGCACACACGTGTGTGGGTGTGGGTGTGGGTGTGTGTGTGTGTGTGTGTGTGTGTGTGTGTGAGAGAGAGAGAGAGAGAGAGAGAGAGAGAGAGAGCTTACCCACAGACTCCACCTGTACTCATGTCGAATCCACCATCTAGAAGCTCTCCATCATCAGCATAAGTAGGCTGGGCCATTTTAGCAAGTTGCAGGTATGGAATTGCATATGCTGCAGAAGTGACAAGCAACCCAACCCAATGTTTCCAGGTGAAAGAGGAGTGAAAGATGAGCATTCTCACTAAAATGTATAAAACCTGCATTTTTTGGAGGGAAAAAAGAATATCAACACAAGTCATCAGCCAGCTGCCAAGCAAGCGATAGCTAATTCAACAAAAGAAATTGTGATCATGAACTTGTCACCGATTCAGAGGAAAAAATATCTAGAATTAAGTTAAAGTAGCATACAGATTGCATGTCGTTAATTGAGATACTAAATCAAATGAGAATTTATTGTCATTGTACTGTAGCTAACAAAATCAATTGACATTTCTATCAGGGTGCCAACTTGGTAAATCTTAATCATCATCTATAAAAACTTGGCAGGTAAAAACAACTAAAAGTTGGTATAAATTAGATGGCAGCTACAATCACAAGTTCAAGTAATAGAATCAGTAAAAGGGAGCCTTCTCAAGACAATCATCTTCTCTGAGAGAGGTACATCATTCAGTCGCATAAGTTGGGTCTTAGTATTTGTTCCATACCAAAATTCATTTTACATGAATGCATTTAAAAAGATACCAGCATATGCTCAACAAGGATTGACACAGTCCAATATCACCACCAGTGCTCACACAATTAATACCCCCTTGTATATTAACCGATGTTATTGGTTGATGTGTTGCAATCAAGCAAGCAGAATTTAAGGGAAAAACAGTCAGAGGAAGGACTAGAAGGAGTATCAAGAACATGAGACAAAACGCAGTAAAGTCATATTTACTTAAATTTCGGTACAATTGGCTACACGGTTTTTATCTCTGCAGCCACAGGAGAAATTAGACACTAAGGTAGCAAGGTTAAGTACAAGTTTGGTCTCTCAAACTTCCTTTATCCCTCTTAATTTGCAATGCAGTTGATTTGGTCTCTCCAACTCAGTTTCTCAGGAAACTTTGCCGAGATGGTCAAACAAGACACTTTCATGAGGCCCATAGTTTGTCCATGTTGATCATTGGTGGCTTTTACAAGACGAAGGTTAAATTTTTGGGGAAATTAAACAAGAAGTACACACAGTGTGAGAATGATTCAAGTTGAGGGACCAAAGTCCTACTTAAACCAAAAACCGACGGAATGGACAAACCAAAATCTAACCGAAAGAACTAGCACAACCAATAAAAGTAGGCCACCCATGTCCATATGGGTTTGCTTCTACTTCTTCTTCTTCCTGAGTTTTCCCACATCCTATCACACGTTACAATAGGAAGCCCAATGGTCCTGGTCCCAATTCTCCTGCTCATCTCATGCAGTAAAGAGATTGCATAGGAAAGTCTTGACAAGATATAACCACAACCAATTGCAAGAAGTCCAGCGCTTGTAGACATACCACTAAAGGTTCCTTCACAAACTGAAAGCTTGCCAAACTCCATCCAACTATTAGGAGCATGATACATGTCCAGCTGTTTTCCAATAAGGTACTCCTTGAAATCCTTTGTTTCGGTATTCATCATGATTTTTTGAGCTACCACTACTCTTAAGAGTTGTATGTTCAGTGAAAATATCTCAAATCTTATCTTCAAAATGTCTTTGCTCTTGCAAATCTCAGCTTTTTCCTAGAATCATTTTGAAAATTATCTCCATCTCATCTTCAACCATGTACTTGACCTCACAGCTTTTAGATTTACCAATAGAACATCAACATTTATCAAAAGAAAGCACGCATTACGATAGAGATCATGCCATGAAGCTCCAAGTAGAATCTAATTCAGTAGTTTCAAAACGCTTTGCTACTAGCATGTCTATGATATCATCATGATTACAAGTACAGACCTTTTAATAATCCTGCAAGAATCTGAAATGAAGGATCACTTTTTGTGCGTCACAATTAGCAAAAGCAGACATTAAGGGACAATCAATAAAAGTGAGAACAACTAGGATGGAGGAACAAGAACTCGAGAGAGAACTCGAAACTCATTCGACGAACCATCAGTAAAGTTAAATAACGGATTTTACTCTCCGTCAGCACAACTGAGGGAAACACACTAACCAGATCCTAACCAGCACAACCAGCAGAATTGATCAAATTCGGCCAGTGCTTCAGTGCTTCACCAGGCATCAAAGCAATCTTCCATGCATAGGATCCGAAGTGTCATTTCTAACCCCAGCAAGCAACAGACACCATCCCCTGACTGACCTAAACTTTTTCATACTGAACCAAAACGCCCACCAAGAAATTCGTCGAAACGCGACAAGAACACTCCAACAGAATAATGGAAAAAGGCCCCATCACAGTTCTCACCAAAATATCGCATTTCCTGCTTCCTTCACATGGCCATGACTACCCGAGCCCATTCTCATTTAAAAAGAGAAAAAGAAAAAGAAAAAAAAAACCTCTCATTTCGAAGGCTCCCATTACCTCCCTAAAAGAAAACCTCACCCAAAAATTCACCCACAATGCATCCATCCACATTCAAAAGAAACCCGAGCCAGTCATCAGCTCCCAAGACACGCAGCTTTTTCCCTGGCCATGATCCCCCGGAGCCCCTATCCTCACCGTGCAAACCCTCACCTCAACCTCTCCCACTTGCTCCAATCAAACCCCTAAACCCAAAAAAGCTTCGCCGACGACGCATCCATTTCGAAAGCAACCCGAGCCATATAACACACGCATACCTCACGCAATCTCTCTCTCTCTGTCTCTCTCTGTCTCTCTCTCGGACCCGATCCAATCGATCGGCACAGCGCCATCGAAACAGAACCGAAAGGATCGAAAGGAATCAACAAGAACGAACTTCGAATGCCCTAATCGAGAACCAGCGGCCCTCCATCCGATCACCAATTCGAACAAGGGGCCAGAGAATCGAAATGGAGGGAGGACATTACGTTGCAGGCGAGGATGAGGTGACGGAGCTTGGCCATGTGACGGGCGTTCCCATCCTTGCGCTTCTTCGCTCCTTGATTCGCCATCTCTCGCTCTCTCTCTCTCTCGCTCGCGCTCGCTTCGATCGCGCTCGCTTCGAGCTCGATACGAGACGAATACGAGAATTCGGTAGGTCGGATGGGGAAGGTGGAACTGTGGAAGGACCGTTTTATAGTTTATATTTCCCTTTTTTTTCTTTTTTTCTTCTAATTTCTTTCTCTCTATTTTTTGGGTTAGATATGCTTTGTTTATTAATTCTCTTATTCTTTTTCTTCTCGAAATTTGATTGTCGCTTGTCATGAGATATCTAATATATTTCAAAGTATTTTGTTTCATCAAAAAAAAAAAAAGATTGAGATATCTTCCCGAGCACAATCTATCGATTGGTGCGTCGACAGATAGTGTGTAAGGTCCTCTCTTTTTTTTTAATTTTGGACGTGAAAGTAAATGAACAGGTGTGAACAATGTGTAAATTACAGAAAGAATGAATTGCGAGAAAGTCAAGATAAAAATAAATCTGCAGGAAAACGTTGAGTTCTACAGTAGTGGAATATATATATTTTCAACCCACAATCGATGGTTACAAGCGGGTTTTTAAATTTGGATGAACAAATAACATCCTAATTTTATATGCGGTTGGTTACACTATCAACGATCTACCATTATCTAATATTTACAAGAAATTAGGATTTTGAAAATGTCGACTCCGCTACTTGGCAATTATGTACTGTTATCAATGATTTTCCTGGCAACTTCCTTCAATTCATCAATTGTTTTGCTTATTGATGACTTCTACTTTCACTAAATTTTGCTCTTAATGATTACTTTTGTCACTTGTCGATAATAACAAAAGTTTGTCATTTTTCTATGCCATATATCCAAATAATGAGTCATTGAATCATATATAATTCTTTTCATAATTTTTTGCGCATAAAATTGAAGTAGAAATGATTTCTATTTTTTTTTATCCAACCGAAGAGACTCCGAGTGGAAAGGGGAATTTTCAATAAAATAAACTAATGGTGAAAAGAATTCTGAAAATGAAGAGGGGGAAAATGGAATCAGACTTTCCTCAGCCGACTGGGTGGACCAGAAGGAGAAAGAGAGAGATTTCCCTTTCTAGGACAAGGCTACATTTTTTTTTTTTTGTTCAGAATAACAATATTCATTCATATCTCAAGTCTTAGCTTGCGAGTGCACCGGCAAAGCATCAACACAAAGTAAACTCCGAAGATCGGGAGGGGGATAGAGGGTCCAATTCTGTGGTAGGAAATTTTTTTTTAAGCCCTATCTACCCAGTCTGCCACTTTATTGGATTCTCTATTACAATGGGCCAATTTAATATCAGAAAAATTTTTCAACAAATCTTTGGCTTTCGAGATAAGCACACGTATATCCCACTTGAAATGATCTGCACTTGTGAGAGCTCTTACAATGTCTAAAAAATCTTGTTCTAGTTTAAGGCAATCCATAGCACGTTTAGAGAAGAAAACTAGCATTTCTGTAAGAGCACTGAGCTCCGCTTGAGTTGCAAAGTTGAACCTTACTATTTTGGCAAATTCATCTATAATTCTTCCCAAGCTATCTCGCATTACACCAACAACTACTCCTGTCATTAAACCTTCAGTAAAAGAATCGTCGATATTGATCTTTAGTACTCCCTGTTTCAGGTTTCACCAAATCTAAGGTAAGTCTTCACTTTCAACAGCTTTTCCTTTTCCTAAATTGCTTCCTCGTGCTACGTTCACCAACTGAGCTAAGTTCACCAACTGATGTGGATTTGGTTTTAGTCTTCGCAATATGAAATCGTTCCTTAATTTCCAAATAAGCCAAAGGACAGTCGCATGTAGCTCAAAAGGTACAGTTGCGACACTAAAGTTCAAGAGCCATTCTTCAATTCTTAGGAGACCTTGATTGGGAATCTTGATTTGTAGCGAAGGATTGGACCAAACTTGTTTCATTCACAGGCAAAGAAGAAAAACATGCTTAATAGTCTCAGGATGTTACTGACATAACTCATACTTCGGTTTTGGTACAATTCTCCTTCTGAATAGATTTTCCTTTGTTGGTAAGGCATTTTGACATACCACCCATAGGAAAAATCGAATCTTTTGTATTGTGTTTGCCTTCCAAATTTTAGTCCACAAAGCTCTGGGGTTTGATGTGAAGAAGATGCCTAATTTGGGTTTGGTTTCTTTGCAAGGTCTCTATTCATGTTATAGCCGTTCTTTACTGTATAGGACCCGGATTTGGCATTTAACCAAACCAATTTGTCTTCAGTATGATTTGACCTCAGTATGATTTGACCTCAATGGGATTGCAAGAATTTCATTGACAATCTGTTCATCAAATAGCTGCTGTAGCATCGGTTCATTCCACTTTGACTCCTCCTGGACAATTAACTCAACTACCATCTTAGGCTCTCTACTATTAGCTTGACCACCAATAACTTCCCTGTGTAGCCATTTGTCTTCTCTAATGTTAATCTTTTCCCCATTGCCCATAGACCACATAATGGAAGGATGAATGGATGCTCTCCCCATCAGTACACTTTGCCACCCCCATGATGGTCGAATACCTTTCCTAGCATGCCAGTAGTCACAATTAGGGAAGTAAAGCCATTTCAATACTTGAGTCCACAATGAGGATGGGTTTTGAGTAATTTGCCGTACTTTGTTTTCCTAACATAGCCCCATTAAAAGTCATTAGATCCTTGAATCCAAGTCCTTCGCTATCCTTCCTTCGTTTCAGCGCATCCCAATTCCTTCAATGTAATCCAGCTTGTTTTTCACCATTTTTCCACTAAAAAGATGCAATTTTCTTTTCAATTGCCCTGCAAATGGAGACACGAATTTTAAAAATAGACATAACATACTGTGGTAATGCACCACTACTTTAATGAGTATTTCCTTTCCAGCTTTTGACATCAGATTTTCCTTCCAACCTTCTCGTTTCATGTTTACTCTAGCTAGTATCCAGGCAAACAATTGTTTCTTTGATGCCCCCAGTCTGAAGGAATTCCTAAGTACTTCCTAGTCTTCTCTAATTTTGGAACTTTGAGCTCATAGGTCATATTCTGTCTCAAACTCTGTGGACAATCCCTGCTAAGATATACCCCTGACTTATTTAAGTTAATTGATTGCCCAAAAGCAAAGCAGTATTGATGCAAAACAGCTACAACATTCTGGCATTCCATAATCGTTCCATCAAGGAAAAAGATTGAGCCATCTACAAACAAGAGGTGAGATAGCATAGGATAGAATCTATTCAGCTTGATCCCCTTTACACTTCCGTCCTCCGTTGCCTTTTTCATCAAATAAGATAATACATTACCCACCAAGATGAACAAATAGTGAGAGAGGGGATCACCTTGTCTAATTCCTCTTGATGGTTGAAAATAGGGTAGAGGCTCTCCATTTAGTTTGACACTAAAGGACATAGTAGTGATGCATTGCATAATCCATTTCACCCATTGACAGCAAAAACCCATTTTCAACATGTAAGCTTCCAAAAAATCCCACTCAACTCTCTCATACGCCTTTTGCATTTCAAGTTTAAGCACTGCTTGGAACGTTCACTTCCACTTTCTTATTCTCGACTAATATAGCACCAATTGGACAATTAAGATGTTATCCTGAATTTGTCTTCCACTCACGAACGCACTTTGCTCTATAGATATCAAGTATGACAGGCATATTTTCAATCGATTGGGCAAGACTTTTGATATAATCTTATACACAAAGTTACACAGGCTGATGAGATGAAATTGTTCTAGTTTTTTCCGGGTTTGGTATCTTTGGGATGAGGGATATCTATGTTTTGTTCAACTCTGAGTTGAGATACCCTGAGTGAAAAAAGTTTTGTACCTCCCTAAATACTGCTTGCTGTAGCTCTGTCTAGTTATGCTGATAAAACTGGCCGTTTAAACCATCTGGTCGTGGAGCTTTTGTAGATCCTAGCTAGTAAGCTGCCTTAGTTACTTCCTCTAGTGTCACTGGCTTTGTCAACATCTTGTTCATGTCCTCCCCTACTAGACGAGGATATTCCTCCATTGTTTGCTAGAAATTTCGAGGGCCAGCTGATTCAAAGAGATTGCTGAAGAATTCAAATATTTGTTGCTTTAGTTGAGTTAAATCATGAATCCATTTCCCTTCTTGATTTTTCAACATGGAAATTTTGTTCCTTTGTCTCCTCTGAATTATTGTGGCGTGGAAAAATTTAGTATTTTTGTCTCTCCATTTCATTCAATTTACTCTCGATCTCATACCCCAGTACAAAAATTTAGTATTTTTGTCTCCTCTTGTCTCCATGACTTCTCGATTTCATTCTTCAGAACTGCACCCTCTCTCTTTCACAATGTAAGTGTCGATTGTTGGAGATGCTATGAAGTTCTCTCTTTAAAAGGTCTATTTTCTTCTTTCCATTGGAGAATTTTGTTTTGCTCCATTTAGATAGAGCTAAGGATACTACTTTCAGTCTTTTCAACAAGTCTTCATTCTCCAATTCTGCCAAATGCCAAACTTTTTTAATGATGTCCACACATTCCTCGTCTTCAGGTCAAAAAGCCTCAAATTTGAACTCTTTTGTCCTTTTCATTGGCTCAAGAAAGAGAGATAATAAAATAGGACTGTGGTCTAACCCTTTGGCCGGTAATGCATATGCTTCAGCATTTGCCCAAGTGGAAGCACATCCCTTACTTTCTAGGTCCATCAAAGAACAAGCATTTATAAAGTCTCGAAAAGCATTGAGTCGATAGTATTCCACCATGCGCTTCCCTACTTTTTCCCAGTGACAAAATATTTCATTGAAGTTTCCTATATAGACCCATGGTAGATCATTCAAGAGGCTAATGTTGTACATATCTTCCCAAAGAACTAGTCTCCTCTAGAACTCAATTGGTGCATGTATAAAGGTCAGTCGCATTCTCTATTTTGTTTCCTCTAATACGCACAACAAATCTATAAAGAATTCAGAGTTCGATTCCACTATTATAGATACTTTCTCATCCCACAAAATAGCCATACCACTTGCAATACCCCTCGGATTCACCAAAAAGCAGTTGTGGAGTCATAGCTGCCTTCTCAAATGATGTACTACCGGTTCTTGATTTTTGGTCTGCATTAAAAACACTATAATGGGCTTTTCTTGAGCCACAAAAGCTTTGATTGCTTGAATTGTCCTGGGATTGCCCAATCCCTAACAATTCCAACATATAAAATTCATACATAACCCGGTAGCTTATTAGGGCTAGCCACCAAAGCCCAGTCTACAGTTGATCATTGACTTACATGGTCTTTTTGCAATTGCATTTCAAATCCCCCACTTCTACGATCATTCTTCTAAATTGCATGATTGGAGACCATACACACAAGCACAACAACACATTCCAAAAAAGGGTGTAGCTAACCTGGTGATGACATTGATTGGTTGGGAAGTGATGTTGAAGGGAAGACGGTTGTCGATTGAATTCATACCGCACTGAAGCTTTTTGTAGATATGACTAATTTGAGATCGAGCAATGTGGCAAAGCAGTGGCTAGATAGCCGAGTGAGTGCGCTTGAGTGGCGGCGGCGAAGCTCTACCCTTGAAGCTTTGCTACGAATAAATAGCCCCAATTAAGTTACGGTTATTTTTATCTTTTAATTAAGATGTCATACTAATGCTATTTATGCTAAAAAATGATTAGGTCTTTATAATCGATGTGACGCGGATTTCAGTGAGTATAGAGCTCAGTGTTAAGTTCAATTTGATTATCTATAAATTTTCTTATAACGAAAGCACTTGTTAATGACAGTGAAGATTATCGATGATCAAGATATACAGCTATTGACATGTGATAGGGATTGGTCAACTATTATCAGTTAACATATTTTGGTAACTATTGGATACAGGGGAAATGAATGAAGAGGACAAAATGAAGATGTCGATTGAAGATGCAGATAACGATTGACGATTAAGTCCACTAGTACTTAGGGAGTTGTAACCGCTTAAGGATAAGGTTGACGTGCGATCATGGGACCTAAAATTATGGAGACATGATTGTAGCCATCATTAGAGTATTACTTGCTCATGAGCGATTATGCTTTGTAGACTATATAAAGCCACATGTAATTGTTGTAGATACACAATCATCATCACAAAAAAATCTATGTATTTTTTCAGTTTATCAATATTTCAATTTCCCGTGCTTGGATTGCTTTTCTTTAATTTTATTGTTCTCGATCCTTGTTACACAATTCATTTCATGTTCGAATCGCCAGCTACTGAACCTGTTCACTAGAAACTAAAGATCAACCTTTCATGAAAGGCATTTCACTAATTTAGACAAATCACGATTTCTAGTGGAACCGATGCTATTTTTCTTATACAGTCCAAGTTGTAAGGAAAATGATCATAGGACAACACCGTTACTCTTTCAAGAGAATGTTAAGCTCAAAAAGTGAAAAGACACTTGATAATGTCATTCGTGAGACTTATGGATAGATTATCGTGCACTAAAATGCCTTCTCATTCTTCGCGGTCAAGTTAAGCAGGTGATGTAAAACCAAGCTATAGAAAATTTGTCAGAATTTATGTATCAACTAGCGTTGTAATAGATAAAATAAAGAAAAGATATTCGCGTCAATAATGTATTGGTAGAGGACATAGTACTAGATATCACCCGCTGTTTGGTCGAATTGTTCATCTCATCTTGACCGCTAGCATCATTTCAGTAATCAAATAGCCTCCAGTGTGAACTCCACCCTTTTGAAAAAGATTAGCGGAGAAAAGTATCAGAAAAGTCATAAATCTATTATAATAACACCAATTTAGTTATAAACCTTTTTTTGTACCTATTTAGTCTTAAACATTTTGACATGGTATCAATTTAGTTATTCTGACTAATTTTGACCGAATATTCTTGACGTGGATGCCGGCTAGCCTACATGGCACTATCAATGCTAACATGGATAATTTTTAATAATATTTTTTTTTTCGATTTTTAAAATTATTTTTCTGATTTTTCTTTCTTTTTTGTTACTTTCTTCTTCCTTTGGCTGGTGATCGGCCACAGGCAATGGCCAAGTGGGCTGGCTTTGCGTGGGCAAGGGTTGCCGCCAACCAGGCGAGGGCAAGCCCCATCGATGGCCCCCCTCACCAGATCTAGCCTAGGCAAGGCCGACCCTTGTTGGGCCTCGCCTGTGGGCCTCACCTAGGTGGGGGAGAACCTTGGCCAGTGCTCCTCTCGCTAGATCTGGCAAGGTCGGCTCTCGCCCAAGCTATGGTGGCCTCGCCAGATTTAGCGAGGGGAAGTCTCAACAGGGCTTTGCCCTCGTCTACCGAGCCCCCCTTGGTTGGCGGCGACCATTGCCCAAGAGAGGCCAGCCCACTTGGCCATGGCCAGTAACTAGTGGTTGGTTGTCGACAAAAGGAAGAAGAAAGAAAATATGAAAAATTATTTAAAAACTATTGAAAATTATCCACGCTAGCATCAGCGGTGCTACGTAGGCCGGTCAATATCCACATTAGCAATATCCGACTAAAATTAGTCGAAAGAACTGAATTGGCATTATGTCAAAATGTTTAGGACTAAATTGATACCAATGCATAGATTTAAAACTTTTCTAACACTTATCTTTGTCGCGACCCTAAAAAAAATTATCGATTTTTCGGGCTAATGGATTATTAAGACTAAGCTTAACTCGGGCCCTCCCAAACCCTACCAATTCGCAACTTAGGGTTTAAATTCTTAACATGCAAATGTTTTCATGCTTGGAGTCGCCACTAATCAATTTACGGTAGGCTGATTAGAAACCTAAATAAAACATAGGGAGATATGTTTTATTTCTATGAACCAAAGATTCTAAGCTCGGGGACTTGATTACGCTAGATCTAATCTAACGCCCTTTCGGTACATTTTCTTTTAAAAAAAAAATATTTTGGCAAGCAGTTTGGATCCATTTTAACTTGATTACTAACATGTGAGGTGTTCATGCGGGTGCACAAACCATCAATTTAACACCCAAAAAACATTAAATAAATTGCAAGTTTAGGAGAACGACTTACCTCGAACCAATGCAAGCATCTGCACTGTTAGCTAGAAAATCATATCAATCAACCCTAATATAATTTCTAATTAACAAGCATTCACTCAATTTTTTTTTTTGGATTTTCACTTATTTAAATGCAATCTAATCTACATGCAATGACGTGCAAAAATGACATGCGAATTAATGCAACTTAACATGCAAACTATATGTCGTGAAACGACGTGACCTAATTCTAATGACATGCACATGGTTTATTTTTGGGTATTTTCTGATGAAATTCGGAATTAAAAGTATGCCTAAAATAACGTGCAACCTAATGACTTCCTCTTTTTGGTATTTCTAATGAAATTCGGAATAATAAAAATACTTAAAATAACATGCAACCTATAATGATTTAATCTATCTTAACATGATTTCTTTTTGGGATTTTTGATTAAAAATTCGAAACTATAAATTACTTAAATTAAAAATGTAATCTATCCTAGTAAAACATGAAACAATTCATTTTTTTGGGGTTGTTTTTTTTATGAAAATTCGGAATAATAAAATAACCTAAATAATCTATTAAGATTAGAATATCACTTAATTTAAACTAGGAAATAGATCATCTCAGGTCCTAATTTAAATTAAGTAATCACTCTATCTTCTAGATATATTTAGGATTCCTAGACATGCAAAACTCTAATTCAAATCTAGCTAATATTTTTGAATTTTTCTGTTTTATTTGAAAAAAGACAATCAAACAAAAAAGGATAACAACCACATTCAAATTAACCACGCAATCCACCAAATTTGTTTCAAACTCGAATTAGGCACAAAAATCGAACTATCGGTCATATCTATGGGGTTATAGATGTTAACGGATATTCGATCGTTCGAATTTGGAAAGCTAATGAAATTCATCATCGTATCTAAGTGATTATAGATAGGATGATAATTTCTCGTATCACCGCGTATCAGACCTTAGGGTTAAGGTCGGATAGTCGTCCAAATACGTTGCTAAATTAGGAAATTTTCCTAATTCTGAATATTTGAAATATTGCGGATATATAGAACATTATCCTAAGATATCTAAACATCCACATGATAATCACGAAATATTCAAACATGCAAATTAGGAAACTAAATATTTGAAGAAAATATTCAGAATATATCTACTTACCTAATTTGAAAATATTTCCAAGTTCGAATCGACTCGGGATCGAGCTCGGATCGGGATCGGGACAACCGACGAGCGGCACGGGACCGCGACGACCGGCGATGAGCGACGGTATGGCAACGGCGCGGCTATCCGGACAGCGATGGTGTAACTCTGGTGGTGGTGCGGTGGAGCTCCGGAACAAAATCGGTCGCGGTGGAACGTTATCCGAGTTCCCCGCGGGAGGCCACTACGTTCGTGATCAAGGCTTGCTGGAGGCGCTGGACGAAGGCTTCTTCTTGTACGTTCTCTTCCCTTTGGCGTCGTTGGTGTGGCCTACATATCCTGCATGGTACTGGGCGTGACTTCACCGTAAGTGGGCAACAGCCTTCACTGGAGAGTCAGACTTCGTTGCATGGGGGAGTCTTCGTGTCTGTGGGAGCGTCAGTGAAGAGAAAAAAAAAAAACGTGGCATGGGCCAATGGAAGAGGTGGACTTCGGTTGCTGTGGGGGCGCTAGTAGGGGAATGTGGAATGTACATGAAGAAGCAGCAACGGCAGCGGGCGTGAAGAAACAGCAAGAGCAGCGACCGCTTCTGGGTTGACTGGAGAGACAGCGTGGTGCAGGAAGAGGCGATGACAAACGGTGACCTAGCTGGATGTCAATCACGTACTGGAAGGCATCACCATGCAGGGGTTCCTCGGGCTGGGCAACAGCTTCTTCTTCAATGGTTCACGGCCAGGGAGCAGCAAGCGTGGAGTTGTCTTCGTGGGATTGTCAGTGGTTCGGCGAGAGAAAAACAGCGGCGAATCATCGGCGGGGGGGGGGGGGGGGGGCGACCTCGGCGTCGGGAAGCGGCGTTGCGGGGAGCATTGCAACGGTGCGGCGCGGTCTCCCTCGCTTGCTCTCCTCACGTGTGTCTCTCACAAATTCAGATCTGAAAATTTCTTTTCAATTCTGACCTAATGTTATGTTTATATAGCACTAATCTAAGTCAATTTAGATGGGCTTTATGTTCTAATGGGCTTAGGCTTGGGCTTAGGTTTAATGAGCTGAATTAACTTGGGCTTTTGATTAATTAAACTCAACATAACAAATTAAATCCAAATTAAAACGACCGAGCCCGTTTGACTTGAAATTCCCGGCCATTGCATTCCGAGCGTGCCGAGTCTCGTTCAATGAAATTTAAGCTCATTCGCTACCGCCAATCCGATGCAAAATGCAATTAAATTAAAATGAACCTAAACTATATGCTATGCAATTTAAATATTTTTTTTTAGGGATTAAAAATTTAATCCCTAATTTCTTATGCAATTAACCACTAAATGATGCGCCGAAATTTAGGTGTCAACAATCTCGAGATTGGAAAAATATATATTTAATCATTTTCTTACTACAAATATATATTGTCATTCTCCATCTAAAATAATGTCAAGTATATGTTATTTTCTTGCTACCAAAATCAAGGGAGACTGATGTTTCTTGTTCTCACGAAGAGAGACCGACTTGTAAACCAAAAAAAAAAAGAATTTGTTCTACAGTTCAGATTCTTATGAACTTCTAATTGCTTAAATATTCTCACTTGGGTTTTATTGAGATGAACCAGAAGGGTCTCCTCCCATGGCAAACGGTTGCCCATCTCTTATGAATCTGAATGTGCGGCCATAACAGCACCGCGGAATATAGAAGATGACGGCACCGTCACACTAGCCAAGTTTGAGTTCAAGTTCTTATATCTTGAATGAGTCGATGAATGGATCGTGAGAGAATTGGGAAGAAGGTGGCACAGACCATTTTTGAAGGGTATAAAATCGAGGAAGGTTTGGCCAATGGACCTGAGAACAGACCAAGAGACGAGTAGACCAAACTTGTTGCCTTTTCTGGAATTCTGAATGAACCAGGGGAAAATCATGATATAAATCTCCCCTTGAGGTGTTTTGTATCAGATTTGGAGCTTGGGTTCATGTTTTTCTTATGGGAATTTAGAGAAGAAGCGAGATAAACGGAAGAAACCCTCAGAAGCAAAAGACAGCTATAATCGTGAGCGCCAAGAGTGTCGGGAGTTTGATGGCCGAAACGGTGATCTCGTATGCCTCTTAAAAGTATAGTACTAGTTCAAAAGTCATTGCAGCCAATGTTGTCATGTACCGGTAACTTAATAAGCTAAGAACGGTGCAGAGCGGAGCTCGAGTATACATCATAACTCGCAAGCAGCGCAAGGATGGTAAACCAAATGGTGAGGTGACTGCACAGAAAGTGGTAAGTAATCTTATGATATCATTCAACTCAGGCATTAGGTCGAAACAAAAACTCGAACGCTTTATTTCAGAAGTTTGACCTTATAATCTGTACTCTTAGGAAATGATAAAGCAAAAGTTCGATGAATTTTCGAATTCCAGCGAGCAAAACAGAGACTGGTTTGCCTGGGAAGGTGATGTATAGCATGGCTTAGTACGTGGACTTGGGCTGGGTCCGATGCACCATCTTCCAAAGCATGTGGCCTTGTTCAAAAGCATCCATTGAAAACCAAAGTGCTCGAGGAAGAACTCAAAAATCGTGGAAGAGAAGCAAACACGTTTGTAGGCTGACCTTATTGCCTGTAATGAAGTCTTTTTTACGGGAAGTAGTACTGTTTTCTTTAGCGATTACAAACAGGAATTTAATCATGGCAACTATCAACAAGAATTTCATCTCAGTCTTTCTGATCTATCACCATATCATGAAGATCACAAGAGCTTGATAAAGTCGGTCTAGAGAATGAGTCTTCTCCAACTTAGGGAGAGTGATACCAGAAATACTTTGATTCCTTGTTTCAAGATTTCAAGATAATCTCTTGTTAGAAAATAAGGATAAAATATATTTTCTGGATCTGCTAGTTGGTTGTTAATATCTGTAGGATTGCTTCAATCTAAATTGGAAATTTTACAATATGGTTGCCTATCTGAATTTCGTACTTTAAGGTACGTTATGTTTTCTTTACTTGGAGGTTATTCAAAGGGATCATAGGTTCTCGCGGCTATGAAATATCCCGTGGGTCTTTCATTGGAGAACACAAATTGAATCATTGAATAAAGTTTTTCTTGGGTTATGTCCCTTGTTATCTTCCCTTTATTCTTCTCTGTCCCTTTTGGTGGATTCCTAAGCTTCGTGAGTGAAGAGATTTTTTATATGTATGAAGTGGCCTACCAATGTGGAGACTCGACTAAAGGGATCTAGATTATCTAGTTTCTTCCTTCCTATCCTCCATAAAGGAGTTTTCAACCTTGCCAAGATTGAAAAACCCTTTTATTTATTTGTTCGTTCAACACGTCCCGGCATCATTTGGTATTAGAGATATTATATTAATTTTGTGTTCCATACGTCCGAGCGTCATCTAATTTAATTGATCGACGTTTTTCTTTCCCAAGAACGACAAAGCCAATGCATTACTAAAATTTTGAGAGATTAACTAAAAGTCAAACGTTTCTTTACCAAAAAAAAAAAACTAAAGGTTAAATGTTTGATTTGGACACAATGAATCCCCAGTTTAAGTCACAAACATCTTTCACTCAGAGTTGCCTAGAAATTAAGCCCGTTACACTATATATGGAGTCTTACCCAATGCACGTGAATGGGCGGTACCTATATAATATTTCTTATGCAACGTCATATAAAGAAAATCGGCACCTTAGTAATGCGAGTTGGAATGGTATTATTAATATTCTGATTAATTGAATAATGACCTGTTCGACGCAAAATTGAAGGAAATATTCTTGTTAAAAAGTGCTCCCCGGGCACTTGTGAAGAAGTCATTTAAAGCAAGTTCGAAATATTCCATAACCTTATTTTCGTGGTGTCATGTGTAATCAATATTCTGTAAATCGAATTGTTCCATATTAATTGTCTTTAAGGATCCGAGATTTAATTATATGAGGGTTTTAAGATGAACAACCAATTTCTTAATGTCTGAACCAGCCAGAACCAAAGGAAAGGTGTTCAACTCCTGTCGCGACCTCCCCGAACCGGCCCGGACGCCTAACGGGTTAAGGCTAATGGATTACTAAGTTAAACCTAGCTCGAGCTCTCCCAAGCTCATACCAATTCGCGACTTAGGTTTAATCTACGAACATACAAATCAATTTCCACTAGGAGTCGCCACTAATCGATTTTTGGTGGGTCGATTAGATACCCAAGCAAAGCACGGGAGAGATGCTTCACTTCTGCGAACCAGAGATTCAATGGGCACGGAGACTTGGTTACACTAATTAACAAACTAGTGCCATTTCGGTACCTAGCCTTGTTCAATTACCGCATAACGTGTTCACACTAATTGGAAGTCTCAAAATTCCTTTTCTAGCCAAGTTAATGGAAGCAACAATCAATACCTGAACCTAACGTGCATAATCAATCACATGCGAGATTAAATTAAACACGCAATTCAAAACGCGAGAAATCAAACATGGCGCTATTCACAACAAAAGAACAAGCAAAGGCAAATTCCAAAGTCCAAACAATATTTTTTGATTTTCCGGATTTTTGGAATTTTTCTGATTTTTTTTAATGTTTTCTCAGACTTTTAATATTTTTGGGTTTTTTAAAACATTTTCGAATTTTTTTTATTTTTTTTTGGCGAATTTTTTTTAAAAATATATGTATTAATTTTCAATTTGAAAATAGGGAATCGGTCCGGGCCTTGGGGCCCAATCTGAATATGGACCACGAACAGGCCACTTGATCGTGCCATAGACAAAAGTGGGCCCTTTCTCAAGCTTACTCAAACCAACAACAAACGCAAATAAGCCAATTTAAACCCAACACTCACTACTCTTATGACTAAGCCTAGACTCACCAAAATAACACTCTAAGCCCAATGCTCACTAAGTCTAAATGAGCCCAAAGTCCACTTCTACGGTACTGCTCTAGGCCCCTCCTTCACAAATTTCCAACCCACGTCTCCTTCTTCAAGCATGCCCAGAACACCCAAAAATTTGCTTACTGACTCCATAACATCAACATTTCAGCCATAAATGTTATGTTTCACAGTTAGTCGAACGCGCCCGTTCATCGGACCTCTACCGTCTGCCGCATATTTGTCCATCGCCTATTCTCGACTACTGAACATTTGACATTCAAAATCACAAGACAAGAGGATCGGATATAGTAGAGTTCAGAGAAGCAAGCCAACGCGAATGTCTCCAAAGATTGACGTTTCAAGCATGGACATTTATCATTTCCTCATGCACAAGAATGCTCAAAGAAAATCTCATGCTCAGACTTGGTTCGACGATGAAAGTAATGCTCAACAAGCAACAAAGAGTTTATAATGATGTCGAACTTACTTATTCGCACGTAAGAACAAATGGAAATCAGCAAAGCCAGTACACGGGCTGAGTTGGGCATATTGTCAAACACGTGGTGAGCAAGAGTCGAAGACGAGACATTGAACATTTTTAAAAACTCGAATCGAGATATAGACCCAACGAAATCCATCACCAGACCAGCCAAAATAACCACGTCCGCTCACCCAAACTTAGCACACCCATGGACCCCGAGCAAAGAATGAGTATGTTTTACGGTTCGGTCAAAACAGGGGGAGGCGACGAAAGGTTCGCGGCGCGAGCGTTTAATCGCAGACCCCTACTTGGCTTGGAGATGACGGTTAAAGGGTGCGCTCGACACAAATCGTGCCATGGCTGACTACCTCGACACCTCCGAGCCGAGATCCTCGGGTATGGGGGTTCAAGACCAAGAAAAGGGCTCACCGGAAACACGGACGCCGGGGGGTGGCGTGTCGGGGACGTTGGCCGGGAGAGGTCGTCGTCCAAGGTTTGGACGCGATGGTCGCCGTAGGATGCGTCGTTCGTTCTCGACTCCGCTTCTCACTCTTGCCGATCTCTCCTCTCGTTCTCTCTTCTTGTTTTTTTTTTCTCTCTCCCCGCCGTCTGTTCTCTCCTCTGTGCCTCCCTTTTGTGTGCTTCCTCTGGCCTTGTTTTTGAATGTGCAGAACATCCCCCTTTGGTGAATGGACTGCACGGTCCCCCTCAAGCCAGAAGAAAAGCCTCTTCTTTCGCTTCTTCTTTGTTTTTTTTTTTTTGTTTCTTGGCTTTTCCTTCTTTTTCATAAGCGAAGGAGGCAGAGCCCATTTGGTGAAAAGATTGAACGGTCAAAGAGGAAAGACCCTTCACGTGCTTTCTTCTTCTTTCTTTATTTTTTTCTTTTTTTTTTTTGAAAACATGCAGGTCCCCTTTTCTTGTCTTTTTTCACTTGTTTCTTTATTTGTGAAAGTGTTGAAGTGTGCCCAGAGGTAGAGGAGAAGAGATCACGTTTTTGTCTTTCTCTCTTTTCTTCTTTTTTTTCCTTTTTTTTATATAATGATTTTTTTAACACAAAATAAAAATGAAATAAAAAAAGAGGAAAATATGTTTTGCTAAATTCTACTAATGCCAATGCACCTAACATCTATATGCCATGTGGTTTTAATGAAAATATTTTTGTTTAGAGGTTAAGAATTATCCCCAATTTTCTTTGCAGTTAAAACTCTAAATGATTGAGCAAAATTTAGGTGTCAACAACTCCCAATCAACATCCTAAAATAAAACAATATCGGGGAGGAGTGAAAAACACACCTGCCGTCTGCTGCCCTAATGTGGACAGCTTCACCATTTGAAGCCTTCCCTAGGTCTTCATGGCTTTCGATTTCATTTAATATTTGCAGTGTTAAGGTTGTCCAGCTACTAAAAACATCCTCCAATCCTCCAATACATCGTGTTTGCACTTTCATATGCATAGATTCCCTTAACGTAATATTTAGCTTTCGTTTATTTCGCGAAAAATGAATGATTTAAAAAACATTTTTTCTAAAAAGGGATAAGTGCAGTCAAAGTCCTAAAACTTGTCACGAAAGTACAATTGAGTCCTAAAACTTTCAAAAAGTGCAAACAAGTCACAACTCTTGTCACGAAAGTGCACTTGAGTGGTAAAACTTATCACGAAAGGGTAAATAAGTTATAAAACTTATCAAATTGATTCAATCAAGTCCTTCCATTGATTGTACTTTTTGAAAGTTTTAGGACCTTTTTGCATTTTTATAACAAATTTTAAGACTTGTTTGCACTTTCGTGACAAGTTTTAGGACTTATTTATACTTTTTAAAAGTTTTAGGACTCAAGTGCACTTTCGTGACAAGTTTTAGGACTTGTTTGTACTTTTTGAAAGTTTAAGACTCAATTGCACTTTTGTGACAAGTTTAGGACTTCTAGTGCACATATCTCTTCTAAAAATAATCGACTTGTATCGCTTACAAAAATGAATGAATAAAAACTATTTTCATCGTCCACCAAAATGCTTATGCATAAATTGTTATTGATAATGAAAACATATTTAAATGACTAATTAATTCAAGCAACACAATTAATCATTTTTAGGATAATATTTTAGAAATCATTCATTTTTTGCAAAGCAAATGCACCTTAGGGCTCGTTTATTTCGCGAAAAATGTAACATTTCTAGAACAATGTTTTCTGAAAAGTCATTTTCTAGGTAAATAACAATATTTTCTAGTAGTTGGCCGAGGCATGAAAATAAACTGGAAAATATTTTCCGTCGTATGGTAAGGAAAATTTTGTTTGGCCAAAAATTATTAACATGGACACCGGGAGTCTTACATGGCACGGCCACACTAACATAGACAATTTTTGTAATTTTAAAAAATAAAATTTTTTAATATTTTTTGCTTTTTATTTTCTTGTTATCTTTTCTTTCTTCCTTTTCTTTTCTTTTCTTTTCTTTTTTTTTTCTTCCTTCGTCTTTTGCTGGGCCTCAGCAACGGCCGATGACAGGCTATAGGCGAGGGCTGATCTCGCTAGTCGCGGGCGAGCTCGAGGCTTGAACTTGCCACCTTGCTAGATTTGGCGAGCTTGAGCCTTGCCCGGGGCTAGTAACCACCCTCTTCTGTGGTTGGTCGTAGGTTGCCATCGAGGCTCAGCGATCGACAGAGGAAGAAAGAAAGCAGAAAATTAATAAAAATTCAATTTTTGAAAAAAAATTGTAAAAGTTATCCACGTCAGTGCTAACTATGCCACGTAAGACAATCGACATCCATGTCCATAATTTCCAGGCCTAGCATCCCGGGCACTAGTGTCCCAGGAAAATGATTCCTGATTTTTGAAAGAGGAAATCATTATTTTGAATTTAAGCTTTGGTAGGAAAAAATTTTCTGTTGATTAGGGAAACACTAAAGCTGACTAATTTCCCTAAGCTAACTAAGTACCGAAAAATGAGGAAAATTTCCTAGAAAATGTTTTCTGCAAAACAAATTAAGCCTTAGTGTACATCATTTTTTCTTCTACTAATTGATACTTGAAGTACCACGAATAATGTTGGTATCTTCTTCTTCTTCTTTTCCATCTTATTAATTTATGGCTCCGAAGTTGTATGTGTATCATCTAAGTTCGTTTATACAAGTAGAAGCGACATCACGTTTTGCCATCTACAAATGCTATAGACTCGCTAATATAAAAGACAACAAGCGCCGTCTTCATGGTTCTCCAACTCACTAATTTAATTGACCAAAAAAAAAGCTCACTAATTTAATAATTTGTTTGATCTAGACTAGAATCACCGTGCTCACCTTCGTCAAAAGAAAAATTCGACCGTGAATGAGTGAGATCATTTGCGGACGTGACCAACACAACCGCAAGAGAAGAAGAAACCGCACCTTGCGTCATTCGACCAATTCAAAGCAGGAAATCATGGAGGCCACAGGCAGATCCCACCTTCACGAGCAAAAATCTCTAAAAAGCAAAATGGTATCCATTGCAAGTTGGCAACCATTTGAGATGGAATGCTTATCCAATCCGAGCAACTTGTAAATTGCCAAGAAATATTAGCAATGAAGAGGAGGAATTTAAAAAAATTTTAATGGTCTGAGGGATGTAAATCATAGTTTAGTGACTTGATCACAAACCCATTAAACGACAGTGACCATGGTGATGTTTTTACCAACATTTATTGCCAGAGGATACTGGAAAGACAGAGATATGTTTGACTTTTCATTTGGGTTTGCTTTTACTTCTCTTGATTTGATCTGCCGCCGATGTCAAACCCTCCCAACCCCCGGAAAACCATTGAGATAGTGAAACGTGTAATGCTTCTAGTTTTAGCAAACTATGAGTAGGGTTATGTTCTTATCATAAGTTGTCCATTGGTTTAAATTTAATATTGCGTACCGATGACAAATAAGGAAAATATGTTAGCTCTTTGATGATGAATGGTTGCACAAGGGGGGGATCTTTAATTTACAAAGTCAACTCGTTGAGTTTGTGCATTGTCAAAAGATTTCGGCGGCGGGGATTAGGTTTTGCTCTTAAGATCGGAAATTATCTAAAAAATCAAAAAACCTGCTGCATTTTTCCTAATTCAACCCTAAACTTTTTAATTATGCAAATTGAGTTCTAACCATTTTATGTTTTAATAATTGAGTCCTCTGCGGCATGATCGCCGTTGACGTAGATAATTTTTAATAATAATTTCATATTTTTTTCGAATTTTTCATTAAAAGTGCAATAAGTTTGTGATGTTTTGGACAATATTAATGTGTACGGTTGACAATTAACCATTTGCATGCGTTAAAAATATATTAATTCAACATCTCTCTTTCTCCTTCATCTATCAGTAGTTCTTTGATGATGAGGGGTTGCACAAGGGGGGACCTTTAATTTGTAAAGTCAACTCGTTGAGTTTGCGCAATGTCCAAAGATTTCAGTGGGCGATGATTAGGTTTTGCTCATAAGATGGAAAAATTATCCAAAAAATCATAAATCTATTACAGTTTTGTTAATTCAGTTCCAAACCTTTTTTTTTTTTTATCAAAAGTCCTAAACATTTTCATATTTTTCCAATTGAGCCATTTGGCCAATTTGGCTAGAAATCGTTAATGTGGACATTGGCCGTCAATGAAAGTGGACAATTTTTTATAATATTTTATTTTTTTTTGAATTTTTTTAATTAAAAGTGTAATAGGTTTAGGATTTTCTAAACAATATTAATATGTACCGTTGACAATAAAACATTTACATGCACTGAAAATATATTAATTCAACATCTCTGTCTTTTCTCTTTCATCTGTCGTTAGTTCTTTGAGATGAAATGGTTGCACGAGGAGGGGACCTTTAATTTGTAAAAGTCAATTCGTTGAGTTTGTGCAACCCGCTGCTATACAGAAGAAAATGCGCCATTTGATTGCATGATAATACATTTTTGCATCAATATCAGCCTTTGAAAAGACATGGCCACTGGTTTCACACTAGGCAAGCAAGCAAGCATTTATAGGTACATTTATTTATGTGCCAATACTAGTATATTATGATTATATTAAAAAGATAATATTTTTCCATAAGCGACCTTATCGACTATTGATTTGATGACAATAAAAGAGCGGGCGGTCGAAACTCTCAAATTAAGAGTGGATAAAATCGCTCGTGGGATTCTTTTTACCAACAGCGGTGTATGCATTAGTTTTCCTTATTTTTCTGTTAGATTCCGGAATGTAGGATATTAGATGTTTACATAGTAAGATTTAATAGGGAAATCATATAGGCATTTGCATGAGGTATATGCCTAATGTGGTGCAACTTATTCGAAAATGCTAATTATATTTCCATTTTCCTCAATTCTAACAGCTTCCTCAACAATTATAGTTAGAGCATTCCAAATAACAAGTTGTGGAATAAGAAGAAAACGTTCTAAATATCAAGATGGAAAAAAATTATTGTTATTATGAAAACATCATTGCTTAAGTCTTCTTCTGAGTACATTGAATGAACGTGCCCAATTTGAGCGCTCTATTTTGATGCCACGTGTCAATCTCTAATAAATCAGACAATGCTACATACTCCCGGTGCACTCAAGAATAGACAAAGAGCTTATGAGTATAGGTGAACAGTTACAGGTTTCTTACAGGTTCTACTTGAAGCGTGGATTCTACCAGTCGGAATAGGTTCCATATTTTTTAGAATTTAGAACGTACTTTGCATTCCCTGGAATTTAAAACCTATCATGTCACAGATTTCAGGGACGATTATAGGGTCTAACAGGTTCATTGTTTTTTGTTTCATTTTTAGTTAAGCAAAATAATAAAAGTGAATGCAATAATAAAAATGAAAGTTTCTCATTTGTCAATAGAAACAATTTATAAAAGATGAACACATAAAATAAAATAAACAATAAAAAGTTCAAAATACATAACATAAAAACTAAATTATAGAACTTTAGTCCTCAATCATCCATATCCCTCACATTTAATCGGAGTCATCTCCTCATACCCCTCCACCTCCATTGACATGCTATCTTGATACATCAACTTCACACATACACAACAATAACATAATATTATTAGAAGGCATTCATATAATTAAAGCAAGTAAGAGATTAAAATATGGATTATTGCTATACATATTAACATGTGACAACATCAGCTTCACCAATTTCCAGTGAAGATCATGACCATACTAATCGCCATATCTACAATCCTACAAAGCACAAGGTCCATGGATTCCAATTTGTTCTAATGGGCACAACAAATATACCTTTAATATATTTAATGCAACGTGGAATTTTGTGATAGTATGATAGCCACCATAGAATATTTTCACCGGATAACGTACTATAGGGCAATTTATCTCAGTCTATCAATGACATAGAATGATATATATTACAACAAACACCAATGTTGTATGATTGTTTTCAGGAAATGAAACTAGAATAGATCAAATGGTCTCGGAAAATTAGTGTGATATCCAACTTTGTTGTTGCTTTGTATAGCTGCTAATATATGAAAACCTTTAATGTTAAGTCTCGGTCTAACCCCCTCCCCCCCTTTTGTTAGAACTTTATAAGTGACTATTAGTAGAGAATTAGATCTCTCCCTAAGAGTAATCCCTATTTCAACTATAGATGACCTCACGCACATTGATCCTTATTGATAGCAAGAAAGATTAGTATAAACCCCTCTATAGATAAGCACATCTAAGTTCTTATGAGGATTCGACCAAAAAAAAAAACAGTCGATATGAGGAAAAAGTAAAAGGCTTCTTTTTAGGGCTTTTTTTGGTTTTTCCTGTTCGGTTCCTTATTCCCAGTTCAGTTCCTAAAAAAATGGAATCGAGAATTGGACCGGGGCACATTGGAACCTAAAGCAGGATCGATTGCCACCGGTTTTATTCTCCGATTCCTGATTTTGCTCTGGAATCATGCTCCTCCCTACTTATGAGCCTACTTATTCCCAACCACTCATTCATGTGGGGACCACGTGGACCCACACTTTGTACAGTTCCAATAGAGTGGATTCACGTGCTCCAAGTGCGGGCAAAAATATTTCTATCTTCATGAGCCTCTTATTAGTATCTTTTCATTTTCACCTCCTTTATTTTTCAGTTTTCAGTTTCAGGAGCAATTCTAACTCTGATTTTCCGATTATTAGTGCATTATTCGTCGTTGGCTCTCCCCGTGAAATAGGTACCGACACTTGAACCAAATCACGCAAATCTTTAACGTCCATTTATTGTTCCTCGTTTAGTTCTCTAATGTTTTCGCATCAATTTAATTACAATACCCTATTGGCATTTCCACATTAATTTTACAACGAGATTCATCATTATCTTGAGACCCTAGCTACTACCATTGAAGGTTCCCTTCGCTTTTTGTTTCCGTTAATTTATCTTCTGACATGGTGAAATTAAGCCCTTTATTTTGTTCTAAAAGCCAAGCATGCCAAAACTGATTGATTGACGCAACTTGGCTCAGCTATCTCATGCCGGTATGATGTCAACGAACACTTAGGAGAAGTTCGATTAATTGATGGATAAATAGGAAACCAATGTGATAAAATATCACTCTTTCACATAATCACTCTTTCACATACTGCGTGCAAGCCCACTTGATCTCAACCGTTAAATTATGTCGATGCCATTTATAAGAACAATTTGATCTAACGGTTGATGCGCTCTGACCTCGCGAGCTTCAACAACATTCAAGTGTTGCTCGTACTGCATGCGGGTCTGTTCATTTCTTTTGTTTTTTTGGTTGTTTTGTATGGTCAACTCATATAAAATTGATGGATTTGTCAGCTTCTCACGCTACAATGGTTCGCTTTTTTGCAACTTGATCAATAATTTGTAGTCAACAAAGAAATTTCTCTTTAATTTCGCTACGAAATATGTTATTTATAATGGATTAGAACTTAAAAATGATTTATATCCCTCTTTTAATTGTTTCTCCTCAAGGGCTAAACTCAGTATTCCGCATCTTCTTATATTAAGGGTGCGTTTATTTCGCGAAATATAAATTATTTGTAAAACAATATCCTAAAAATGATCACTTGTATCACTTACAAAAATTAATAAACGAAAAATAATTTCATCATTCACAAAAATTTTTAGACATAAATTATCGTCGATAATAAAAATATTTTCCATTAATTAATTATTTAAAGCGATATAAGTAATCATTTTAAGGAAAAATATTCAAAATATTTACTTGCTGCTATACAAGCGAATCCTAAGAAAATCTTATTTCTTCAAGGTCTCGTGTCTGATGCTTCTTTCAAGAGATTGTGTTTATCCTCCCCATCGAATGGCCCTTTTTTTTGTCTCACCCATCGAACATGCCTGGGTATGCAAATAAAATACGGAATTTTTTTTGTCTCGCTAATAAATATTATATTAGCAAGTGACAAAAAATCGTTGATAAAAGAAATGTGCCGTGACCTTTTTCTATTGGTTTATTTCTTATATGGAAATTATGGTTTTTATTAATTTGGTAATTACTAATTATTTTTACTAACTTTCCAACTTTTAGTTCCATAACTCGTTAACTTTTCGAATTTTTTAACTTTTATATGAAATGATCGATCTAAATTAGAGTGACTTATCAATTTTTATCATATTAAATTACCAATTCTCATTTGAGTTATTTTCTAATGTTTAGTTTTTAATTTACCAATTCTTTTATTGAGTTGCCAACTTTTATTTGTCTCGATTAACAACCCGTTACCCTAACACATTTTAAAGATTACCAACCTGTATTGGTAGTAGGGATTTTGGGAAGAGAATAATCTATTTTGGCGAGGACCAAAGTAAATTGGACGCACGCTCGAATCTGATGAAGGGACAGCAAGTGGAAACATGATTGGTGAGAGCTGAGGCTTCATGTTGTTCTCTGTCTGGTAATCCTTCATGTCGCACTTGACTTTACTTGAGACCTATGATCTAATTCTTGCCCAAAATTGAACCAAACAAAAGTGTCCTATATATTTTAGTTATTTTTATAGACTATATGATGGATGTGATTAGTTCCGATACGTTACCCTTGTCGTCGCTCATTTCCAAATCTCGAACTTAGCTATAAGGAAACTGCAAACACGAATTTGACATATACCTTAATCAAGTAAGGGATTGTTCCTAATATTTGAATAATATAGGATATAGCTGTATTCAAATTCGTGTTTCTGAAATAGAATTAAAATATATTGACCATTAAAATCATTTATAATGTGACATGTGATAGACGTTACCATTCACATCATTTGAAATGACACTTTGATAAATTGATTTTTCGGATCAGATAATTACACTTCCGTCTTTGTTCTTTAGACAAAAAGCATGGGACATGCATCATGTGACTAGTGATGTACTCAAATATTAATCGTGTCAACGAGTATATAGATTAGCAAAACCAATGTACAAGAGAGAGAGAGAGAGTAAGCTGGATCTATTTTTTAAATATGCAAGTTTGTAAATGAAGGGTTGACTTAAACATAGAGATTCGGGAATATGCCAAGGAGATGCCGACGCTCACATGCCTCTTCTCGGGGTTGGCATAGCTTAAATACAACCCCATCCATCCCCTTTTTCTCTGCATCCCAACCCGAGTTTGGCAACATTTCTATACAACTCTCTCTCTCTCTCTCTCTCTCTCTCTCTCTCTCTCTCTCTCTCTCTCTCTCTCTCTCTCTCTCTCTCTCCTCCCCTCCATTGTTGCTGCTAGAGACTGAGGTTCGTGTTCGTTGCTCTTTCATTGTCGCACTCGCTTGTAATGCGAGTTTTTAATTGCAGAAGACAGTAGGGCATAAGAAATTTGGCTTTTCCTGCTTTTGACAGTCGAAAAAACAGTCTTGCATGTTGCCATGTTTTGTTTACGTCGAATTTTAGTGGACTACCTCGTCTGAATAACGCTATGTAAAATATCTCTATTTGTTTCTCAAGATGATTGAATATCGCTTATAGTTAAAAAGTTCATATAAATATTTCTTGAATTGATGTCGTTTTAAGTGTTCTTATCAACTTCATCCTCGCTTGAAGATAAAATAAAGAATGATACGCCGTCTTTGGGAAGTGAGATACTCACCGAAGTAATGAGTTGACCGGTTGCCATCAAAGTTGCCCCCTCAAACCATAAATTGGCATAACTAGATTATTTGACCTTCTTGAAAGAAGTACCACACACAGCCTTACGTTATATATTAAAAGTTTTGTTCTGTCCCCGCCAATAGAAATACAATTACCACGTTCGATAATGTGATGTTGGAATCTCGACATGTTCATGTACTTAAAAATCTAGAAAATATAATGCAATTCCCGAAGCAAGAACTAGGGCATGTGAAAACAATTTTCTTTACCCCATATGTTTACTCAAGGTCATTGGTGGTTCTTATCGTTTCTCTTTTTTTCTTTGGTTAAGTTCTTATCGTTTCTCTTTCCCCCTAGATAAAAGAAAAAAGAAGAGAATCATTCTAAATTCGAATGATCACTTGCCTATAGTTTAATTATCTCTTTCATGGGCAGGAAAATTGTTGAATTGGTTGGAGGGCATTGAACTCCAGCTTCGATCATGGCTAAAGATGATCTTGGAGTGCTAAATGCACTCGATGTGGCCAAGACACAATGGTACCATTTCACCGCCATCATCATTGCCGGCATGGGGTTCTTCACCGACGCGTACGATCTCTTTTGCATCTCCCTCGTCACAAAGCTCCTCGGCCGCATATACTACCATGTGGACGGTGCGGCAAAGCCCGGCACGCTCCCTCCGAACGTGTCTGCTGCCATCAACGGCGTCGCCTTCTGTGGCACTCTTGCCGGTCAGCTCTTCTTCGGCTGGCTCGGCGACAAATTAGGTCGGAAGCATGTCTACGGTATCACCCTCCTTCTTATGTTCATCTGCTCCATCGCTTCTGGCTTGTCCTTTGGGCATTCTGCGAAAGGTGTCGTGGCGACCCTATGCTTCTTCCGGTTCTGGCTTGGGTTTGGGATCGGAGGGGATTACCCACTCTCCGCCACCATCATGTCAGAGTACGCAAACAAGAAGACTCGCGGGGCGTTCATCGCCGCAGTGTTCGCGATGCAAGGGTTTGGGATTTTGGGGGGCGGGATCATCGCTTTGATCGTCTCCTCGGCATTCGAACATAAGTATAAGGCCCCAGCTTATCAAGTTGATCCATTGGGCTCGACCGTTCCTCAAGCCGATTACGTGTGGCGTATCATTCTAATGCTCGGTTCACTCCCGGCGGCCCTCACTTATTATTGGAGAATGAAAATGCCTGAAACTGCTCGTTACACAGCCCTCGTCGCAAGAAACGCTGGGCAGGCAGCTGCAGACATGTCTAAGGTATGAACATAGATGAGTTCTTTCTCCGGCCATAAAACAAATCAATAGTTTATTGGAGAATTATAAGTGTATCCAAGAATATAATCCAAGACTACTATGATGGACATCACAATCCCGACTTTTCTTTTTTGAATGTTCTTATTGAGTAAGATCACTGAATTCTTTTTTTAGTTTCTTTTCCCTTTTTAGTGACTTGAGAAATTTGTGGTTTTTCCATCAAATTTGTTTGGTCTTGCCTTCTTGTCATCACTTCCTTAATTGAGTGGTTATTTCATGTAATTTCTCTGATATATAGTGAAACCGTCAACAGGTGTTGCACATGGATATTGAATCTGAACAAGAGAAGGTGGAGAAATTTTCCCAAGATCCCCGCAACAACTACGGCCTTTTCTCTAGGGAATTCGCCCGCCGCCATGGCCTCCACCTCGTCGGGACGACCACCACGTGGTTCTTCCTCGACATTGCTTTTTATAGCCAAAACCTCTTCCAAAAGGACATTTTCACTGCAATCGGGTGGATCCCACCGGCGCAGACCATGAATGCCATTCACGAGGTATACAAAATCGCTAGGGCACAAACCCTAATCGCTCTTTGCAGTACCGTACCCGGGTATTGGTTCACCGTTGCGACAATAGATTACCTCGGAAGGTTCTTCATCCAAATGATGGGTTTCACCATGATGACGATCTTCATGTTCGCCGTCGCCATCCCATACAACCACTGGACTCTGCCTCCGAACCGGATAGGGTTCGTCGTGTTGTACTCATTCACCTTCTTCTTCGCCAACTTCGGGCCAAACGCAACAACATTCATTGTTCCTGCCGAGATCTTCCCGGCACGGTTGAGGTCCACATGCCACGGGATATCGGCGGCTTCAGGGAAAGCCGGAGCCATCGTCGGGGCTTTTGGGTTCTTATATGCGGCGCAGAGCAAGGATAGCTCAAAAACCGATGCAGGTTATCCACCGGGTATTGGCGTAAAGAATGCATTGCTTATGCTCGGGGCGATTAATCTTGCGGGAATGTTGTTCACTTTGCTCGTGCCGGAGCCAAAGGGCAAGTCACTGGAAGAGCTTGGAGGAGAGAACATAGGTGAGGATGAGAAGGGCGAAGTTAGGGAGATGCAACCTCCTTCATTGGGACCATTTGGTGGTTAGAGAATTCAACCCGAAAAAAAAGAAAGAACTTTGGTTGTAGGAGGAGAATTTTGTTGTTGGTTCTTGAGTTTTACTTTATTTTGGTTTAATATTGCTGTACATAAATTCCATCCACACTGTGATTTCTCCTTGCATTGACCTTGTTTCATTGGGAGTGTATGTAATTCTCCATTTGCTTTGCTGATACTTGTTATAATAATATTGATCAAAACGTGCATATCTGTAAAAGTCGGCTTTTCTAATGAAATAATTAATTTTCCCTTTTTTCCTTTCTTATTTTTGCCTTGCTACATCATGAATTATTTTTTATTCTGATTTTCTTTCAAAGGCCATTGCTTTGTTGATTAATGCTTTAATAATATTGATCAAGTCTGCTATTCTAATCAAATGATCAACTTAACTTTTTTCCCTATCGTATTCGTGCTTAGCTACGTTATGGATTATTTTTATTCATGCCCAACGATGCGCGCGCTCTCTCTCTCTCTCTCCATCGCGAGTTCTGCCTCTAGATTTGGAATCCTGACCTCCATGGCTGTCAAGCCTCTACATCTAGAGACACCGCTGAGCTCGATGGCGAGATCTTAGCGGACAAGGAAGAGCCGTCAAGCTCAACGACGACGGGATGGAGGGAGGGAGGGTGAGAAGCATGGCTGAGCAAAAGATTGTGCGCATTAGGTAGTTATAGTAATCAATATGAACATTTTCAAAGATCACACCTAGCTTGTGCATGTTATATTTTTCGTGGACCGTACACATAAAATATATTTTTAATAAGCCTATTCATGCAAAGTGTATGAGGTGGGACCTAATTACATCTGATATAGATTAGATCTAATTTCCAATTTCCGTACAGATATCACAATTGGGGGGAAGGTATTGAAGTGATATGACATCGATTCATTAGCACAATATGGGGAAAATTTGTTCAACATCCACGTGGTGATCATTCAAAAAGTTAAGAGACTGACGTGTGTATAGATCGTATGACTAATTTTAGGATTTCTATTGTAGTTCTATTTTCTTTTTAGGTAAGCAAGATTAGGGGTGTCAATGGGTCGGGTCGAGTTTTCATGATACCCGACCCGACCCGAAACAATGCATATGTTTACTTGGCCTGACCCGAAACAAGACCCGAACATGATATAGCTGCGCGATCGGGTCGGGTCTAGTCAGGTTCGGGTCGAGTTTGTGTTTTAGATTTTTGCTTGACCACCTACATCTTCTTTTAAGAAGAAAACGATACACCCCATAAACAGAACTTAGGTTGTCTTGTTCGCCTGTTCAAACAAAGAAGTACAAAAGTAGATGATGACGGCACGAGAAATTCCTATTTACATAGGTTAACAACCCATTTTAACACTAGCTTTCAACCAGAATGAAACAAAAAGAGAGAAGTTACATGAGGCTAGATCAATAATGTTTAAACAAAGTTAAAGGGCTAGTCAAGATCATGTACTCTCGCATTTACCTATGCCCAATAGAGAAAAAATGACAAACCCATGATCTCAAGGGAAAATGTCTCTAATGTCCAATCAAATAACTATACAAACATTTCATTTGAATTCAATTGGATGTTTAACACTAGCCAGATGCCAGCATTCTGTTGATAGTCATAGTGATCCAAAGAGAAGCCAAAGCAACTCCACCAAAAGTGAATCAAATCTACTCCAAAGCAAACCAAACCAAAGCAACTCCACCAAGGTAACTCCACCAAGGCTGCTCCAATGTTATATACAACATGCAAGTAAGAAATGAAGAAGACAACAATTGTTAAATGCCTAATATGAATATGAAAAAGTAAATTTGCAATAAGAATAAAAAAAATTGGTTTAGCGAGTACCAATTTCCAATTTCGTCAATCATCAAGAGAAACCGATATCGAATTCGGCTCCATAATTATAGTTGAACACTCTGCATTAACTTCAAAATCAAAATGAGAACTTAAGTATCCATTGTAATATAGAAAAGAATAAATATACCACAATTATGTTTTCTAACCTGACTCAAAATTTTCTTATTCTTCTAAGTCATCCTCAATTGAAAGTGAAAGTGGCGAAGATCATAGCCAATATTGAGCACATATAAGACCCTCCACCATTCTTGGGATCAAGGAGCTACGAAAGATATCGAGTACACGACTTCCTATGTTGAATGCGACCTTTGATGCTATAGTCAATACCGGTACAGCCAAAATATCTCAAGCAATGGAAGAGAAGATAGGATATCTTGAAGAATTAACTTTGCACCAAGTTAAGATATCAAAGTCGGGGCTATAACATTCACATCATTTCTCCAAATATTTATCCAATTAAGATTTTTCTTCTAAAATTTGTTGTCCCGTTTGGCTAAGATACTTTGCAGTCATAAAGTCTGCACCAACCACGGGAGACTTTGACACATTTATTATCCTTTCACCCTTTAATCTCAAGTTGCCTTGGGGGGCAATTACCTATGCGGTATTGCTCGTACAATGATGTCAGCAATGATGTTACTTTATTATGTAAAATTTCTGCTAGCTTGCTCTCATAAACATCATTAATCAATCATTTCACATATTCCCACTTATGTCGAGGGTCCAGTATGCAAGCAATGAACAAATTAAGATTGATATTGTTCACGTTGCCATAATACTTACTGAATTTAGTCTTCATTTTTTTAGCCATTTCCTGCAAACTTTTATCTTTATTATCACAATATTCATTAATCATCCCAAAAAGCCCATAGACATCCTTTGCCAAATCATTATTAGTGACATAAGAAGAACCCAAAACTTTTGAAGTAGTATCAAAGAACAACTTTAAGAAAGGAAGAAGGTGATAGGCATAATCCCAATCATCACTAGTAGGCAACCCTTTCGCCTTAGGCAATTCTTCAACAAATTTTCTATCTTGAATTTCCAATAAGAAAAAAGCTTTTTGAAACTTCAAAACCGCCTGTAACATCATATATGTCGAGTTCCAACAAGTCTCCACATCCAAACATACAAGACTCTTGGACTCAATATTCTCTAGTGCAACACAATCCTTAAACCGCCTCAACCTCCCAGGAGAAGACCTCACATAACGTACAGCCGAACGTATTCTAACAATGGAATCATTTATGTCTTTTAACTCCTCTCTCATGATCAAACTCAATATATGAGCAAAACACCTCATGTGGAGTAACTCACCTCTCAATACCAAAGTGTTCCAAGAGTTAAGTCTTCTTTTCAAGTATTGAATTCCTAAATCATTTGAACTTATATTATCCACGGTGATAGAAAAAATACTTGAATCCTCCAACCAGTCAAACATTTCTCAATCGCCTTTCCTATTATCTCGGCAGAATGACCCAAGATTTGACAAAAATTTAGGATTTTCTTCTGCAATTTCAAATTAGTATCAACAAAATGAGTAGTGAGAGACATATAAGTCAATTTTTGACAAGAGGTCCATGTGTCGGTCGTCAAACAAACTCTAGGACATGTGTCGGCAAAATATTTCATCAAGTTTCTTCTTTCCTCCACATATAACGTGTAACAATCACTCCTCAACGTGTTACGCGTAAGGATTGAGAACTTTGGCTTGATTCTATACACAAATCGCTGAAAACTCTCATTTTCTACAAACTTAAAGGGCAATTCACCAAGAATAAACATGGTCGCTAGTTCTTTTCTACTAGCATCTTGGTCAAATTTCCATGGTGAACTACCAACCCCAACAAGTTGACCCAAGGCGTTTTTTTGCCTTTTCTTAATGTTTATATATGGATATTCCTTACATCTATCTAAATGATGATGCATTGAACTAGTCCCTTGAGTACTAGAACAACAAATGTGGACCCCGCAATATAAACATTCAGCCTTTTCTTGGTTCTTGTCTATACATGAAAGCCTTTTAAAGTGATCCCATATAATGGATCTCTTCCTTCTATTTGTGTGGCTAGAATCCATCGACAAAGACATCTAGCAATCAGGAAAAATAATTAACATTCTAGAATCAACAAAAGCCATCATTGACCAATAATTGCTATATGCTATCAACAAAACTATGCAACGAAACCATCATCTACGCAACGACAAATGACTAAACAAGGCCTTTGCATCGTTGTACAAACATGACAGGTTGAATTAAGAAAAGAACACAGTAATGGGACTACTCTACAGTTCAAAAACATGTTTGCGGAGTTAGGTAAAAATAGACTGAAAAAACAGCCAAAGTGCACACTGCTATTATAAAGACAAGACAGATGCAAAGGTTACACAGGCTAACTTGGCAATTTCTTGTCAATGAAGAAGACCATCAAATTAACAGTATACCTACAGGTTAAACACAATATGAGCTTCAGCCAAAAATGCATCAGTAGTGCCGAAGAGAGATACTAACAAAAAAAAAATAGGATTTTACCATGCAAAAAAGACGTCAACTGTGTAATGTTTCCGTGATGCAACAATAAAGAATCTCTATACCATAGCAATCAACCATTCAAGAGTACTATTCACAATGATTAGCATGCGGAACAAAGATCTAATAATCTTTACCAGGACAAATTGCTACACTAATTTGCTTAGAGGTTGAGTATATATGCTTAATGAATGGCATTCGCTTGATAAACCACTCTCCAATCCAGAAGACAATGGAACCTAGCCATGATGAAAAAAAAACCCCAACAAGGAATACAAACATCAGAGATGTGACAAAGCCCAGCCTTGCAAGATAAAAGATTCAGAACTTTGTAAATCATCATGTTACAAGTAAGAGAACAAGTTATCAATAAGAGGATGGCTTCATCAGACTAAGTTGAAAAGGTCACAACATAAAGTATATGAGAGTACTTTGTATCTACATAAGCATAGAATAGATAGTTCACGATTCATGCCTTCAAAAAACCACATTTAAGTCAAGCTGCCAATTGTGAATCAGGGCCTTATTAAGAAGTTTGGGAAGGGAGTGAGAGTACATAGAGAAAGAAGTTTCCAAGTAGAAAGGGGTCACCAGAGATTAAGATATGTAAAGGAAGAAGAGGATAGATCCCACTTCTGTTTACTGGAATAACAAAGACAAAAATCAGGTCATTGATGTGCCCAGATATCTAAAATGAAAATTGATAGGAAAGATCCAAGGAAAGGGGAATGCAAAAGCCTAAGGTTTCCTACACGAATCAAGTGGAAACAGTCAATAAATATTCGCAGAATATGACAAAAGAACATGTTTTTCACTAAGCGCTCGCTCCTTACCAAATATGTTTATCCCTAGCTAGGTATAGAAGGGACTGAAAAAACCATCAACAAATTCAATAAACCACCGTGTGATAAAAAATGTGACCACAACTGAGAATAGAACAACACTACAAATAAACATCAATTATGTCAGTCATCCAGAAGTAGTAAGCAACCAATCATTGCATATGAACAAGTAGCTAATCATGTTACCATCCAGTCTTAAACTTCTTTGAGATCCAATTCTAGAGCACAAAACAAGAAGCCTGCCAAAATAAGTGAAAAAATATATAAGCCTTGCGAACAGATTGCATTCATTTGTCACAACCTTCACTTGATAGATTTCCTACTATAATAGAATCTCCTTTACTTCACTTAACAAGGTCATTGCAAGGTCATCATCATCACTTGACCCAGTAATTTTATTGAACAGTTGGTACGACACGCAAAATTGACTAATGCAAAATGAGATGAACACGCATACACAAAACACCTCGAAAAGCACAGTGAGTCAATAGATGGGTTCCCTATTCTTCGACAAACAAAGGCACTCATGGCATCATCTCTAGACCAACCCCACCTGCTATAAGCATCAAATTTCGACGGGTCTCTTCGAGGTTTCAAAGGCGACGCGTTTGGAAATGAACAACGCCGATTCCGGAGACAACCCACATGAATTCACAAGATAAGAGACCGCGAAAAAAGGTAGACCTGAGGTGGTGGCGGTGGAGATCGATCCGAGAGTGGTGGTGGGCAAGAACAGGCGCGGTGAAGTAGGGTTCTAGAGAGTGAACTAAACATAGGACTTATAGATTGACACACAACGGCAAGTACAATCACAATCTTAAGGCACACATTCGATTCAACTGACCTCTCTCTTCTTCCTTCGCTCCCTCCCTCATAAAGTCACCTTCGTTGAACAAAGAACTTCTGGTCACAAACCCATGAGAATATTTGTGGAACACTGCAGAACCCTACTTCGCTAACTTGGTGATGCCAACCGCAATCAAGGTGGCGCCGGTGGCAAAGACACCGATCGTCGCTGCCAGTTGCCTTCGTGTCGCACTACTCGATCGCTAATTGCAGATTCGGAACTCTGGAAGAAGATGATAGGGTTTAGGGCGAGCTTGGAGCAAGAAGAACAAATGACTCTTGTTCGTTTTGGGTGAGCTTGTTTCGGGCAGGCTCAAGTAGATCCAAAACAAGCTTAAGTCTTGTTTGTACTATTACCCAAACAAATTAAGGCCAACCCGATTCAATAAGAAAATTCATTGTTTGGGTCGGGTCGGGTCATGTTTGAGCAAGTAATTTTGACACCCCTAAGCAAGATGGGCAAAGAGAGAGCTTTTAATTAGGGTTTCAAAAACTAAACAATGCACGGCATACTTTTTATGTCAAGAGCATGTCTAAATTGGCAAGGGCTTTCTTTGTCAATAGGCAGCTAGTTAACTCCCTTTATCATCAAAGAAAAATCAAGATAGATTCTTTCTTAAGACGATGGGTGTTGCCGAAGCAAGCAATCGAACAATAAAATAGACATAACAAGAAAAAAAAAATTAAATACCAGATTTTCATGGTTCAATTCGATGACCTATGTCCACGGAGAAAGTGACAAAGAATTCCACTATAGATCCAGCGATATAATAAAGATTATAATCATAATCAAACACTCTTAGTATTTTCTAACCAATTACCCCTAATAATGTACATAGTGTTTAGCTACACAATTCCTCATGAAATAAACTCTCAATTTCATGAAAGAATTAACAAATCTTAACACAAGATTTTCATGGCTTCAAAACTAAGGATGTAATTTACAAGCAAAAGCCCCTCTTGGATGCTCTTCATAGTGAAGACAGTTCTTATATTTGCACAAGAATTGGATCTAAAATGGGAAAACTTCTCCAACTAAGAATAGAAAACCTACTTGAATTAAGAAAGTTTCTCCTTCATATTCAAACTCAAAATATATTTTCAACAATCTCCACTTTGACTCGACGTTTGAGTTAAGTCACAATCACTTCGCTGATATCTAAACTTCGATACTACCCTCCCATAGCCTCCAATGGGCTAAACTACCACAGATATCTTCCAAGTCCAAATCTCGCTAGTGCAAGTTATATTTTCAGGGGTTGTACACATAAAATATATTTTTAATAGGCCTATTCATGCAAAAGTGTACAAGATAGGACCTAATTACATCTATTGTAGATTATATCCAATTTTCGCACATATATCACAATTTGGGGGGGGGGGGGAGATATTGAAGTGAAATAACATCGATTCATTCACTCAATATGGGGAAAGTTTCTTTGACCTCCTCATAATGATCGTTAAAAAAGTTACGAGACTGACGTGGGTATAGATTGTACCATTAACTTTAGGATTCTATTGTAGTGTCCTTTTTTTTTTTAAGTTTAGGGAAGCAAAACAGGCCGCGAGAGAGCTTTCAAGTAGGGCTTCAATAACCTAAACAATACACGAAGTACTTTATATGTCGAGAGCATGTCTAAATTGGCAAGGGTTTTCTTTGTCAAGGTAACTCACTTTATCATCAAAGAAAAGTCAAGATAGATTCTCTCCTAAGACGATGCGAGTGGCCATAAATCACTGAGCTGTATACTTCAAATTCCAATGGCTGGACCATTGTTTCGCCCCTAAAAACATCACCTACAATCACCATGTCATCCTTCGATAGATTTCCAAGATTCCATCTAACTTTAAGTTGACTGGACCAAAGAGTTATCGACACATTTGTCTGCTTTCTCGGCTTTGTAAGTTACCACGACTCTCGCGCGCGCGCGTGCTCTCTCTCTCTCTCTCTCTCAAACATGATAATGGAATCTCAACAGCCCATGATCGTGAAGGTTGATTTATCATATCTCCAAATCTTTGTTCTCTTATGAATTTGTCTTCGCAAGCGTGCACTGGGTTATTTCATGATGCATACATTTTGATAGCATCTATATATATGCCCGTACTCTCAGCGTCCAAGTCTCTGCACGAGGTCAACGAAACTTATTTTTTGTGCTTCTAGATTGGGGACCGATGCTTCCTGTGGTTTGTAACTTATCTTGCTTCTAGTTGACTCTTTAAAGAAAATGAGGCTTTTTTTTTTGGTATAATCAAAGAATTCTTAGTTGAATATATGCACAGTTGAAATAAACGCACATTGAGTTTTCGAAATGTGAAATTATGGACTCTAATGTGAAAATTTGAGGTGACTTGGGAAAATGATGGCCTTTTCTTTCTGCGATTTTAAATTTAGTTCACTTTATTTGTCATAATTTGGAAATTATCGCTGAGTGATGGTTGGCACCAATAAGTAACTTCAAATCATTAGCTCAATTGCCCTTGTTAGGCAGAAATTTTACCGCTAAAAGTGGTGTACAAGTAGCATACCAAAAAACCGATAAAAGAGAAAATCGATATATATAATTACAGATTTTTGTATCAAGCCACCATGATAAGAAAAAGAAGCTTGAATATGTGCAGTGAAAGAAGTCTATCCAAGACGATTGTTTTTCGGCCGCTAGTGGAGTTGGAAATTGTTGGAAAAAGATACGATTTTATTTTTAATCTTGATTTGAATTGATTCAATCAAGGATACTCGGAGATAAAGTAGGAGAGTGTAATCGTTGTAATCTTGCTTATTCTTTCCTTTTTTGTATGATAAACGCATATATGTACAGAGTGAAAGAAGATGAGAAAATTGCCCAAAAATATGTCTTCATTGTTCTTGTTTTTCAACAGAAATATTCCGTGTATGAAAAGTCAAACGAGGACAGTAAAGTTTGTTGAATTGGTGCCCAAAAAGCGACAAGAATATTAACAATTTGGTACGTTTTGGTACGACTTCGCAATGCAAATGTCATTTCCAATTGCTTATTAAGTAGATGAGAATCTTATTAAAACTGATGTGACGATTTTCTATGGAAAACTTTAAAATGCCAATAATTCAATGAACCACGAGCTAATTCAAAAAGTATATATTAATTTTATCTTGAGTGACAATTATAATCCAAACTCTTAGTCAGTCTTAAGAAAAGCATCAACATTTATTCGAATCTCAAATCTGGCCTCCGTGATGTAAAATTTTCAAACTGTTCCGATCAAATTTGAAATTTAAATGAAAGTTTATAATTTTTTATGATACAAAAAAAAAGTTTGGACCCAAATTGTCATGTAAAGTAAAGTTGGAGTTTTTTTTTTTGAACTAGGCCAACCATTTATTTCAATACCTAATTAAAACGTGCCGCATCGCTTATTAAGTAGACTCTATTAAGAACTCTCAAACAGTGTTGGTAACCACATTTTAACATTTTATTTCTTGGTAATTTACGACGTTGTATAAAAGCTTACTACTTTTCATAGTAATCTAGTGTAAAACATCTTTAGTATTTTTTTTTTTGGTAAGGGGACATCTTTAGTATTTGAACAATGTACTTGTTAATATTATAGAATACTTTACTAAGGAGTAAGGATTACGATGTTTCACCGAGATCAACAAAAACTATTGTAAATATTCAAATAACCGAATTTTCCACCGTTTACGATTTTTTACCAAGATTCGTGATGTTTTGTCATAACCTAGTCCAACAAGTCATAAATGCTCAACTTTTTACTATTCTACAATGTTTTACTAAGGTTTACGACATTTCTTTGTAACCTAGAGCAACACATCATAAATATTTAAATATCCATGCTCTTTATATACGACGTTTTCTAAAAGCGTACAACATTTTGTAACGTAGTTCAAAGCATCGTAAATATATTAACATTCCAATTTTTTATATTTATGATTTTTCACAAAAGCTTACGATTGTTATCATGATCCAATACAAAACATCGTAAATATTTTAAATTTTTATTGCTTTACAATATCTTACGAAGGCTTAAGACATTTTGTAACCTAGTGCAAAACATCGTAAATGTGTACATATCCTAGTTTTGGATAACTTACAACGTTTTCCAAAGGCTTACGATGTTTCATCGTTCAAAAGTTCAAAATGTCCTAAATATTTGAATATATAAAATCTTATAACTTTTCACAAAGGCTTACTAGATTTCATGGTAACCCAATGCATAACATTGTAAATGTCTAAATAAAGTAACTCTTAGAAATGCTTAGGATGTTCCTTCGTAACCAGAGCAAAACATCGTTTAAATAGGCTAATTTCTGGTTCTTTACGATGTATTCCAAGTGCTTGTGATGCTTCGTTGTAACTCCAATCCTTTAATATTTTTTTTTTGGTAAGGTGCAATCCTTTAATATTTAATTATGTAATTTTCAATATTTTCCGATATTTTACCGATGCTTGCAACGTTTTCTTGTATGCAAAACGTTGTGAATGTTTAAACGTCCTAATTATTTTTTATAACTCAAGACGTTTTCCAAAAGACTTACAACGTTTAGTTGTCAAGTCTTTCCAAACATTGACTTCAATGTTTTCCGTTTTAATATTTTCCAAAGCGTACCACGTTTCGTCGCAACCTATTAAAAACACTGCAAATTCTTAAATCTGCTAATTTTCTGTCATCATTTATGATGCATTTCAAAGGCTTACGACATTTCGTCGTAACACGGTTTGAACATCATAAAATATTTTACTATTTGAATCTTTAGTATTTATGACATTTTACTGAGGCTTACAAGAGTTTTATTGTTAACAAATGCAAAACGTACTGAATATTCAAATAATCCAAAATGACATTTAATATCCTCTGATTTTTTTTATTAAGGCTTACTATGTTTTGTCGAGAGCTAAAACGTTGTTTATTAAAAACTTAAAATGTTTACAATGTCAATAATTAGATATGCTGATTATTAAAAACTTGTGACGTGCTTTTCAAGGGCTTACGACATTCCCTGGTAATGCAGTTTAAAACGTCATAATTATTTCGAAATTTTAAGTTTTCACGTTTTACCATGTTTTCCAAAGACTGACGACTTTTCACTGCAATCAACCGGCAAAATCTCATAAATCTTTTAAATATGTAAATTTTTAATGGCTTACGAAGTTTTAAAAAACATTACAATATCGACTCTTAAGACATTGTAAGATGTCATAAACATCTAACTTTTGTCTTTTATTATAATGTTACACATGCACATAAGATTGTTTTTAAGTTTAATTTTTTCGGTCTTCTGTTGATAAGGTACTATAAATATTTTTTTAATGTCTCCTTTTTTTATAGTTTACGTGCACTCATATTGCGCTTCATTCAAAATTTTAATATTTTCTTACATTTAAGATATTTTGCACACGTAAAACAAATAAATCTGCTAATATAGTATTTCCAAACTAGCGTTAAGTTGAACTCCCAATTTTTCCATTTGGATTATGAAATCGAAAATTGTTCCAAAAAATAAGGCGACGTGGAGTGCGGTGCACCGGGATTACCTTTTCTCATCCTTTTCGAGCCTTCCTTGGTCGCGTGTTCAAATCCCCAATTGCCCCTTCCTCTCAAGAAACCCTAATTCATCTACGACGCGGGTTCGACCCGTGTACTAGTCTTCAAACAACTCTAGCTTTATCTCAATTTGCATAGGCGATGCGACGGTGATGGATTCGTTCAGAATGGGCAGTAATTGTAGCTCAAACTAAACACTCCCACCGCAGATGTGAAATCCCCGGACACGCCCGGTGGCCATTCCATTTCGCCCCCGTGCGCCACTAAAAAGAAGTCACTTTTTGGAAGGTGCGTGTCCTTACGAATGCGGGTACCTAGCTTATCCGATGAGTGCCCAATGATGGGATGACATGATAGACATGTCCCAATATAGGCCAGAAGGTTAAACGCATAAGGATAATGGAGAGTACTAGCACCATGGAAGCAGGCCCACAACTTTATTCCTTATTTTAATATGTCGATATCCGGATGCCTTCCACTCCTAATTTTTCTCGTATCTTTGTTTTATTTAGGGAGAGATAATACCCTCTGGAAATTTTACATTCTACTGATTCCAAAGTCAAGACGATGATCGAAATGAAACCTTTTAAGAAGATGCTTAAATCTAATCTTCAAATGGTCGTAAGTCTAAATCCTCATGATTTTGAATTCCTTTTTGATGAGCTCGGAATGATGTATTGATGCAGTATGAGTCTGATTGTGGGTACGTGGAAGGTGGTCCACTAAGCGGGGAAGTCGGTAATATTCTTTGGAGATCACTTCGTTTCGGAATTTGCATGAAGATATATAGAGCACGGAACGGAACTAGTTGACCATGACGCATGCCAACATGTTCCAACCTCACAACCACGCCACCTGGCTTTGTTCATCCACAAGATGAGACTCACTGAAAACTTGTTTCGTGCATTGCGTGCTCCACTTCAAACTCATTTAAACAATTGCATCCGTGAACTCGAACTAAAATTAAGGGTAGATTTGTTCGAGGAAAAACTGTTTTTGGGAAATTGTTTTCTAACATTTTCTGTGTTTGGATGATGGAAAACCAATCAACCTATAAAGAACGTTTTTTATAGATTGAAAACAATAAGTTTGGATTAAGCGAAAACGAATTTCCCTTCTAACAAGAAAGAAATCATTTTCCTAAACCATCAAATAAATGAAAACTAATCATTTTCCTCGAAAATAATTTTCTTTAGGGAAAATATCACCAAAAACCCTAAACTATTACACTTGTAATAAATTTACCCTAAACTTTTTTTTGTGACACGAAAAATCTCAAATTATATCACTTGTGATAAATTTACCATGAACTTTTTTTTTGTGACACGAAAAATCCATAACTATGCCACTTGTGATACATTTACTTCACAATACTTTGACCCATGGGCATTTTCGTCTTTTTTCTTTTTCTATTTTTTTTCCTTTTTTTCTTTTCTTTTCTTCTCTGATGAGGGCAACCCTTGTCAGCATCGGGCGATGGCTGCCCTCGCCGGCGTCGGGCAAGGGCTGCCCTCGCCTGAGTCGGGCGAACTTACCCAATGCCAGATCTGGCGAGGTCGACTTCGCCTGACTCAGGCAAGGGCTGCCTTTGTTGAATCTAGTAAGGGCTGCCCTCACAAGATAAGAAAAGAAAAAAAAGAAAAAAAATAGAAAAAAGACGAAAATACCTATGTGCCAAAGTATTGTGAGGTAAATGTATCATAAGTGGCATAGTTTAGGGTTTTTCATGTTACAAAAAAAAGTTCAGAGTAAATTTATCACAAATGGCATAGCTTGGGGTTTTTCGTGTCACAAAAAAAATTTAGGGTAAATTTATCATAAGTGACATAATTTGGGTTTTTGGTGGTATTTTTCTCTTTTCTTTATCAGAAAGTTTTCAAGGGAAAGAAAATTATTCTAAAGGAAATATAATTAGTTTTTATTTGTATGGTAGTTTAGGGATATTGATGTCCTTCTTACCAGAAGAGAAGTCATTTTCTCTAATCTAAGTTTGTTGTTTTCAATCCATGGAAAACGTTTTCCATAAATCGATTAGTTTTTTTTATCATCTAAACACTAAAAAGGTAGAAAATAATATTTTAGAAATAATTTTCTTTCAAACAAATGAACCCCAAGGGTGTATTTGGTTCGGGAAAAATTTCTTGATAAAGGAAAATTTTTTACAGGAAATCATTTTTCCGGGAAAATGTTTTTCCCTTTCAAACTAGGGAATTCATTCTTCTAACTTTAAACATGCATGTATTTTTTGACCGTATATGATTTTCCGTTGACTAATCATTTTTAGTATACCAAACGCGTGGCGGTCCAAAATGGTAATTCGCAAAAAAAATTTCACCAAAGCAAAGACACCCTAATGGACTCCATCGGATTGAACTCAAGTAGATTCAATAAAGTTGTAGTTATCATTTTGATTCATGTGAGATAATTTTTCTTGGTAATACAAAGCCCACGACGAGGACTACCAAATTGCTTTTGATATCTAGAAAAATTACGTTTCAAGTTTGAACTCGTTACACCGTCACGATGGATATTGAGTGGAAAATTGAATGTGAAGTCATAGTCTGAATAGGACTTTCTGGCTCAATTCGGTGGATGACGAAACATGTGGTTTGAGTTGGAGTCGAACGCACAAAATGGTTTCGTGCTTCAAGTCCTTTTGCTTATGACCAAAAAAAAAAAGTCCTTTTGCTTAGTAATTTATGCTACTGTCATCGAATTGAGATGGTCCTTTCTCGTGAAAGCGTAAGTGTCCCAAAGCGCGAGTTAATTTCTCGCACATCGACCTTGTTGATCTTATCTAGCAATTATGTGAGGTGAAACATCACGGGATTGGTTCTAATTTAGGGTTAGGAAATACGTGATTGATTGATTATAACTCTTGTAGTTCTCCGATTGATAGTGGGGTCTTTCTAGCCGGTTTTCTCCATGATGTAGTTACCGACACGCGAATCAAATCACGCAACTTGACAGTGTTCTTTATCGTTCCTGGTTAATACCTTAGTTATTGAAAGTTAGTTTTCGCACAATTTCACAACAACGCCGTGCCCCCGAAACAATGGTGATAGTGATAGTGAGGGAGGAAAATATGTCAATCAATAGGAATTGGATGCCGGATGTCAACTTCCATTGATCTTATCCTCACAGCTTACTTGTCCTCTTTTAGTTTTATAAAGAACCGATTCTCGAAACCCACGAAAGGAGAAGATGGAGGAGGACTCGGCGACTGGGAAACGTCGGATACTCCTTTCCCCCAACGAAACCACACGGCTTCTTGGGATGACAAAAGTTGACCCCTAGGACTTGATTATCGAAATGAAATGTTTAGAATTTGATTCATCGATGGCTAAGACGTTTAAAAAGTGTTACTGCATTAAAAAACAAAGCACGTGTTTTGACTTTTACTTTGATTCTCGCAACGTGGGCCCAATTAAGGGAATTCATATTCATTCATCTATCCGATTGTGAACGTGCTTTCACAAAACTACAGCTAAATCTTTAGTTTTGATCATGGTTGGGTTCGATCTCATTTAGCTGCCACTTGTTACCGAGGAAACGATCTAGCAAAATCACCAAAATTCTATGCTTTGATTTGTGATGATTATCGAACAAGATTGATTCGGCACTTAAAAATGGGAACGTATCAATCTAATTTAACTTATACAATTTAGTGCTTATAATACTTGTTCGATACTTAAAATTTTCAGTTCTTATTTTTCAGTTTATTAAAATGGACCTTACTTTTTAGTAGTTACACTTTCAATCTCAAAATCAATTTTCCATGAAGGAGTGTTTATTGGTCATAATAGAAAGTGTCGTCTCATGAAGCATTAAACTTGTTGCACCCTAAGAAATTTGATATTATATGTAATCAACTAGTAGGATAATCGAAATGTATTCTAGTGAATATTCTTAAGAAATGTCATGTTAATAAGACACACAAATCACGGTTAAGCAAGACCCATAAATAATAACTTTGGATAATTTTATAAATGATCTCTGAACTTTTGCTCAATATGTAATGTCGTTCCTAAACTTTTAATTTATTAAATATGTTCCATGAACTTTTGTTGAATGTTGAATTCAACCCGTAAATTATATAAAAATACCAATGTTATTTTTTCATTTATTCAAGTTGAGGGATAATGTATCTGGGGATTAAATTGAACATATATTAAAATTTCATGGACCACATTAGATAAGTTAAAAATTCGAAGATGATATTGTATATTGGGTTAAAATTCATGAATCATATTGAACAAATTAAAAGTTTATAGATAATATTACATATTAAATTAAAATTTAAAAATTATTTGTGTCATTTTTCCTAATAATTTTCCCATTACTAAATGATGTCTAGTCAGGAGCGTGCATTTGGTGTTGGGTCTCCAAAAGCAAGAGTTTTCTCGATAATGGAGTCCCGCGACTTTGGTGGAGCACAGAGAGGTTGCGATAAGTTGACTTTGACCTTTGTCTCCCACCGAAGGAACAGACCAAAGAAATGACCGACGCCTAATAAACTTTTAGGTGCCTATGTTATGAACAATGCGGTCTGAATATCAATAAATCTGGTGCGCAATCCGAGATTAAGGGAACTATACGACATGCGCAAGAAGATCTAATGGCTTTCTTCAAATTTTGGTCTGCTACAATGTACATGGAACAAACAAGATTAAGATTAAAAGAAAGATAACACAGATATCGAAGATAATGAACGAAAGACGTCGAGCCACCCGCACCTTCGTTCATGTATAATGTAAGGGGTAGGTAACTATCAAATCAAGCATGGATACGAATATGAAATTCAATTTTTTTTTCACCAAACACATAAAATTTCGATATCTCTAAACAATCAACCAAAAGAGTTACGCTATGCTTTATCGAGTGATTTGTGTATGCGGATCAATCACTCTTCTAATTTGCACTGCCAAAAAGATTACTATTCCTTATAAAAAAAGGTTTAATTGAAACATATAATATAGGATCATCGCTCTAAGCAATGTTACACGAGTTAAAGCGACACGCAGCTCAAAAAAATGTGTAGAAATGCACTCGTTCTTGGTCCCCGAGTCTACTCTATGACATCGATTTTCACCATCCGTTAAGCTATGATTATTCTTGGTCCATAAGTCTACAACTCCCCCTAAGGTTGTAGTGGTTACCTTAACCCTGAGGATCATTGCAACTTGCGGGTGTTGAGGGGGCATCTCTACTGTGGTCAGACCCTCAATTATACATCTTGTTTTAAGTCCCGACGGTCAGGCATCCCAAGCCTCCCGTCTTCCCAAAATACCTTCTTCTTTTTCCTTCGGAGAAAAGGAACATCCTCTTGTCACTTTACAACGAAGGGATTCATTGACATCGAAAAGATTTCAAGGTTTGAACGATATGATACGATGGGGCAACTTAAGGACTTGTTTCGGGTCGAACCCTATCCATCGATATTCACCGTCCTTTGAGCTATGGATATTCTTGTCTAATAAAACAAAACAACACGAGGCCATAATACAAAGTTGAAATTAGGGGGAGTGTGAGGCCACCGTCTAAGGTGTGGATATTTGAGCCGCCCCCCACCTTAAAGGGCCAAACCTACCCCTCTTCCCCCGAATTCCCAAGAAGTCCCACATCGCTCGATCTCACGGGGCGCGCCTGTTCTCACGCGCACTCTCTCCCTTTCCGTCTTCCTTGACCCGTTGACTGGAATTTCAGAGTCCGACATCCTTCGTAAGTTGACGCACGCGGACCTTATGGGACGTGATAATTACGACGAAGACGCCACATCCCCTCGCGTTACACGAGTCCACCTCGGGACCCGAAATAGCGGGTCGGATCGGGTCGGGTCGGGTTCCGGCAAGAAACGCGACCGCTCGCTTGGGCAACGTACTCTTTCTGTTGAACGTATATCCTTCTTTTAAGATTTTCAGCTAAATCACAGAATAGCTATGGAAACTGGTTGGAAAGTTACCCTAGAAAAGGAGACGGAAAAGGAAAAATTAGCCTTTTATATAGATCTGAAAATGAGAAAGTAACATAATTAGAAGGAGCGTTCTACTTTACAGAGGGAATATGTAGAAATTTGAGTTTTTGAAAATAGAATAATTTTTATTGCAAATATTGTTGGCGGGCCGAAGGTCTTGCCTAGAACAGGGTTTGGGCCCACAGTAATTGCCTGGATCCGCACCTTTGAGGCTCGCGACGAAAATTAGAGCTATGCCCGCTCATTTGCGGGCGGCCTAGAAGGCCTCGTATGATGTCCCGACTCATGATCAAATCTAGTTACGATTGCATCGAAGAAAGGAAAATCTTTTAAGTCTTTGTCCGACAAAGGGGACAAAGTATAGTTTCAATAGTGGCACTTTTACTTTGCTTGCATCGAGTCAAATTCAATGATAGAGAAGATGACGGGGCTTGTTTCACGGGAACGAGATTTAACTTTGTACGTTGTAAGGAGCACAGCATTATTCAGCAACCTATTATTTGTAGTGAGACCTGATTAATGAACTCATTTGGGTAGACCCCTCCAAGTAGATAGCCTAAAAACCCTTACCTAGGCTTTTTTATGAGGAAAAAAGAAGGAATAATTCTGCTGAAAGTCTTAAATGATATCCACTGTGATTTTAAAAATCCAAACTTTATTTTGCATTACCAAAAATCTCAAATTTGTACTAGTCTGACCGATATTCCCTTCATCCCAGTCCTGTCCAAGACAACTTTTAAGAATCTTACGGGTAGCTTACGTGGACAATACCATGCAAACGAAGTCGACGTGAATCTGATATGACGTTTAGTGAAGCCAAAGCTAAATCGATTTTGGAGGGAAATACTCTGACTAGAGGAAAAAATTTATTAGATTCAAGTCAACACCGTTTGCTTATCGTTGGTCCACATGGGATATTGCTATGAGTTTGGGGTTTTGATAACATGAAAAATGTTTAGAATAATGATACCATAGTGGGCATGACTTTAGAATTTCATTGGTATTTTCTTTAAAAAAGAATATATTAATCAAGTCGAGGCAAGTCCGTGCCGGCCAAAGTGAATGATTTGGGTAAGAGAAGGGAGTAGCTACCCAAGTCCCACCAGTTTTGTCCTACCGGCGAATCAAACCTAGGCCCTTCCATCGGATTGGCAGGTTCATGATCACCTCTAATTTGTACCCCTAAGATGGTGCACTAGAAAAAATGATCAGCATGCGCACGGCGAAACTGACTCATCGGACTTGTAAGCCAAAGTATGAGCAAAAGTCTCAGCGGCACCATGACTTTTGTATGTGCAATTTTGGTCAAAAGAGTCACCAGCAGCAGGTAAAAAGCGTTAACAGGTAGGAGAAAATGCTGGGCTGAAAAGCTTTTTGAAACTCTGCGTAAAGCTCAAATCAGGAAAATGCCAAAAACCGAGTAGAAAATTAAAAACTCACAGGTGGCCGCCTCGTTGGCTTTTAAATACCGAACCCCCCCTTCCCTCTTCGCTCCATTGCATTGCCCCACAGACCTCTCTCTCTCTCTCTCTCTCTCTCTCTCTCTCTCTCTCTGAGGAGACTTGTACCACGTTGTCACTGTTCAGACGTACGAAGTACGGACTCTTTCGTCCATCCTTCGCGTAACTTTTTCCTGTTCTTTTTTGCAACTTGGGAACTCTGCCTCTCCTATCTCGTTGCACTCTGTGCGTTCATTTGTTGTTTCTTCGGAAGGGGTGCGTTCTGATTCTTGAAGTTCTCGGTCTTTCAATCGGTGCTTTCTGTAATCTGCCTTTTCCCATTTTTTTTCGTTCTTTCTTTTGACTTGTGTGCCTCTGTTTTGCTTTCCTTTTCTCTGCAAAGATTATAAGAACAGACAATCTGCTTGGCGAATACATGCTTACTTTTTTTAATCATTTGGGCTTCATATAGTGTGATTTTCTACGAAGGTTCTGTTTTCAAGCTTTACAAGTTTTTTTCTGATAAAGTTTATAGTATTAAAGTCATGCCTTTGTCATTCCATGTTCTATATAGCCTGTGAAATCAAGGTTAGGAGATCAGTATACGTCAAGTAAATATGCTTCTTTGCTAGGATCGTACACAGCTTTCACGTTTCTCACTCTGAAAATTACGTTTGAGATGATGTCAGAAGAGCACGATTCAAAAATCATTTGCTCATAATGTTATCAAGACATAAACCTAAAGCTCAAGCTCAACCACGCGGTCTCACTTTATTGACTTGATAAAGGACACGTGCTCGTATTCCATGCCTTCAGTTTTCCTATCCACCAGTCACCATCCACTGAGTTTTCTTCTTCAAAACTCAACCTGCTTTTTTGTTTTGCAAGTCTTTTACGTCTCTAAGAGGAATTCAGCACGGGTGTACATGGGACTTTCTGCTTATTCATTCCCTTATATCCTCTGTTGATTTCACCTTCCCAAGTAAAATTCTACATCTCCTATATTTTGGGTCACATCAACATCTTACTTTTAGTTCCCTTAGTTGAGCATATTTTCTTCTGATGTTACTAAATTTTACTGTTGAATGTAACAGCTACGAGGGAATTTGCGGAAAAGGGCTGATCAATGGCTAAGGAACAACTGCAGGTGCTCAATGCCCTTGATGCAGCCAAAACACAATGGTACCACTTCACGGCGATCATCATCGCCGGCATGGGCTTCTTCACAGACGCGTACGACCTATTCTGCATCTCCCTCGTGACGAAGCTCCTGGGCCGCCTGTACTACACTGAGCCGGGCTCCGCCACCCCGGGCACTCTGCCTTCCAACGTGTCGGCAGCGGTCAATGGGGTCGCCTTCTGCGGGACCCTTTCGGGCCAGATCTTCTTCGGATGGTTGGGTGACAAGATGGGCCGGAAGCGGGTTTACGGCATGACCCTCATGCTCATGGTCCTCTGTTCTGTCGCCTCGGGGCTCTCCTTCGGTAAGGAAGCAAAAGGGGTGATGGCAACCCTTTGCTTCTTCAGGTTCTGGCTCGGGTTCGGCATTGGCGGGGACTACCCACTTTCCGCCACCATCATGTCGGAGTACGCGAACAAGAAGACTCGTGGTGCCTTCATCGCAGCCGTTTTCGCGATGCAGGGTTTTGGGATTTTGGCTGGCGGGATGATTGCGATAATTATCTCTTCAGCCTTCAAGTCTAGATATCCCGCTCCGGCCTATGAAGTCAATCCAGGCCTCTCCACCATCCCGCAAGCCGACTATGTGTGGCGGCTGATTTTGATGTTCGGTGCGCTTCCGGCCGCTCTCACATATTACTGGAGGATGAAAATGCCTGAAACAGCCCGTTACACCGCTCTAGTGGCCAAGAATGCCAAGCAAGCCGCAGCCGACATGTCGAAGGTTCTCCAAGTCGATTTGGAAGCAGAGCCAGAGAAAGTCCAGCCCAAGGTGAAAGGGACCGACTTTGGCTTGTTCTCGAAGCAGTTCCTCCGACGCCACGGACTCCACCTGCTCGGCACGACAAGCACCTGGTTCCTGTTGGACATCGCCTTCTATAGCCAGAACCTTTTCCAGAAAGACATCTTCACTGCCATCGGTTGGATTCCAAAGGCGAAAACCATGAATGCCATAGAAGAGTTGTACCGGATTGGGCGTGCGCAGACCTTGATCGCTCTCTGCAGCACAGTCCCAGGGTACTGGTTCACGGTGGCGTTCATCGACAGGATCGGAAGGTTCGCAATCCAATTGATGGGCTTCTTCTTCATGACAGTGTTCATGTTTGCTCTGGCCATCCCTTACCACCACTGGACCTTGCCGGACAATCGAATCGGGTTCGTGATCATATACTCGCTCACCTTCTTCTTCGCAAACTTCGGCCCGAACGCCACCACGTTCGTGGTCCCCGCGGAGATCTTCCCAGCACGGCTCAGGTCGACTTGTCACGGCATATCTGCCGCAGCCGGCAAGGCCGGGGCCATGGTGGGTGCATTCGGCTTTCTGTACGCAGCGGATGGGATCGGCGTCAGGAAGACCTTGATCATACTCGGCGTGATCAACTTCTTGGGGATGGTATTCACCTTCTTGGTGCCAGAGTCGAAGGGCCGCTCGCTCGAGGAAATCTCCGGAGAGAATGAGGAAGAAAACGCAGCCGAGTTGAGGACCGTTCCAGTTTGAACATGGCCGTTCACCCTCCCGACAAGTGCTGCCAAATCGATCATGATTCGAGTCCAAGCTAAAACCTAAAAGATAACCAAAACACATCGCATGGGATCATCCACCAAGTAAAAGTTCATGGTGGTTATAGCAATAACTAGCATAAGAAATGTGTAGAAATGTACTTGCTCTTGGACTATGAGTCTTTCTATGATGCTGATTTCACTGTCTTTTAAGCTATGATTACTCAGGTCTAATCAAATATAAGTGAAGAAGGCGACAATGAGAATGTTCTTCCGAAGTTGGAAGAGAGGGAATCTATAGAAATTTAAGCTTTTATAAATTGAATATTATTCATCTGAAACATGGCGGCGGGCGGAAGGTCTTGCCCGAGCCCGTGGTTGGGGCCCAAAATAGTTGCATGGATCCACGCACTTTGCGAGTTAGTGACCAAAATTTAGAGCCCTGTCCACTCATTTGGGGGTCCGGACTGGAGTGTCTCACGAGACATTCCGATCCATGATCATGTCTAATTATGACCGTTTTGAAAAAAGAAAAAGAAACGAAGGAAAACATTCGAGTCTTTGTCCAACGAAAGGGGAAAAGTTACAGTTCAACAATGGCACTTTTACCCTACATGCGTAGAGTCAAATTTGATAATGCAGAAGCTGATTTCACGAAAACAAGATTCGGATTTGTACGTCGCAAGAAAAATTTTTCAAAATCATTCAGCAGCCTGTCATTTGTAAAAGACCCGATCAATGGATGCAATTGGGTATGAGGTTTCCTAGTACAAAAGCCTTAAAGCCCTTGCCTAGGCCTCTCCTGGTTAAAAGAACGTCCGAATTTCTTCACATAAAATTAATCCGTTTTAGACGAGTCTGGGTCAGGCAAAGTGGACAGATTGCACAAAATAAGAGAAGTGTTTGCCGAGTTTGATAACACATGACAGTTAATGGGTATATCGATTTGGAGTTTTACTCTTCGTTTATCACTAATGTACCAATTTAAAATTTTTCGTAATATTAATCTAATTTAAAGAAAATTAATGGAATACAAACTCTCATCTATCCTTAGTGTCTGTTCGTCTGCTTGTTTCGTGGCTTGTAACTCTGCCTCTCCTTTTTCGTGTCGTGCAGTCGAACTGGATTGGACTTGGCACTCATCCTTATTTAGTCCTGATCATACACTCCAAAAGTCAAGCCCGTAGACAGGAAGAAGATGAAGCAGAGATCTGTTTTTCTTGTCCTCGGGTCATAGGCCAAAAGTTTCTCGGCCGAGGACAAGCTCGTGCAGCATTTGGTGAGTCGGAATATGAGGCTGGATTTGTAATTGGTCTTGCACTCATCCTCACCGTTCTCAAGAATTTTACGGAGAATCACATCCTCATAATCAATCGTACCATGTCCAATTCAGTCCGGACATTCACTCCCTCGAGAGACACATACAGATTACTTTGGCACACCAACTGATTTTCACCTACTATGGCCATCATTGGGGAAGTGGCATCAATTCCCGACCATTTTGTATATGGAAGACCAATCTCGTCTTTAGAGATCTTCTAATATGATCATTTCTAGAATCCTAGCACAAGCATCTCAACGCCACTCTCATGGGTCAATTGGATTAAATCTTATGCATGTCACATTTCACCTCGATGCCGCAAAACCTCACTTGTCAGCCCACATTGAAACGGGAGAAATAAGACTATGAAACTCACGGGAACTGTTTTGGTCGAGACTTCATTATGCTTTCATCTGTGATTCGTAAAAGTTCGGAAGAATCTTTGAATGTTAATTTGCAACAGTCCAAGCTTGAATTGGCATTGCTTTTTTTTTTTCTTTAAATGGAAAATTCCATAAAAAGTCTAAGGGCATGAATGATAAAATTTCTCTTCCCCGATCCTATTTCTGGATCCTAAACAAGTTTCTAAGCAAAAAATAACGTTTAATAATGACACAAAATTAACAAATAGAAATTCGTTTGATAGATTATTCTTAAATTTCTGTTCTTGGCTGGTGACCGGCGACGGACAGGGTGGGCGGCGGTGGTGAGAGCAAGCAATAAAAGAGAGTTGTTATTTCTATGTCTGTCTCAGTAATAGAAAAGTAGACAATTTTAATTTCTCATTTCTATTCCAAACATATTTTTGAGCTAAAAATTTGTCCCGAAAATAGAAAAATGAAATTATTTTACCAAACGGATTTTTGTTTCAAATATGTTCCCAAGAACGAAAAAAAGAAAAATAGGGAAACATAATGGTTATCATTCGTTCCCTAAACTTTGCCTAGTGTGACAATCATACCTCAAACTTTTGTTTTTCGTTTCACGAATACCCCAAAAATTATACGAGTGACCAAAAATAGCTTTCATCATAGTTCCGTCCAAGACAGTCATTAAAAATCTAATGTGCTCAGCCGACTAGGGGTGATCAGTTCTAGGATGAGTTGGGTCCGGACCTAAAACCTGAAACCAACCCTGTTATAACCGGTTTTCAATTTTTGGAACCTAAAACCAACCCTGTTTTTCCTAGACCCTGTTTGGAACCAACCCTGTTTTTCCGGTCCGGTTTCAGGGTCTACCCGAGAACCTTTTTTTTTTTGTTCCTTTTTTCGGTTTCATTTTTTTCTGGCAAAATAATATAGGTAGCAATGAAACAATTTAAAATAAAAGATGAATAACAAAAACCACTATCTGCCAAAAGTAACAATCTCCAAAATGAGCAATTGAAATTACAACCCATCAAAATCAACAATTCAAAAGCACTATGTGGCAAAACATAGTCTAATCGCATAAATATTTAAAAGTCACATTTCCAGGGAATTTATTCAACATGTTTAGCTCTTTATTTTGTGTCATGATGAGATAACTTCTCACTTCTGTTTCCGAATGAAATATCTTGAAAGAAAAATCAAGAGACTTAGCGGTAAGGCATCTGCTCTCGCTGGAAAAATGTCTATATATCTTATCTGAATCACACAATATTTAGATAACTTTAAGGGTCGTGCTGTTTCGCTCATAGTTGTGAAATATATTCCAATATTAAACTGGAAATCAGTTCTAAAACCGGTGAAGTAGGGTAGCGAGTAGGGTAGTGAGATATAGGCTTTTTACTTTTTTATACATTATCTCAAAACTGGTTCTAAAACAGGTTTAGATTGGTTTTTACTTGGAACCGGAAACCGGACCGGTTCTAACCGATTCCCAAAAAATGGAACTGGTATCCGGACCGGTTCTTGTTAGAACCGGTTCCCGGACCTGTTTTTCGGGTGAGTTGGTTCGGTTTCCGGGTAAACCCAGTCCGGTTGCACACCCCTACAGCCGACAGAGCATGAAATGGGCCGACAAGGCTTTGTCTTTGTCACTACGGACGAAGCGCAAGGCGGGCGCGAGGGGCCTGGCGTGCTCTTTCTCGGCCATGGACAGTGGGAGTGGCTTGGGGGACTTCGTCATGCGGGGAGTTGCCGGCCAAGTGTTTGTGGAAATGGTTGGGTGAAGCGTCTCTTGGCGTGGATATTGTGTGTAGAACAAATCAAAAATCAAGTTGTGAATGAAAAGCAAAAAATAAAAATAAAAATCGAAAATCAAACCGAACCGAACCAAACCGGTTTTTCAGTTTGGTTTGGTTCGATTTTTCAAGAAAACTGAATCAAACCGAATCATTTACACCCCTAAATATACATATCTTCATCTTTATACAAGCATCAATGTTCGTAAAATTTTGCACGTGTTAACGAACGTGTTAAACAAGTAATATAATAATGAGAAAGGTATCATTCCACAGAGATTGATGATTAATAAAACAATTAAGTATTAAAAATAGAAAAATTGTAAAATTTATCTAATAGATCAAAATAAAATTGAGAATAAATAAAAATTGAAAATTTTTAAAATGAAATTTTAGAAACTAAAGGTAGATAATCAATTAGATAAAATATGTTAGAGCATTTGATTTCACCATAACCACTAGATATAAATTTTAAATCATTATGCATATAAGAACAATATCAAAGATGTGATAGCAGAATTTCCTAGTCCATTTAATATCTTATTTTTAAGTATAGCAAACCTACTCAGTTTATCAATTCACTTTATCTCTATATGAATTTAAATAAACATAAGTGGATTAAAATATGTGAATATTCCTGATTGACAATAAACTTTTTGGACCACCTCATCACCGAAGAAGCAATTACATATTATCACTTCTCAGTCTTAAACATGCACATCAGATTATTTAAGCGGTGGCCAATCACTTAAAGGCATTAAGCACAGTAATATATAACTCGCATTAATGAAATCACTTGCAAAACATAAAAAAGCATGAAATTCATATCATTATAGTTAAGCGACATCGTATCTCTAACAAAAAAAAAATTAGAATATAATAGAAGAAGAAACGAAAGTATAAATTAAACTAAATATCTTGAATCAAAGAACAAGAATTCTGTCACTACTTTTATCATCTCTTCAAAGTACTTGAAAAACTTCCAAAACAATAAAGTAAAACGATCTAAAGAAAACTAGTTGTCCCTCTACGCTCTCAATATTATCCTATTTATAAGATAACATCCAAGACTTCTAATACAAGGCAATTGCTTCTCTTTTTGCATAAAACTAGGAAATAAATCGCAGAATTCCCGATCTGATATCTACCTTGTAACTCTTCTCTGGGTAGCATATTCATTTCCTTCTTTTTGCCATATTTTCCTCATGTTCTCCATGTCTCATTGTCCTGCATAAACAAGGAAATTTGAGTGAAATAAAATGAAATCCAAATATTTTCTAACAAATATTGCATTATTTGTTGCTTAAAGTAGGTAAAATAACTCTATTTTTATAGAGTTATCAACCAGTGGTTACTATCTTAATACAACATCCAAGAAAAATACACGTACATAAGTCCTGGAAAGGGTCAAGGTCACCTATCACCAATACCGTTCCCACGCGCAAAAACCTGCATATACAAAAGTCAAGCTATTCTCTAAGGATCGACAACCTTGCTCATTGACAAGCCACAGCCGTCGAAACTAGGGGGCCATTGAAACCCTAAGTGGTCCGAGAAACTCCCTGTCTACCCACCCATCGGGACTACACTTATACTATTGCTGATTCAAGTACAAACACATCGGCAAGAACTCCAAATCGCAATAGGGGAGGGTGATCCATCCTACAAATTTTGAAAAATACAAGGTGAGCTGAAACCTAGTAAATTAAATCTCTAAGTCTAATGTAATAGATCATCTCACCATTTAATCTAGTATTAATAAACAATGTGAGTTGAAAGCAATACAAAATAATCACGGATGACAAATGTAGAGGTAGATGATGCACTCTCTTTTCTATCATGATATGTCAATGGAAATCATTTACAACGTTATATAAGATTATTCATTCAAATGCAAGCGGATAACATATTATTTTATGATGCATATATACCACATAATAGTTCACTGATATGCACAGGTGAATTCGTACTTATCACTAGCTAAGATCATCTTGATTCACTAGACATCTCGACTAATGAGGCACTGTCATCACCAACTCATGGGGAACAAAATCATTCATACCCTGTACCACGCCTCTTAACCCATTCATCATGAGTGTTCTCTACATCATCGATGATAAATACATTACTGTACATCCACGTGATAATGGTTATTTCTTAGCATCATACCATGACTACACAAGTCATGTCATACCATGACTACACAAGTCATGTCTTCATGGGATATAATGTCATTTTAACACTGTAGAGAATTGTCCCATGTAGTAGAACATCTGGCTAACTCCAGAGTCTTTTCCACATACTCATGCAAGGGAATTTGCTCTACGGCAAATAGTACGTGGTAAAGGTCTTAATCATTTACATACATTGCATAACAATCGCCACGTACATCTCAATAATTTTCCATTTTTCATGCAACTAATGATAAACAATTAATTACGTGCCCTTACCAAAAAAAAAAATTAATTACGTGCACTTTTACACATGTATCCTCACTCTTTCCTATATAAGCCATCATCTTTTAATCGAAAGCCGTAGATAGGTAATTGGTAACTTAGGAACCGATGCTCATAAATCAACAGTGTGAACGACAACTCAAACGATCAACATCGTAACCATCGAGAACTCAGATGATTGACCACTTGAATAATCGATAACACTTAGCTAAAAATTCGGTAACTTAGTCGAATTACAAAAATATCACTTTCGGCTTTAGGTTTACCATTACCATTTTTTATACTACTGAATCTTATGGACATCAATTAATCACAAACTCGGTATATACAAATTCATAGATTCAAGTCAAATTAACATAATGATTGAACACACAATCATTGAAATTTTCTCACAGTTATCATCAATATTCAAACTAAAATCTACTACCATCAAATAACCAAGTCAAGAGTATCAAGTACATCAATCTAAATTAGCCCACAGGGTTTTCACTTACATTGAACAAAGATTTGGACAACTCAAAATCTTAACCACCTTCAAAGCAAAATAAACTAGAACAAACATTAACAACTTTTAATCTTTAAGAAAACAACAAAACTGGCTTGATAGAAAGAAATTGGAGTTCATGAACTTTTACCTTGTAAATACTTAAAAGATGAGATTAAAAGCTCAAACAAATCAAAATGAATAAACTTTGGAGTTTGATTGAAATTTAAGGGGAAGCTTTGCCTATTGTTCTAGAAGGAAAAAGAGAATTTCGCTTGAAGATAAGAAGATGAAGTTACTCTTCCAAGGAGAAGAAGGGAAAATGAATTTTTCTTCATCCTTTACTTATTTTAAAGAATAACTTCAATTCATGTTATTTAACTAGGTTTATAATTAGGGTTAATACTACGAAAAATCCCAAACTGATAAACCTATGACAAATTTATCCCAAACTAATTTTTTTACCACCAAAAATCCTAAACTAGTACATTTGTGACAAATTTACCCTCTGTTAAATTGGATTAATACAAAAAAAAAACTACAAATTAGCATGCATGTGACAAACAGAGGTTAAAACCCCAAACTAATATATTCGTCAATTGCGATGTATCATTTAACTCAGTAATTTGACAATAAAATTTAACAAAAATTAATGGATGGTAAACTTGTCACAGGTGTACTAGTTTGAGATTTTTAGTAGTCAAAAATTAATTTGGAGTAAATTTATCACAAGTGTATCATTTGTTAGGCTAAGTTCAATGTCACCATTTCAAAGCATGTGAGTTATTATATGAGTAACAAATTGCGTGATTTTAGATAAAAAGATGAAGATATTTGATTGGAGAGAGAGAGAGAGAGAGAGCATCGTTGGCCAAGTGAAAGGCATGAAAGGACACATAATTTGAGTTGTAATCATTTCAATCATTAACGAGAGATAGAGAAGACCTTGACTAGTGTTTCTCATGAATTAAAAACAAAACATTTTAGTCAACTAAGGTTAAAAGCCATGACATTACGGTTAAAAATACTTGTAAGAATGAGAAAGATGTGTACAAATTAAAAACTTACATGGGAGATAATATGAGCAGTTAAATGAAGATAATGATTGAAGAGAACATAAAATCATCCAAGTAAATATGCATGAATAAAAATCATTATTTGATTTGCAATTATTGAAGCAAAAGGATGAGGTCATGCATGATGTAATTCTATAGGTGAAACTTATGATTGAAAATGAGGGAGATGTGGACAATGAATGAGGATTCGTGGCTTACAAGCTTAAAGAGCATTAATGGGCTAAATTTAAAGAAGTGATATAAGGAATGATGTAATTTGCAAGTAAGAAACTAAGGAATGTGATAACCAAATTAGTGACAAGTGACTAATAAATTATGGTTATAAGAGACAGAGAGCATCATGCAACAATTATCAATACCCATATGGAGAAATATGAATCTTATTTCTATATAACACAATATACATAATAAATACAATGAAAATTTAGAATGTTAGAGAAAATATTTTTGGGTCGCTGATATAAGTTTGAAGGTTTTTGGCGACACCAAAAACAAGTTTGAAGTATCGAAGTCATACTAGGTAAAGTGTAGGCTTTTTGGTAGAATTTTCTCGGACTAAAGACTTTGTGAGATTCATGCTAGTTTCATTTGCCTTCTGTTGTCCACACAAACTACCATGTTGGATTTTTAGGGACCGTCTTGAATGAAATTGTGATGGAAGGTAATTTTGGGTCAATGGTACAAGTTTGAGCGTATTAGTGATATGAAAAAAATTTGAAGTATTGGTGCCGCACCGAGCAAAATTTAAACTTTTTGGTGGAATATTCCCTTCTGGGGTGCGTTTTGTTTCTTGAAGTCATCTTTTGAAGTTGCGCATTTCGTAATCTACTTTGCTGGGATCATATATAGCTTTGACTATGGAAAATTATACTTGAGATGATGGGTGAGAGCGTGATATATAAATCATTAACTCATAATGTTCAACATATAAACCTCGACGTCAACCTCCCAATCTCCTTTCACGCTTTCAATTTCACTCTCAACCAGTCACAATCCACTGATCCTCATCTTTGAAACTCAACCAGCTCTCAAGCCTTTGCGTGTCTAAGAGAAATTTAGAAAAGTTTGTTTATGTCATTAACAGCTTATTCTTTACGGTATATTCTTTGTTGATTTCACCTTTACAAGTAAAGTTCGAGCGCTCCTATAATTTGACTATTTAGGGTCGCATGAACATCTTACTTTTCATTCTTTTAGTAGAACGTAGTTTCATCTGATTCTGCTAAATTTTGCCGTTTAAGTTTAGCAGCTACTTGGGAACTTAAGAAGGGGCTGATCAATGGCTAACGAACAACTGAAGGTGCTCAATGCCCTTGATTCAGCCAAAACACAATGGTACCATTTCACGGCAATTGTCATTGCCGGCATGGGCTTCTTCACCGATGCATATGACCTCTTCTGCATCTCCCTTGTGACGTCGCTCCTCGGCCGCCTGTACTACACCAGGCCGGGCTCGGACACGCCAGGCACTCTGCCTTCCAACGTGTCGTCGGCGGTCAATGGTGTCGCCTTGAGTGGGACCCTTGCAGGCCAGATCTTCTTTGGATGGTTGGGTGACAAGATGGGCCGGAAGAGGGTCTACGGCGTGACCCTCATGCTCATGGTCTTCTGTTCGATTGCCTCGGGGCTCTCCTTCGGTAAGGAAGCGAAAGGGGTGATAGCCACCCTTTGCTTCTTCAGGTTCTGGCTTGGATTCGGCATTGGTGGGGACTACCCGCTTTCCGCCACCATCATGTCAGAGTATGCGAACAAGAAGACTCGTGGTGCCTTCATCGCCGCCGTCTTCGCAATGCAGGGCTTTGGGATTTTGGCTGGCGGGACGGTCTCTATAATTGTCTCCTCGTCCTTCAAGGCTAGATATCCCGCTCCAGCCTATGAAATCAATCAGGGCCTCTCTACCGTCCCCGAAGCGGACTATGTATGGCGGATAATTTTGATGTTTGGTGCGGTTCCGGCGGCTCTCACATATTACTGGCGGATGAAAATGCCCGAAACAGCTCGCTACACTGCTCTAGTGGCCAAGAACGCCCAACAAGCCGCAGCCGACATGTCAAAGGTTCTCCAAGTTGATTTGGAGGCAGAGCAGGAGAAAGTCGAGCCGAGGGTGCAAGGGAATGACTTTGGCTTGTTCTCAAAGCAGTTCGTCCGGCCTCACGGGCTCCACTTGCTTGGTACTACAAGCACCTGGTTCCTCCTTGACATTGCCTTCTATAGCCAGAACCTTTTCCAGAAAGACATCTACACAGCCGTCGGCTGGATTCCGGAGGCAAAAACAATGAATGCCATAGAAGAGGTGTACCGGATTGGGCGTGCGCAGACCCTGATCGCTCTCTGCAGCACAGTCCCAGGGTACTGGTTCACGGTGGCGTTCATCGACAAGATCGGAAGGTTCACAATACAATTGATGGGCTTCTTCTTCATGACAGTGTTCATGTTCGCTTTGGCCATCCCTTACCACCACTGGACCTTGCGAGACAATCGAATCGGGTTCGTGACCATGTACTCACTCACCTTCTTCTTCGCAAACTTCGGCCCTAACGCTACCACATTCATCGTCCCCGCTGAGATCTTCCCGGCGCGGGTCAGGTCAACGTGTCATGGTATATCTGCCGCTGCTGGCAAAGCCGGGTCCTTGCTGGGTACATTTGGTTTTGTGTATGCAGTGGACGGGATCGGAATTAGGAAGACATTGATGATACTCGGCGTGACCAACTTCTTTGGGGTGGTCTTCACCTTCTTGGTGCCAGAGGCAAAAGGCCTTTCGCTCGAGGAAATTTCTGGAGAGAATGAAGAAGAAGATGCAGCTGAGTTGGGGACTGTTCCTGTTTAAATTGGTCTAAACATATGATCTTTCCAGCAGACTTTTATTAATGTAAGTTAGCTTTAGTACAATTTTAGAACGAATAAGCTCTGGCCTTCGCGACCTGTCCCCTTGTGGAGCAAGTTTAACAAATCCGTTACTTATTTTTATGCCAGCACACTTACCTCCCAATTCTCTCCCTGTATTTGTCTTCCCAGGGGAGAGAATACTCTGTCTCCTTTACATCTTGGGGACCCCGAGGTTCAAGTGTGGCCTCAGGATGAAGCATTTTAAGATCTTGCTTAGGACCCTGAAAGTTGGCTTTTAGCCAAAAGAAATAAAAAAAAAAAAGGCTCTTAAAGCTGCCTTTTCCGGCCTCTGATCATGTGGACCTCTGTTGAAGACATTCATGCCATCATCCTTGAAGCTTGGACTTTGGTTCATTGCAGTAGAGGCAGATGTATCTCTATTGTCATATGATTTCACTTTGACAATTTAATCTGAGTTCTTAGTCTGGTATTACTACCGCATACCTTCCTATTCCTGCATGCAATTTCCTTCTTGTACTTCTGGCTTATTTGCACAGGGTACTTAGCACCTTTAGATCTTCTATCATCGACTGGGTAATTTTGCGAGCATGCAGAGAGAAAATCACTATCGTCTAAAGTTTCCGAACTTATGTCCCATCAAATTCACAAAACTTTAGGCCGGATAATGTCGATTCCTACAGAGAAATAGAAATTGATGATGATTGCAATGAAGACTAGTCACTGATCCTGACTAGTTTGAAGAGGAGTTTCAAATTCGCACACAAGCACAAATCGTGCTCAATTAAGAATTTCGCAAGATCGATCGTTGAACGCAAACCATGCATGCACGATTCCTCTGAGACGACCATCATTGTCAAGGCCTAAAATAATCGTCAGGAAGCATCTTGTCATCCACTAGCAATGAAAAACTACTGGAAGAATCTTTCTTTCGTGGAAGATATGAAGAGCATAGCGTGCACCAACTCCTAGCATTTGAAAATGTGACATCATGCCTGGCGTAGGTAGAAAGGCGTAAAGACAAGCTTATTACAGCAATGAAAAGTCCCCAGTTAGGGAAATGAAAGGGGAAACAAGGATCAAGAGAGTAGCAGAATCGAAGAGAAAGAGATGTGCAATGAATTTCTCACTTGAATTTCCCGCTACATGACTCTTCTGTATCTGAAAACAAAAAATTATTTCACAACCCCATAACTGATTAAAGCTTGAATTGCTTCAATCATACAATTGTGGTATTAGTTCAGCAACCCTATAACTTCAAGTCTTCCCAGCTTGGCCCTTTAATGGCATAGGGTACTATCTGAGGCTGCAGATAAAGGCAACTCGAGACCATCTTTGAAAAAGTACATCGTAAGTTTCAGAGAAACTAGTTCAGAATATATAGTTTCATTTCTGTTGGAAACGGGACAAAGGCACATCGACAAACTTCCCTGATACTGCTGATTTCCTAGCTTTTAAATAATCCATGATTATGGATGTCGTTGCTTCGAAAGGCATAGCATTTGGTGTCGGTGTTACTGTAATAGCCAATCAGTGACTCATTCAGAGAAGTCGCTGTCCTCAGATGGAGCCCTCTGTAATTTCTCTTGCAAATCTAAACTCTTGGGCAAAACTAATTCAGCTTCCTCTCCTGACAAAGAGTAATATCTCTCTAGGACCATCTGCACCCACAAGCAGCGAATGTGGATTACAAGAAATTGTAAGCCAAATTCTTAGAGAGAGAGAGAGCATAAAGCAGAACTATGCAGCTTCTTGGAGCTTGCCCTTCAGAGAAATTAGTGTTGTAAAACAATCAAAACTATCTTTTCCACGACAAGCAAAATGATGAAACCATACCAAAATTTCAATGCATTACCATCGCGGCATAGGCATCTGCTTTTTTTTGCCAAGTGGACTGCTGGACACCTCTGCAAAGATGAGCAAACAAATAACTGAAAAGCTTTTTTTTCTGTAATCTTGTATAATATGGTAAATCCAGTCCTCAGGTACCAGGCAAAAAAAAAAAACATGCTGCCATGACATACATTGTCTTTGGCCCAGTGAAGCCTTTTGATTTTGCAGACTCAGTCCAAAAATTGAGCATAGAAAGAGAAAGAAAAACCAGCGGAAATAGGGTCATTCTTTGGTTGGTGACCATTACTTGCTCAGCTTAGAAAGCAACTGCTAAAGAATAAAAGCTACTACAACTAAGTTACTATACCATGTAGAGAAATTTATTAGCACAAGCAAATTACTTTCACATGATACTATACTATGTTTTCCAAGATGGGACAGTAGACGAACCCAGAGAAATAAGAACTACACAGCTTTCTACGTCAGGCCTGGCATGTCCTAAGTAGAAGAATATGTGAATTGAATTTGTGCAAAACAACTACTCTGGCAATCTAATATATGATCAACCATACAGGTTAAAAGGAAATTATGTACACTACAGCTGGAATTTGTGTAATGAATGCTGTAATAAGGTCCCACCTCACCTAGACTGTGGAGATCATCATTTATATAGATATAATCCGAAAGATGCCTTATCATACACCAGGAAACCCCAACCTAGGGAAAAAATGAGCATCTCATAAAGCCGTGGAGAAAAAGAAGGTTGATCAAAATGGTTTTCTAAAACTCAAAAGTTAGGGGAAAAATCTCAAACTATTTGATTTGATGAAACTATCATCTTCAAACTGTTTAATATTTGTGCCCATATTCTAAAGTAAGAAGCAACCACTTATGTAATATAGTCTAGCCAAGGGACATGCAAACCATAGACTGAACAACTCTTAAAGCATGTAACATGCGAATCACTTGGTCAAATGGGAGTTACATGTTGATCATATGGCAAGTGGCTTCAGCTGATGTCCCATGCTCATCCTGCAGATATACTCTCCAACCCCTGAAATCCAAAGCTGAAATCAACTTCACAACTAAATGGAAGAAGGCAAGGAGGGGGTTTTTGTCCTGAAGGTAGACAATTTTAGAGAAATAGATGCCTGGCCAACAATTGCAACTTTCAAGCAGTGCAGATCCCATGCCATCACCAGTTCTTATGCAAACATACTTTAGAGGTAAACTACAATGTTGGAGGAAAAGGTTTCGGCATTGTTGAAAAAATTAACATCAATATCCATGGAAGCAGGTAACCACCATGTTATTTCCCATGTACGGTCAATGCACAAGTTCAAAAATTCAAATCTGCTCCTAAAATCCAAAATGAGCTGATAATTTAAGTTTTTATTGGGTGTACTATAAAAGCCAAACCAGCAGAGGCAAATTCTTACCAGGTCATGAAAAAATTAAGCAGGAGCAACTTATAAAGCAAGTCAAGACCCATTGCTAAACCAGTAGACATGCAGTCTAAATGCATTTGAAATGGAGTGCAGCAGCATATGATCACAAACCAAAATCTCCACTCAAGTACCATCAGACCAAGAAAGACTAAACTTAACAATATCAACAAAACAAATGGTATCATTTCACCTCTCCGCAGCTCGAGCTGCGAGTCTTCCAGCAACGCTGCGAACTTTATTAGACTGAATAGTCTCTTTTCTATCAGACGATAAAGGAAGCCCAATGATGAATTCATCCGCCTCCTGCAGATTACCATGAAAGCATTACTCAGAGAAGTCCATATCGAGCTTACTGACCTAAGGATGCCATTAAAATGGATGAAGAAGGATTTCGACCTCCTTTTCTGCAATGTCCATAAGCCGCAACTCAAGCTTCTGTCCTCGCAGCTCCAAAACCTTAAAAGTCACTAACCTTACTATTAAAATTCACCAATGAGTGCATCTGACGAATGCGCAAACAGTTCATAGATCACAGCAAGAAAAGCCAGACATTGGAGTTTACCGTCAGAGGGCGAAAACAAAAGCCTTTGCTAAGAGCAACACCAGTGCGAGACAATCCCAAATCTATACCGAGGGAGAACCCTCCTCGCCAGTTTGGATCAATCTTGCGGCGAAGGGCATTAGGGGGGAATGGAAGTTCCTTTCTTTTGGGATTGCAATGGCACAAGTAGACCGAGGGGCATCGGAAAGAGGATGTGGAACTCGGGTCTTTCACAAGAATTGCACGTGCAAGCAGAGCAGGCTTTGTAACTGCGATTGGAACAGCCATTCGGGTTTGGGAAGAGAGCCCTGTGAGATATCATGGGCGGGCATTAGTCATCTTCATCCTCAAGCAATGAATTGATCTTTTGGTACCAAGAAAACTCTAAATGAAGAGAGCCCTGTGAAATGGGAGGGGCATAAATCATCTTCATCCTCAAGCCATGAATGGAACTCGATACCAAGAAAACTCTAAAAGCCAATTGACGCTCAGTGCTTAACTTGACATTAACCAAAAAAAAAAAAAGAATATGTTTCCCTATAAATTTCTCGCATCAAAGCTGCAGGCGAAGCAGTAAGAAACCCAGAAACGGACAAGAAAAACAAATTCAAGAATCAGCAACAGCCGGTATTAGACACAATTGGGTGGTGGCAGATGAAACCCACGTAGGTGCACATGAAGAACACACGAACGAAACAGGCGAAAAGACAACAACAATGAAAGAAACAGCAAAAAGATTGGAACTACTACCCGGGGCGGCGGCTCTGGCTGGTCGAGGGCGTGGCTGCCCGAAACGAAGCGAATTGTCGTCGCCGTGAGATGGGGTCACGCCATCGACATAGGCCGAGACCGAGCTCCCTTCCTATCCAGTTTGCAGAAGCCGAAGTACCGAACCGAGAGGGGGCAGCAAGTGATCCGTGCTCACTGATAGAGTGCGATAGGCGATAGCTTATCGCTCGTGGAGTGCTTCGGGTATTTCTGCGAGCCCATGCCAAGCGTGCTATAATTGAAAAAGGTTAAATGACACAAATAATTATCGAACTTTAACTCGTTACGTAACATGATTTCTAAATTTTAAATTTATTTAATATAATCTCTAAACTTTTAATTTAATATGTTATATGATTCATGAACTTTTAATCTATTCAATGTGATCCCTGAACTTTTAATAAATATTCAATTTAGTCTTCAAACTTCATAAAAATATTCAATGTTATTCCTAAATTTGAATTAATCGAAAGACAATATTGAATATTTTCATATAATATGAGGTCTAAATTGAACCATTGCACGTTGAGCTAAAGTTCATGAATCACGTTACACATTAAGCTAAAATTCAAGGATCACATTGAACATATTTATTATTGAAGGACCCGTTTATCCCATTAAAGAATGTAAGGATTGTTTCGCCCAATTGAATTCCGTAATTGTTGTCTATTGCCTTCGGGAGTCCAGTCAAGCTGTTGACTGGGTTTGCTAATGCCCACCGTCGGAACATCCTACCATCTAGTTGGTAAACCTCACCACCTCAATCTCTTTGGAACATTTTGTATTCAGAAATTCATATGTTATGCTCTAATTGCCTTCGCTAAAGAATTAGAAAGCGCGTTTTGTCATGTAAACTAAAATAATATTTTAGTTTATTAGCACACAACTAAAGAATGTAATTTTGGCTTTATAAGCCAAAACAAATGCACCCTCCTAACTTTTGGAACTTAAGTCATTTTTCAAAATTCCCGACTTTCATTATTGCCACTTAGGCGCAATCCCCCAAAAAATCCCCAATTTAGGTTCAATCTTAATTCTGCCCCTAGCCTCTTTTTTCGTCTAATTAACAGAAATCATCAATGTTAACTATAGTCCCAAATCTGTTCAAAAATAATTGTTAATCGTCCCCAATTTCCCTAATTTTCATGTCAAAGAACGGTTTCGTTTGGAGATAATCTTCCATGTTACTTTACTGATGTGAAATTTGTTACCAACGCGAAAATACCATGTCAAACAACTAATTGCAATTTTGGATGGAGAGTTGTTTTTTTTTTTTTTGTCATAAGGATGGAGAGTTAATGAGGGTAGATTTGGGACTAGATTCAAAATTAGTGATTTGTTTTAAACAACAAAAAAGTTCGAGAAAGATTTGGAAATAGAATTAAAATTGGTGATTTTTTAAGACAAAAAAAAAGTTTGAGTTAAATTTGGAGCTGAATCTAAAGTTTGGGGTATTTTTTTATGTTAGGATTAGCCACACAAACACAACAAAATAAAGAATAAAGGCATGAAATAAAATCGAGACACAAGGTTTTATCTTAATTCATCCTTAAACTAGGGTTACGTCCAGTAAAATATTTGACTATATTTAGCACTTCCCACCTTTTTATTACATCTTTCAATTTGAAGATAAATATATTATATATACTTAAGGGTTAATACCACGAAAAACTCTAAACTGGTATATCTATAACAATTTTATCTCGAACTAATTTTTTGACTACCAAAAATCTAAAACTGGTATACCTATGACAATTTTACATCCAACTATTTTTTTACCACAAAAAATCATACATTGGTACACTTGTGACAATTTTACTCCGAACTAATTTTTTGACCACCAAAAATCCCAAACTGGTACACCTTTGACGATTTTACTCCTAACTAATTTTTTGATCACTATAAACCCCAAACTTGTATATTTGTGATAAATTTATCCTCCATTAATGTCCATTTAATTGGATTAATATCACGAAAAATCACAAATTGATAAACTTGTGTCAAACTGATGGGTAAAACTCCAAACTGGTACATTCGTCAGCTACCACATGTCATCAAACTTAGTAATTCGATAGTAAAATTTCACAGAAATTAATGGATAGTAAATTTGTCACAAGTGTACCAGTTTGGGATTTTTGCTTGTCAAAAAATTAATTCGATTTAAAATTATCACAGGTGTACTAGTTTGAAGTTTTTCGTGGTCAAAAAAGTAGTTCAAAATATAATTGTCACAAGTTTACTAGTTTTGGGTTTTTCGTGATAAAAAAAATAGTTCGGAATAAAATTGTCACAGGTGTACCGATTTGAGATTTTTCATTATATTAACCCTATACTTAATAGTTATTCATGAGTCTAAAGCTCAAACTACCAATAAAATACATGCCCAGATTATAAAAGCCTTCTAGAGTCACAGGGGCACTGCCCCCTATAACCCTCATCGAGGTAACCCTAGCTCACCCATGCTTTCTTATCGATACGGAGTATGAACCACATATCAACATTTTAGACAATAAAAAGTTCGAGACTGATAGATAGGGAAAATGACACAAATGATCCCTAAACTTTTATCCAATGTACAAAGTGGTCCTTGAACTTTTCATTTGTTCAATATGATTTATAAACTTTAATACAATGTGCAACGTGTCCCTAAACTTTTAATATATTCAATGTGGTACATGAAATTTTGGTACATGTTCAATTTAGTCAACTATATGAAAATGTTTGATGTTGTCCTTAAACTTGAATTAATGAAAGAGAACATTGAATATTTTCATATGTACTATAACAAAATTAAACATGTACCAAAAATATAAAAATCATGTTGAACAAATTAAAAGTTCAATAACCACATTACACATTGGGCTAAAATTCAAGCACTACATTGAATAAATTAAAAGTTTAGAGATCACACTGCGCATTTGACCAAAATTCAGAAACTATTTATGTTATTATCCCTTTCAGATAAAAAATATATGATAGAATTGGGATTCGACCTAAAGTTAAAAGTTTTTTCAAGAAATTAGGCCTCGGTTATCAATGGCTAGCCATAGTCTCATGGAGGTAGGACCCGAGTCCATGGCGGCCGAAACCGAGCCCCCCAAAAGATCGATACTAGGGCCTGAGTCTTCGAGGGCCGGCCCGTCCTCGTGGGCCTGACTGGAAATTCGACAACCAGAACTAGGGGCAACCAAATCAAAGCCCCTTTGAACAAGTACAGAGTCTTTCAGCATGCAATGCCACAAGTGGTTTCTAGGTCATTGTAAATTTGTTCAGCCGAACACGGATAAAGTAAACCATTTTGCCAAAAGATTATGTCCTTGGAAAAATTTTCTCAGGAAATTTCTGAATGGACCCTAAAACAGAGCTATTTTCTTCTGAACGTCTGAAACAGATTCCTTCTATGCGAAATGAACGTAAAATTTGGTATGTGATTATATTCTTCATCAACATTTTAATTTGAGTTTGGCAGCGGATCACGAAAATCTTGCATTCGCATCGCGTGGGAGATTACTAAACTACTTTTTTCTATTGGACTTGCATCTTGAATTTCGTTTTCTTTAATCTAACCCTTGCATGAAATTATTAATTACCCAAGTTTAGGCTTTTCACCTCAAGATTGCTGGTACTCAAAACCAACACATCAGAACTTCAGCTATAAGCTAGCAAGGACTTGCTTTTTCATTTGTCTCTTCTGGCAACCAACAAACGAAACTGCTCAAGTGGCGGGAGCCCTCCGTGTTGTATGCTGTTTTGATACTCTTTTCCACAAGGCAAGCTGCCGGCAGACGCCGCAAATAATGTCAAACGAGGCCATTGGTTTCGACAATTCCTTTCGCCAGTCTTATAGATCTTTGTGTGGAATGCTCACCCTCAATTGTTATTAGCTAAAAAGTAATGATCTGTGAGCTGTGTACCTTCCTATATACAATGCCGATGCTTCTCGCTCTCGCACTCGAAGGGAAGTCTCGCAGATTCAAAACTTAATTAGCTTTTCGCCAAGCACCAAACTGGCAATGGCTATTTATCAAATATTCTACGACTGACTGTCTATTGTCAGCTCTCACTTCTATAACCATGCAATTAAATATATACTGCATCAGAAACATAAACTTTAAATGAGGATGCTTCTGTGTTGAGCTTCTACCTGCATTAGATGTACATGACTTTGAGAACTTTCACCTTCAGTGCAAAACCCTTGTGGGCGAATTACAGACCATGTTTAAAACTGTTCATGTATTCTCAAAGAGAGATTTTCAAGCAGAAGCGAACAAAGTAAAAGACTTGCTACGTTTATTAGCATGCACACATAAACGATGACGATGATCGGATCCACACACGTCCGTCATGATTTTACTCACAGCATCACGTGAACAGAGCCTCATGACAAAGCAAGGTATTTCTGAAGTCAGGAACCAACAGCAGAGATGGATTCAATGACCGTTAGAGGAAGCAATTCTGCATGTTTCCAAAATCCTTTCAAGTCAAGATTGTTCCAAAATCGCAGTATAAGAACGCCCACTTAGACCCCATCTTTTCGTGTACCTTGTTCAATGTCTACTTGTTCTTGGAACTTCTGCTTCAAGTTAAAACATCAAATCTCCTGCTCGCGTACCGAGAACGATTCTCTGCTAATTGTCTGTCTTTTAGCTGCCGAAGATTCCGCTGTGGAGCACTCTTCGTCATCCCTTCTCGAGCTCCCCAGTTGGTCCTGCAAGTTATCATGGACCGGCCGCAATTCATTGACTGCAATCTCATTTGGCCTCTTCTTGCAAACAAGACTGCCCTTTAAATTCTGAATTGAAGGAACTCTCTGATCGTTAGACGAAATAGTAAAAGAAGTAGCCCTGTCCTTTAAAACAACCTTCGGAATGCTCGAGTTCTCATCTCCCTCGGAATTGTCTCCAACTACTTCGTCGGTGTAGTTAGAGCTACACGCTCTGGCGGCTGCTTCCAGTTCCCACATTTTGAAAATGGCTTCTGTTAAGCGTGCTCGGGCAGCGTCCACATCGATTATGGGTTTCGGGTAGTTTAGTCCCAATTCGACCCCTGAAGCTTTGAGCACGCTGGTGGGCGCGTCCCATGGATGGTGGATCCACTCCGTTGGCATTCTCGCTAGCTCAGGCAGCCACTGTCTAACATATTCTCCTTCTGGATCGAACTTGCATCCTTGAACCTAACCGCATATAGGAAAAATATTTAGCATGACATGATTACGCAATGTCTCATTTCATTCCCAACATGTAAATTGGCAAAGATTCAGAAGTCGATAATTTTCTACATACCTCAGGACAATCCATACGCTCAAGCTCATGCCCATCCGGTAAGCTCCCAGAAATATACTGCCAACCGAGGATATCGCTTTCTAAGTCCGCATCCAAAAGTGTGTCCCAGAAATACTTCATGCCCCATTTCCAGGGGAGCAGCAGGAACTTCACAGCGAAGCTCGCAACGATCACTCTTATCCTGTTATGTATCCACCCAGTCGCCCAGAGCTCTCTCATTCCGGCATCGACTAGCGGATAGCCGGTGCGGCCCTGTCTCCAAGCCTTAAAAGAGGTCTGATCGGGGCACCATGGGAAATATTTCAAATTGCTCAGCAGAGGTTTTTCGTGAGTAAACGGGAAGTTGAAACAAAGGTAGCGTGAATACTCCCGAAGCCCGATGGCCCTGAGAAAAAGAGTCGCGCTTTCTTCCCCACTTGAATTGCCTTCTTTTGCCCACAGAATTTGCTTCAGACGAGTGGATTGGAAGACTTTCCTTACACTGACTTCTCCAAAATGGAGATACGGAGACAAGAGGGATGTTGAGTTACCCCCTACCTTCAACCTATTTTCAGCATAACTGACCAGATGATGCTCGCTAAACTCAGTCAAAGCCTTATCAGCGTGGCCCCAACCCGGGGACCATCCTCTTCCTAATAATGCGTTGCTAGATCTTTCTGTTTCATCTTCGAGACCCAGGTCTTCAATAGAACAATTTTCAATCATTCCTGTTAAAGGCATGGTAGAGTTTTCTTGGTCGTTGCACTGCAACATTGATTCGGTCTACTCTTTTATATACGATAGATTTTTCCTAAAGACAATTTGTGAAAAACTAGAATTTGTGGAGGAACCATGAAAAACCAGTCCTTTTTGCTTACCCAGGTGTAAATCACTGACATGTAGATACTTAGTTGCAATCGCATAGCATGGATTAAGATAACTTTTTACAGTCTTCTGTCAACTAGCGGACCATTTAAAAGGACAATTAGAACATATAATTTTCTTCAAAAGTTTATAATCAAGCTTAAAAACCCATAAGCATAAAGATGTACCTGAAGTTGGCAACGGCTCTAAGCGCCAGACAGGAGCATGAGTGACGGGCTCCATTTGCATGCGCATGCAGTTGTTCCAGTATGCGTCAAACATCGTAAAAGCAAGCCCTTTCTCACTGTACACTTCCCATGGTTCATATAACAAGTCTGCATTATAGCTTTGCACGGAAATACCAAGTTCCACTAATTGCTCCTTGATATGATGGTCACGAACCAGTGAAACAGGATCTAGGATAAAACGACGACAAGTAAGAAGCGCTTGTTAAATAATTGCCAAAAACTTCAGAACACCAAATTACAAGAAGAGCATACATGACAACAAAAACTACTTTCAGACACAATGTACAGTTCACCTTATGCTGACCGAGAAAGTCACATGACATGAGTTACCATAACAGGCTTAATAGTTGATATATGCAGCAAGATTATCATCTACTATTCTATGTCAAAGTTTTGGAATTGTCAAACTCAATCAGCAGTTGCAACTTTTTCGAAGTAATTCTAATGATGGTGAAGCTAGTTGCGGTATTTAGCGCAGCCACTTAGTGGTTTCCTTTTCAGCGGGGTGCAAAGATATAAAGTCCAGCCGAGTTTAGCTTCTGAGACTTGCAAATCAACTGATCACATTTCAGTGGGTCACTAAACGAAAAGACACCTTGTTGCAGTTATCCTCCTTGTTTATTTGCATATGAGATATGCTATAGAGTAGAATATATGAAATCAATCACACTAATGTGGATTTATGATTGAGCAGTAACATCACCCAAAGATAGTATGCGCACCCAAACATCATGTACTCTCTTATTTGTGTCCTTACCCAATGTTGACATCTAACCTTCTGTCCAATGCTGAGACTATCTAATAATTTGGTTGTATACATAATTTAACATGTAGAACAAGTAATCAAATAGAGCTCCTCGAAAGGGCTCCTACCATGGTACTAGTATCAACCAGCTCATCAATTCCTCAAATGTATTTCAAATATTCGAAGCCGAAAACTATAAGATGCACCAAGAAATCTAAGTATTCAGAAGATTGAGCTGCATATTGGAGCTAGGGAGCCAGAGCTTTACCATAAAGATGATTAAAGACCACTCTTGTTGCACCCACAGAATTGATGCAAGCCAAAAGCGCAGCAAGTGTGCAATCGGCTTTAATCAGCAAGAGTTGAGAACCCAGAGATTTGAGGGACTGAGACAGGCATAATAGAGAATGCTTTAGCCACCACCGCGAAACCCGACCTGGGTAGAATTGCCCTTCTTCTTTCGGACACCATATGAACACAGGAAGCACACAACCGTCTCTTGCAGCAGCAGATAATGCTGGATTATCCTCAATTCTGAGGTCCCTCCTAAACCAAACAATGATCTTGTTGCCAGCCATTACTGAATAAGCTCAGGAGCAGCTACTCTTAGTTTGGGAAACAAAGATGATGCTTCACGATTTTCAAGAATTTCAACCCGGGAATTCCCTCTCAAACTGAAACGAAATGTACCAATATGACTCGAGTTTGAGGATGACTCAAATTGATTGCATTCTTCACAGAGCAAACTATTTGAATAGAGACCTAACCGAAGGAGAGTCTAATTGCCCCAATACACCGAAATTGTCGACTGCTAATTCTGTTTTTTTTTTTTTTTGGTAAGGTCCTGCTAATTCTGTTGATTACCGAGAAAATTGAAAAAACCACTCAAAGGAACCATGCAACTACCACAACCCAGAAACTATACCAAACTTTCAGGAAAAATGTCTCAGTACTCCCAAAAAAAACTTACTGAGTTACCCGCTCAGCTATCAAGATTTAAGCACCCCCATCAGTTGTCTCCTACTCGACCTTTCTTAGGCATCTCAAGCAACAACCTCAAGGGAGAGAGCCCACAAGAACCATCAAATCAGATTCAATGAATCAAAGGGGTCTTCAGACCCTAGAAAAAGAGCCACAAGCTTACTGGCACAGACGATTCTGGATGAAGTATCAGATACCCATTTGATTCACTCAACTCTGGAGCAAACCTCGAGATCCGAAACACCTTTGGCCTCTACTCGATCCAGCTACACCGCAGGGACATCGCCATCGAGTTACAGCGTTTCCCATTCAATAATTACCCAGGACCGAGGCCATCGCGTACTAAGTAAACCAAGCCTCAGCGAGCTCGCTGGTGCAAGAGATCAAAACAGGGGAAGTTGTCGGGTTGCGAGAGGGAATGAGAGAGAGAGATAGAGAAGAGTGATCCGTTTCGTGAACATCACGTGGGATCGAGCTGACAAGGATGGCAGGGGTGTGCTGAAACAGAGATATCTTCTGCGCCTCAGCGGTCCCACGCTGATTTGTACGAGCGATGAATGCGGCAGGAATGGATATGAGACCAATCCCTCCTTGTAATGAGCTCCTACTTCTTAGTAGTCAACTGTCCTTTTGTAACTTTTTAACTGTTTCAAATAGATTTTTCTCTGCTACGATTTTACCCATCTTCGCATGACAAAATATATGTCTAGTGGAGCTTTAAAATAACAATCAATCGATTGATGTGTGAGTCGAAATGAATTGGAGCAATAGTCGACTTGCATCGACTACGAATTAGGTATATTATGTTACCGTTTTTTACACGTCCAAGTCAATAATAGAGATGATAAATATTTAAAATTCAAATTTCAACGGAATGATGTCTTGAAATTATTGCGACAAATGTGGAGATGCCTTAACGAAGTAGTGAAAACGATGACAACGAATGCGACATTCACGGACGCAAGAACCATTTCGATTTCAAATGACCTAAGATTCTATTTTATCATCAATTCAATCACCGTTCACAATATTCTTCTTAACCTCAATTATTAAGAATATGGTCAAAGCTATCATTCAATAACAAAACGTCACGCTCGAATATTTCTACTTTCATTTTCACACAACTTTCTTTTTCAATTTCCACGGAGGGAAAGGTTTGAGCTAGATCTCTCCCTCCCTTCCTCTTTCCTTATTCTTCGGTTGATTTGGTTCTCTATTTCTTTTCTTCTTGCTTTTTTCTCGTTTTGCGGAGCTTTTTGCACATATGATTTTGGGGTTTCACATCCCTTGAGTTTCATTGGTGTACACGTCCATTTTCAAATGAGATCGAAGAAGCTTTGTAAAGGTCTCACTCTCGCAAGTGTCAAATTAATGCTCGTTCAATCATGTTACTCCGAATGGCTATGGTGTTAGGGATATCGAACCTAGGCTGGCATGCACCGCCAAAAGGCAAAGCCATTCAACAGATGGAGATCTCGATGCATATTTATTATTGAAGACGGATTCGGTGATTGGCAATCGATTTTGGTTAGAAGAAGTCACACATTTGTTTTTTGAGCAAGTGACCCGTAACCTTAATATGATGACACATCTTGTTATCTAGAACTTATTTTGTTTTAAAGTTGTCTGGGACTTGTCTTAATTTAGTTAGACTGTGTTGTTTTTCTTTTGTGTATCAGTGGAAATGAATGAAATGTTACTTTGACAAAAAAATATACTCATAAAATAGGCAATTAGGTTTAAACATTATAGTCATACTAATTGTGTAATTCCTGTAAAAAAAAAACATATCAATATCATCTAACACATTAGAGCAAGAGGGAGAAAAGAGATGAGGGTATCTTAGAAATAGCTGATATAACTTTACTACTTCAAACCTCACCGATTCTAATTCCTCAGAGCTATTCCCGAGAGTTGCGGACATTTGTAACTCTATACCCGCTCGGCGCGGTCCGAATTGGGGACCACCATATCTGACGAAAGCTTATTGCTATCGAGTTGAGCCCTCGTTGTTGAAAATGAGAAATAATTACACAAATGATATCTAAATTTTGGTCTAATATATAATGACGTCCCTAAACTTATAATTTGTTCGATGTGATTTATGAAGTTTATCTCAATGTGTGATGTCGCCTTTGAATTTTAAATTTATTCGATGTGGTCCATAAAATTTCAGTATGTATCCAATCTATTCTCTAAACTATATGAAAATGTTCAGTGTTGTCAATGAATTTAAATTAATGGAAGGATAACATTGAATATTTCCATTTAGTTAATTTGCTAAATTGAATATGTACCAAAAGTTCAAATATCACATTGAACAAAATTAATGTTCATGTATGACATTGCATATTAGGCTAAAGTTTAAAAACCATATCAAACAAATTAGAAGTTTAAAGACAACATTACATAATAAGCTAAAATTCATGGACTATTTGTATCATTTTCCCTTAAACCAAAAAAAGAAATGCTAAGTTTGTTAATCAACATGGGTCACCAGTCCAATTGGATCATTCATTAAGGCACGTAACTCAGCAAGAGTGACCGGGCCTTAATGCAAGGAATCCTTATCAAAAGCCACTATTAAACACATCGTGATGTGCTGGAGTGGTCTTGGAAGATATTCAAGTCACTATTAAACACATTGCTACTGGCCGGCGAGGTTAAGCTCGCCGGCCTCTGGCCTCTGGCCAGTCGTCGACCTGGTGACCTGCCAGAGGAAGGAGGGAGAGACAAAAAAAAATAGTAAAAAAAAAGGAAAAAAATAAAAATTCAAATAAATATTAAAATATTATTAAAGTTGTCCATGTCGGCGCCAGTGACCGACCTCCAGCCGACAGTGTCCACGTCGGTAAATTCAGATCAAAATTGACCGGAAGGACTAAATTAGCACAAAAACAAAAGATTTAAGATTAAATTGTCATCAAAAAAATGTTTAGGACTAAATTGACACCAATGCAAAAGGTTTAGGACTGAATTGACACCAAAAAAGGATTTAGGACTAAATTGGCACTAATACAAAAGGTTTAGGACTTTTTTGGCACTTTTCCCTACTAAAGTTCAGCGACTATTTATATTATTTTTCCTTATTAAAAAAAATGCTAAGTTTGTTAATCAACATTGGTCACCAGTCCAATTGGACCATTCATTAAGGCACGTAACTCGGCAAGAGGGCCTTGATGCAAGGAATCCTTATCAAAAGTCACTGTTAAACACATTGTGATGTGCTGGAGTGGCCTCGGAAGATATTCAAGTGTATTTAACCGATGCATTGATGGGCTTTGGTCTTGTGCGGCCCAGAAAAGGGGCTTTGTCTCGAATTGAGATCTATTTGCACGAGGCTCGATCTTTGTTGGGTTGTCTCTTACTCTTTTATAGCTTTCATCTGACAGTTTTTTTGAGTATCTTTCTTATCATTGACATTGATCCAATCAAACCCCAAATGTACATACATTCAAATGCTTTTATATATACCCACGTGTGAGTAATATATGGTAGGAAATCAAAGTTCCCGTACAAAAATGTAGAACCACGAAAATTGATGAATCGCCCGATACTAGTACTAACTTAGGTGTATGAGGGTTCTCTTCAAATAAAACCAAGGAGGCTTTCTTGCTGGTGGTGCACAGGTCCATCGAGAAACCGAAGAGTTTGGGATCAGCCCGAAGAGAACGGGTTTGCGGGCATGGCCAATCGTTTACACAGACTGGACGACTATGTTGTCTCTCAGCTCAATCACTTGCGAAAATAGTGATTCATGTTTGGCCCAAAATGAAGGTCTTGGATCCAAATCACATGCGAGAACAAGTACTTACGACTTAGATCTCAACATGCAATATCATGAGAGGCTCAAATGTTGTGAGAAGTATCAAACTATAATAATTATAACAAAAAATCGTAAATCAATTTTACGGATGTCAATTCAATCCCGAATATTTCATTTTGGCCAATTTAGTTCTAAGCATTTTGACAATTTGCTAATGTAGTCCTTTCAGTCAATTTTGATATGAAAATGCTGGCATGAACACTGACCGCCTTGTGTGGCACGACCAGCGTTGACGTGGATAATTTTTGCAGCTTTATTAAAATTTTCTAATTTTTTTTTTACTTTTCCCCATTTTTCTTATGTCTCATCGCTAGTCCACAGCCTTGCTCAGTGTCAGCGAGGGTCGCTGGCCCATGGTGAAAAAACAAAAGAAAAAGTTTTATAAAAAAATTCATAAAAATTGCCAAAATTGTCTAAAATCTGCGCCTACCTTGCCACTCTCGACAAGTGATGTTTGACTAAAATTGATCGAAAGAACTACATTGACAAATCATCAAAAGATTTATGATTAAATTGATCAAATTGAAAAGTTAAAAACCGAATTGATCGTTGTACAATAAGTTTAAATTTTTTTTTTTGGTAATATTTTCATATCAAACTCAAGAAACGTTGAGTTGAACTTTCCGCTTGCCTTAAAACAAATCACTGACAAAGAAGTCCTAAGTTCATCTCGGATTGCCTTGCCGTTGCCAAACTACACCGATTCCTCCTTTCAAAGGGATAAGAGAAATACTTTTCAACTCCTTGTGGTCCACCCAGAAGAAGCAAGAAAGGGGGCTTCCTGTGAAGAACTGTCCCGCACGCTCTTCCAGAAAGTGGACCCAGTTCTGTCCAATGCCTGTACGAGCAAGCAAAGCCGTGAATCAATGCTCTCCCTCTCTCTCTCGGTCTCTGTTATTAGGTGAAGTTTTCACCTAACGCTGTTCTTTATTAATGTCTTAGGTTTTGGTTCAAGTCATCGAGTGACGGTCGCAGATCCTCAACCTACATCCGTCATTGTGGAACAAGTCTACTACGATTCTGAAGTTGTCATGGAGATCTTACCCTGTTAAGGATTCTGTATTTCATGTTTCTTCTTGTAAATTTTCAGTGTATCGTTGTATGTTGCACCATTGCTTAATCAATGTGTAGTCAGGGTATTTGCGAAGAAAACGGTCCGGGGTAAGGGCAATGGGAATCCTAAAGGTTTTGCCCTAAGGCGTCTTGGAAAATGCACAATCGAGTCGTTAACCTATTGCCTGTCCTGGAATTAGTGCCGTCAAGTGTTAACTAGTGGACGCATGAAGGACTTGATTGTACATTTCTAAAAACGTGCAGGACTCTATCAACTAAAATTAAATGTTCGAAATCACGATCGTGGACCTTCCAATAGGTGAAGATGAAGGTCCACAGTCTCGAATTTGAGCCAAGAATGTCCGTGGTCTTTGAATGAGAAAGAGGGAGACAGGGAGAGGAATTAGGATCTTATCAATTATATTGCTAAAACATATCAATGATAGATCACAATTGCATGAATTGACAAGAAATTAATAATATTCAGTAATCAAACGAAACAATTTTTAATTTCTATTTTCAACATTTAAATTTGTCATCACTTAAAATTCAGTGTTTAAAACGAGCCCTTTTTCATTCATTTGAAGTTGGGCGATGTATGTCAACCACTATAAGAGGTAAATTTAACATGTAAATTGACCACTCAAATTTAGACAATCCTAATACTTTGGATTTTCCTTTATGTATGGCATTTCTAAAGTTCCCTTTTCACAAGTAGTCCTTTAATTTTTGGAAATAGTGATACGGGGCACTTTTCTGGTTTCCCAAGAGACCAATTCCTCATTATAACTTATTGATTCAAATTCGTTTTTGTTTTAATTCCCATAGGATCTTATCTTACTATACAAATAGTTACTGATTAAAAATTGTTAATGTGTTTGTAGGACACGAAAATTTGTATTAAATTCATAAAAATCACTTAGGTATGGCGCGTTATGTTACGGGAGCCGGTAGCCCAAGAATCCATAGAAAATCCCAAAGTATACGAACATAAGATCTTACACAAACTTTATAGAAGCAAAAACATGTTATTTTAAATTTGTCCTTTTTTTTGTATAAATTTATCCCCTGTTATAACTCATCGTAATCTCCAATGATATAGCCACAAAAACTGCTTTCGTCTCAGGGAGTTTTCATTTTTGGTCCTGAGTTAAATAATTAAAAAAAAGTTAACAATTAAGATTATATTTATGCAGACATTTCTCTCAAGTACTCACCTTTTCCAATCTTTAAATAGCAAAAACTTCCACCGTCCCAAAACAAAAAGGTAGCAAAAAATTTCCGTCCAAATCCATACTTTCGTACTTAACCACCCAATTTTATGTATGTATGTAACATAAGCAAGTAGAGCAAAACGTGCAGATACCATTGCGTTTATAATTGGATGACTCTATCCAAATTGACCAAGCCATCATTGTCCTATTTCTTTGAATTCTTTCATGTCGTTATGGTTTTCTTAGTGCACCAAGAACTGATCGCGCCCAATTAGAGAAGCCCAGAGACAAAAATGGTGATTAGGTTTAGCTTGAAAGCGTTAAAGCAATGATGGCTAATGACTTCTTTTTCACTAGAAATTATGTTTCCATGAGAAGGACAGGAATATGAAGCGAAGATCTACAAGAGCAACTTAGGATCGGCCAACAATTATATGCTAAAGGGCCAACTCGCCATTTAGCTAAGATCAAAAACTTCCTCCGACCAGTCTTATGATTTACCGATTATAACCCGCATTTACTTAAAATGTAATTTACGTACCGGTAATATTCATGTTTGTAATCACCGATCACAACCGCGATTGAAGGATTAGAGAGAAACGCTGCCGATTAATGCATATTTTCAAGAGGAAGACAATGTGAAAAGAAGTTGATTAATGGTAAAAACGAAAAAGAGCAACAGAAAGCAAAAGAAAGACTAAGATACTAATCCGACGTAAGGTCGACTAACAAGGATTGGATATGGCGAAAATTCAATGTCCAGTCAACCCAAAGGAAAGGTCCAATAATGACTTGATTGTGAAGGAAAAATGGGGGACAGCTAGGATGCATGAATGGCCTTGGAAGTCCCACTTTGGTGCATGAATGGTCTTAAGCCTGACCTTAACAAAGTTATAGGAAGAGTACACATTTCCAACTTAGAATATGAGAGATTTAGGAAATGTCCTGGATATAACTTTGACTGAGTAACGATTCACCCTTCTTTGAAAGCACCACATTTGAATTTGGTATGACATACATGTATCACGAGACTTTTGGATTAAAGTTTGAGGTTGCAAAATGCTACTAAATTTGTTTTATGATGTAGTGCAATGACTTGCAATAATCACATTACTCAGTGACTAAATAAAAACATATATATGGCTAGGACAATATGAGTAAATAAATTTAAGGGAAAATGACACGAATGGTCTATGAACTCTGACTCAATGTACAATATCATCCCTAGACTTCCAATGTTTTCAATACAGTCCCTAAACTATTGGTAAATATTCAATGTAGTCCTTTGGTTTGCTTAAATGACAAATCAAACATCATTTGATGACGTGGATTATTATATGATCAGTTAGACATTTAAAAATGATGAGTTAGAATATCCATCTAATTGAAAAGGAAAAAAATAAATAAATTTGGGCATTTAACATGTCCATCATTATTTGATGATGCGGATTATTATAACTTGATTCAATATGAATATCTTGCTTGGATAATCCACGTGTAATTTTGTTTTGTTGTCCATTGTTCAAACTTAACATAATGGAAGTTACATCGCTAGATTACATCAACTTGAATTAATGGAAAGAGGACATTGAACATTTTCAAATAGTCTAACGATTAAATTAAATATTTATAAATAGTTCATAAATCATACTGAACAAATTAAAAGTTTAAAGATGATAATATCATAGTATTTACTACAACATTTTAATTAGTTAAAACTGTTGTTGATAAAGGTTCAAAGTTTCTGCTTCCATACGAATCGACACAAGTTTGATGTTTTCCATAAACGCAAAGTATTGACGTTAGTACAAACACGGAAAGGGATGAATAGAGCACACAGAAAGGTGGCCCTTTTGGCGCCTAAACGAACCGGGTAATCATGCACAGGGGCAGTCAACCAACCAAGTGCCCGTGAGCATATCAAGTTGCGATCGACTGGCGCTCGATGTAAAACTTGATTCTGATATTTTTAAAGCCCTATTTTGAAGTTTATTTGTACAGGAATTTTGTGAAAACTTAGAGAGTTTTGACAGCTGTCATCCTAAAAAGTTAAGAGCATGAAATTAAGTCTATTCGTGTTGATTGATTCTTGTGGGCTTGGGCGTATCTACGATCAAGAAAATACTTGAATGAGCATTTAAACAATTATAGTGAAATTATCTCATTAATATATCCCTATAAAGTAAACACATTGCCGAACCACCTAAATCGCCCGTGTTTAGATTTAGAGACCCAACATGAAGTTGCTATTAGGCCAAAACGTTTGTTGTCTAATACTTATGTTGCACGCACCGCAAAGTGATTACAACAACCGTGTCTACATTTTCACAGGTGATTTGGCTGCAAAATAAGGGTACCTCTCACTTCTGAGCTTCCCTCGAAAGTTATTTTTTTTTTTTTATAATTTCTTTGGAGCCATCATTCCACAGTATAAACTACATTTTTTTTTTGGGGGGGGGGGGTCAAATATATAAACCACACGTTAATAAGGTAAAGGGTACACTGAATATTTCGTACTCTCCCTCCCCTTTCCTCCTACTAGCCGTACCATTCAAATTATGGGCGCGACATTTGAGGCCGTGACTGCGACGGCCGTGCAAAGCGTTTTAAGTTCTTTTTGACTCGTTCACCCTTTATTAATTCTCCTAAACCGAGCCGTCCCTTGTGGACCATTCACTCGCTCAATTAGCCCGCCCGTACCGTACAGAGAAACTTCATAGTGACGAGTGTTCTAGAAGAGAATTCTTCTACTGCTCTTCCAAGCATTGGACGTTGGATGTTAACAAGGTAAAAGGGACCTCTGAAATTAAATTCCTAAGTCTCCCCTTAATTTAATGGTGTATCCCCACGGATCAACTACCTCGTTGAAAGTTCTCCGCCCCGTGATACCCATCCCCCATCGACACAAAATGCTTGCTACCACCGCCACCTTCGGCGAAGCCACCGCAGCCATCGCCATTATAAATTTGACAGATTATTTGTATAGTGTATAAGATACGTGACGTGTGTTTGTTTAGACTATAGATAAATTACGAATTATGCAAGCATGGAACTGCCAAAGAGCTAGTCGCCCCCCGTGTTGCACTTTGACCATGAAGCCCGAACATGCACTTGACGGCTTCATCCGCCGATTATTTTACTTAGCACCCTCTTACAAATTTAGAAACATTTAATTGCATTTCACAACATTTTCGTACTGAGCTTGGTATATTTTACCAAAAAAAAAAACAAGAAAAGGCTAACAAACAAGATAATGATGCAAGAAACCATGCTTTTGTTCACCCTTCATTTTCTCCACTAATGAAATAACAGCAAACTCCCTATTTTTCAGTGACATTCAAAAAAAAGGAAGAAGAATAAGCTATTATGAAATATTCAGATGGGCTTGATTGGTGCAATGTTGTCGGGCATCGGAAGGGTTTCAATAACACCACCAAACTACTTTGTCGTCTTGTCGTCCGGATCATATTCTGCATCAGAACGGCCGTCTTTCGTGCTAAAAAGACAACGATCGCAGCACGTGCATGCACACTTTGTCCACGGTCAACGTCAAAATTTTCGCACGTAATTTAAAAATGATCTAAGTTGATTACAACAACAATGCTCGGCATATTCGGAATCGGGATTCCAGGCCTAAACCCGTTGCACTTTTATCAATTTGGTCATGAACATTATAATTGTGCCGATTGAATTTTAAAAATTTTCACGTTTTGCTAATTAAGTCTATTTGACTAAAATTCGCTAACGTGGATGCCAACTATAGAGACCGGCCAAAGGAAGAAAGGTAGAAAAAAACAAGAGAAAGAAAAGAAAAATATAAAAATATTATTAAAAATTATCCACCTTTGCGCTGGCGGCACCACATAAGATAGCCGACATTCACTCCAGCGATTTCTATTCAAAATTGGCTTGATGAGCTTAATTGGCAAAATGTGAAAATATTTATAATCCAATTGGCATAATTAAAATGTTTATAAGTAAATTGGCAAAAATGCAATAAGTATATGACTTTTTGGATAAATTTCTTCAAAAGACAATTATCGTAGCACGTGGAAGACCATGGTCTATGTCAAACTTTTCAACGGTAATTTAAAACGATCAAGCTGATTACAACAATAACTTTTTTGGGGGGTCAGAAATTACAACAATAATGCTCAGCATATTCGAAATCAAGATTCTGAGCTTTCTTCCCTTGGCCTGTTTGGGAGAAAGATAATATAAGCGATCTAGGGTTATGAGGAATGGAATGAAATAAGAAAATAGAATGAAAAAAGAATGGAAGGAGGTTCATGATTTCTTTGTTTGGTTTGAGTAAAAATGTAATACAATAAGGATTCTTTGTATGTTGCCAAAAAAAAAAAAACAGTTGAGCTGCGATTAAATTCAATAAATTTAATTTGGTGAAACTACTTTTCAGCATTGTTCTAAAACATGAACAATTGATTCGAAAAATTATTAGAAACATTGAATGATTTTATTTACTAATATTTTCTAATATATTTATAAAACATATTATTATTATTAAATTTCACAGAAAAGAACAGATAAGATGCAAGAATATAAGTATATTTAATTCAATAAATGAATTATTTAATTTAATATAAAAGTGTAGTTAATTAATTAATTATTATTAATCACTTTTTTTCTACGTCTTAGATTGGAATTAGACCCGAATGGGTACTCCAGGCTGATTTTATCGTAATGAACATGCCATAAGAGATTACCATCTAAACTCTGTTTTCAGTTATCACATATTAAAAAAAAATTAAAGAAATCCAATACTCATTTAAATTTATCCGACGAATTCATACTACGATTTTCCACATGCTCAACCTTGGCTTCTAACCATGCTAAAAGGACATTACATACTACATGCATGGTCGGCCAAGTTTATTCTTCCCTCCATGATCAATATATTATGGACAAAAGCTAGGTTGCAATAGCATACTAGAATAAACTCGGACTTTATACACACAAAAGTAAAAGATAAATAAATTAAATACTAATTAATAAACGACATACAAATATTGAAAAAAGCGTATCTCACTTGTTAAATGACGTGGCAAGTAATAATCAAGCGATTGAATACATGTTATGTTTGTTTTTTTAACTCCTTTTATTTATTTATTAGATCTCATACGTCCTGACCTTATTTACATGTAGATGTTGGTGTGATTTGAACAAGTGAACTCCAGTTAAAATCCCCAAACGCACCAACCAATTATGCCAATCATGAGAGGTAAAATGGGATTGGACCTTGCTAAGAGGACGGTGCCGTTATTTCTGATTAATAACCGTGCAATAGTGACCATATATTTATTTCACAAGTCCATGGCAACCGGTTGGGACTTGTGAAGGAATTTACATATAAATTTTGCAAGATACACATTCCTTATTTACTTCAACAATAGAAACTAAAGAAAAAAAAAAGGGATAACAGCACAGCTAATCTCTGTGCATGTATAATTCCTTTGTTTTTATTAATTTGTTCAATTTCTTTAATTGAACTTTTTTTGTCGACACAGTTATGAAATAATATGCATTTTTTTCAAATTGATCGTCACATTATTAAAGTACATTAAAATACCGAAGTGGTCGATTAGTCACCATTAAATGGTGAAGGGGTGTTGACTTGGCATCCTATGTTGCCTTGACATCTTAAAAAAAATGATATGTGCACTAAAAGTCCTAAAACTTATTTTGAAAGTATAATTGAGTTTTAAAACTTATAAAAATTGCAATCAAGTCATAAAACTTATCAAATTGGTACAATCAAGTCATAAAACTTATCAAATTGGTACAATCAAGTCCTTCCATTAAATCTATTTAACTTGGTTAACGAAAAATATTGACGTGGTTTTTTTTAAATATTTTCTCTCTCATACATGACAATGACATGACTAAAATGATGTCATTTTGATTCAAATCTAATTTTTAGTACAAATTTTATTTAAGTTAAATTTAAAAATGAGCCAAATTTTTTTTTTTAAAAAAAAGATAAAATTGTCGAGAGCCACTGCCGCCCCACCATCGCCCGTAGGCGATGGAAGGGCGGCGGCAACAAGGGTTGTGTAAGCCCTCGCCGCTTGATTCTTATCACTTCGATTTGTTTCTTATCATTTGAATATTATCACTTTGATTTGTTTCTTCATATATCAACCGTTTCAATTTGGTTCTTATGATTTTGTATCTCGATTTAAGCTTACAATGAAGAATTATAAAAATCTGAAAAAGCAAAAAAAAGGAAAGTAGGGTCGAGATTTGGAACCGGTTGACCAAGTTTACCGGTTTCCTCCGCAAAATCTTGCGGCTGAGGTCTGGCCGTCATTCCGTCATTCTACGGAGACTGGTCAGCTCAGCATTTTCCAATGGGATTTGTAGTAACATAAAAGCTAATCACTCAAAGACACTGTATAATATAATTCATTCATTATTTTCCTTTTGTAAGAAAATGTAATGACAAAGATTTCCATTTTGGCGTCTTTTGGAATAATTCCACAGTGGATTTCCAATGTATGAAAATTTACAATATAGGTACTATGAGATTTTGTGAGACCGGGGCTTAGAAAGATTATGACCTCTTATTATGATATTATGTAAAATTTTGTAGAATCCTTCCTAGTTATTTTAAAAACTTGAGCTGTTAGATTAATATGTGATATAATACTTAAATATTCTAACATGAATCATCTAAAAAGGTATATTCCAACACATGTGTGATGGACCAAATCAAAAAGGCTGCGATTACGCAGTACCGCTTATTAGGGTTATTTCTTGATCGATCTAATTGATGAAGCTTGTCAGGATCTATATGTTTTTTTCGATCACTCTCCAATATCTTTTAACCTATGTGAACATCTCGTTTGACAAGTCAACCACCGTTGCTTCAACATTAAGCTTTCCAGATTTATATGTGCTAATGTCATACATCCAAAGATCTAAGAATTAAATTAAATATGGTTGAAGATACGGCCCACGGAACAAGTCTATAGCGGGGGGGATTGGTCCAGCCAGGCGCAAGACTCGCACAAACTCTAACCATAAACGTCAACATGATGTGCCAATTTCAAGATAAGAGATGACGCCTCATGCTTGACTGGAACTAAGATACCGAAATCGTGATTAAACAACAATTGGAACTTACGAAAAGTCAAATTATTAAACTTGGTACGGCTAAATTGGAGGTTTTGAAGTGCTCGCCGACGATAAATAGCCAATTAATGTGGATTGTGACATCCGCAATTGCATGTTTGACCTCTCCAATGCTAGATTTCTCAAAGCCTAGAATCGGTCCATGCATGCCAAGTTACCTAATACCTCTTGTTAATAATATCGCAAAGTCGTACCGAGGGAGTGCAATTGCCCTTCATCACGAAACCTTACTATACGTTTTTGGCCTCAATCTTAGGTTAAATACTCAATCAAAATATGTTCGTTGGACGGAGTATATCAGGCCGAATATTTCCTAGTTAAAAGCACTAAAAAGGAGAAAACGAAAATAAAAAAGACAGGAAGGTTAAGATCAACTAATATGGCGAGAAAGTGTGGAGAGAGACAAATGCATTGTCGTCTTAAGATGATGAACGCTTCTAGGTAGCATAACTACGATGCATGGTCTCCCTATAAGACCAGAAGATTGATAGACAATCACAACACGAGCGATCGCTTACTCAAAAAATATATCTTTTACACGCATATTTGAATAATTTGTGATGTAGTTATCGTTTTTCAATAAAAGAAATATGACTTATTTTGTGAGATTAGGATAATACCACGAAAAACCACAAAATAGTACACCTGTAACAAATTTACCTCAAATTAATTTTTTGACCACCCCAAACCGGTGCACCTATGACAAATTTACCCAAATCTAATTTTTTTATCATAAAAAATTTCAAACTGGTATATTTGTGATCAATTTACCCTCCATTAAATTGAATTAATACTATGAAAAATCACAAATTAGTACACCTATGACAAATGAAGGGTAAAACCTTAAACTAGTACACCTGTCAATTGCCACGTTTTATCAAACTTAGAAATTTGACGATAAAATTTAACAAAGGGAAAAATCATCATACATATACCAGTTTGGGATTTTTGACAATCAAAAAATTAATTTGAAATAAATTTATTATAAATATATCAGTTTAGAATTTTTCGTGGTATTATCAAAAGATAGATTAGCCATATATATATATATACATACATGTATGTATGTATATATATATATATATATGTGTGTGTGTGTGTGTGTGTGTGGCTAGGTGCACTTAGGTTTCTACACAATTTTGACTTCTTGAAATCGGCGAGGGCCAGAATGGGCCAGGGGGAAATTACCACGTGCTCCTCTCTTTGACCGGAGAAATTAAATTCCTATTTTTGTAAAATTGACTTGCCGTCTGCCGTTTTTCTACCATTTTTCAAATAAATCGTTTCCTCTCAAATTCCTATAATGACATGGGCTTTTACACTTGTCTGATTGACTGCCATAACAGGACATATGCAGAAATTGTGTAAAGAAATGTAGTAGATGGTCCTAGCTTGTTTGTTTTCCTAACTTGCATGAGTGTATCACCAGTAGCATTTCTAAGTATAAGTTAATTATGTCAAGGCCCACTCAACTAATCGTTACATTAATCTTATGGATCAAATAAGTCACAAGTCAAGATCCGAATGAATGACCAAAACATGAAAATATTTGGACTTGGTAATATATGGAAAATCCAACTTGCAGTCGTGTGCCTAATCTAGAAAAGTTGTTCAGAGTGCGATGTTGTATTGAGATTGTTTTTGGCCTCAAAATCTAGTGTTTTCATGAGTTCTGGATCATTTTTTCTATTTTTCAAACTATTTATCTGTGTACACTTTCAGACCATTTTGTCTTTTCTCTATTAATGTTGTGTTTTCTTTGTTGATTAGGGTTGATTTAGTATAAATGCTAAAACATAAATAGGTTTCATAACATATCAAACAATTATTTACTTAACACGAATTTTACAAATTAGTTATAGACCTTCTAATACATCAGTTCAAACTCCTCTTTCAAACATCGGGGTCGTGTATTAGGTATATCGTTACTTACAATTAGGTATAGACTAGGTTTTATATTGTTTAAATAGATAATAATAATAATAATTGCCATGGAATATATTAAATCGACAAGCTTGCAACCGAAATCTAGAAAATCACCGATCGCTCGCTCGATGAATAGACTCTAATTGCTCACAAGTTTAGAAGCTAAATCCTGCCGTCTCAAAGTAGACTGACCAATTCTTCTAAAAATCTCCTTAGTTCACTGTAGTTTAGATGTTACAACACCACCTATTCTTTTATGGGTTAATATTACGGAAAATTCCAAACTGGTAGATCTGTAACAAATTTACTCAAAATTAATTTTTTGACCACAAAAAATCTCAAAACTGGTACATTTGTGACAAATTTATCCTCAATTAATTTCCATTAAATTGGATTAATATTACAAAAAATCACAAACTGGTATGCCTGTGACAAACGGAGGGTAAAACCCCAAACGGTACACCCGTCAATTACCACGTGTCATTTAACTCAGCAATTTGACGGTAAGATTTAACGAAGGGTAAATTTGTCACATGTGTACTAATTTGGAGTTTTTTATGGTAAAAAAATTAGTTTTGGATAAATTTGTCATAGGTATACCAGTTTGGGATTTTTGTAGTATTAACCCTTCTTTTAACCTAGGTTGTTCCAATTTAATAATTAAAAAATCAACTTCAAGGACGACAACTATATGGCAAAAAAACAATGACCTAATTTGTGTTTTCATTGCTGACAAGTTGACGTAATCTATTCCGTGCAAAGTGGGAACAAGCACCAAATCAAGATATATGTATTTTTTTTGCTGGCTGGGGAATTTAATTACATGATTGCATTATTGACCGATTTGACCCATTAAACCTCTTCATCTACAGCTAATTTTGAAAGAATTTTTACGCTATAAATAAATCACCGAATCTTAGCCAAAAATAAATAAATAAATCACCGAATAAGGATTATTATACCTCTTTAGACCCCACTATTCAACTTGAATATATGTGCTAGGTGATGGATTCACGAATTTGATTTGCAAAATGACGTGGTAAATAAATATATCAGCCAACATATATATATCACATTCAATGTCCAATAAGATATTGTCACATTATTTTGTAACCAAATTTAACATACTCACAGCAAATATATTTTGTAAATCAAATTAACTCTGTGAACCGCATTACCTTTGTTTAATCTAATTTAGTACATTATATTATTTCTTATTGATTTCGAAGATTCAGAAGTAACTCAATTAGGAACTGAGAAAAAAAAAGTTATTTAAAAGCAACTGTCAGGCCATTCAATTACATATAAATTTGGGTAGGCCGTTCAGTCAAATACAAATTTGGATTTTTTTTAACCAATTTGGCCAGTTAAACCTGTTCATCTACGACTAATTCAAAAGGGTCTCTAGTTAATAGATAAGTCAATGAACAACGAGTTCTGGGTACTATTAACACAGATAATGCTACTGGCAGAGAATAACATGAATTTTGCTAGGTGATTTGATTAACAAATTGAATAAAAGTGCCACTAGTTAGGACTTTAGGGATTTCTAGCATGGAAAGTGGAGAATACCTCTTCAAATTTTACCGACTATGTCGCTTCACGAGACTTGCAAGACATACTTTGGGTCCTCATATGTAACTAGGCATCCGCCTGTGTTTGAGGTTATAAAAAAAAGTAGTTCATCCTTTGTAAATCAAATTTAGCATACTTACCTCCTGTATACTATGTAGATACAAAAATTGATATTTTGGCCAAGAAATCATCAAATTTAGTAGTACTTAATTGGCATTAATTTAACATAGAAAGGGAACACGATGAACATTGAAGAAAAGGTTATTTAAATTGCAAATGTCAGGCTAGCTACTTTGGCTTCTTCAAACCCCTCGCAACGTCATCTGCTTTTCCTTTTGGGCCCGTGAATAGATTATTTCAAAGGGCAGTAAATATAATATCGAATTCAACAGAAGATCAATGCACGATCTTTTGTCTGATATTCAACATCTTTATGTGTACTTTGGCGCCCACTAAAAGACAACCTGTGAAATCTGCGACTCCCAAAACCTTACTCATTAGCATATTACTTATTCTTAGTCTGAACTCTTAATTTTTTAGAGAGAGAGAGAGGGGGGGAGGATTTTTCCTGGGAGATGCCTAAGCAACGTTGAACAAGCACGTTGTCTTGACTTTTCAAGGTTAGATGCAAGTATAAAACGGCAAGCTCGGCCGAGAAAACAACAAGCCGCTTGGGAATCTTTGCTTGTTTATCATCTAGAGAGAGAGAGAGAGAGAGAGAGAGAGAGATCATAGAGAGCTAAAAGAAGAGAGAGAGAGACAGATTTAATAGCAAAAGCAAGAAAGAAGAAAGAAGAAAAAGCAAGAGAAGATGGTGAGAGCACCATGCTGTGAGAAGATGGGGTTGAAGAAGGGTCCATGGACGCCTGAAGAGGACCAAGTCTTGATCTCTTTCATCCAGAGGAATGGCCATGGAAATTGGAGGGCTCTTCCCAAGCAAGCTGGTAAATTAGTTTGACAATCAATGATCCCTTGGATCGTTTTATTCAAGACTTAAAGCTAGGTCATTAGCTGCTCAATTCATACCCCCAAGAATTCATTATGAGAATCTAGCTAATCCGGGTTTTCTTCCTCTCTCTTGTTTCCTTTTTTTCTCTTTCCCAACTTCTGTTCCGTTTGGTCCTAAAATGGCGCATTTGCACAAATCACTACAGAATTTTGATTAGTTTGATCACTGCCTTGAATTTATTGCAACTATAGTTCAAGACCGAATTGCAGGTTTTAAAAGTTCAAAACCGTTTATATGGACAGAGTCTCCTCTTTTGCATGTTACATGCAAGCTTAGAAACATCACTATACAATACTAATTGATCTGTATGCTAGTGCTATATATATGCAACTTCGGTTTCTTTCTTTTTTTCTTTTTTTTTTGGTCCTTCGCTGATCTCCTTCTTCATTTATAGGACTCTTGAGATGTGGGAAGAGTTGCCGGCTACGGTGGATAAATTATCTGCGGCCCGATATAAAGAGAGGAGACTTCAGTAGGGAAGAAGAGGAAACAATCATTAAGTTGCATGAAATGCTTGGAAACAGGTATTTTTCTTTATCAATCTTTAATCATCTCTGTTAATTTGGTGGACACTAAGTTGTTTCCGTCATGGTTTATATTTGCTGGTTAGCAAATACGAATTGAACGAACATCTCAAAGTTGAGAGGAACATTGATTAGGAGTGGGGCAGTTTACTGGTCCGACCCAATTGTGAGAGCGGAGCTCTATCAATCCAAACCCCGTGTTCTTTAAAAGTTTGAGCCCTTGGAGAACGATACAGATTATATTTTAATCTTAATTAACAAACGGCTCAATAAGTATACAAAAGGGGTTTTGTTTTTTATTGAAAACAACAAGTGTGCTGACAAAAGATTCCTTGGTTTTGAGCGCTAAATGGTGACTGCACATGGAGTGTTCTGCTTAATAAGCCAAGACCTGCATAAAATTCTGCATTCACTTGTCATCTTCTAGTTTATTCATATACAACATTACAAGATCCTTATAGGTTTTTCTTCATTGCGAAATTTCAGGTGGTCAGCTATTGCAGCAAGATTGCCGGGTCGCACAGACAATGAAATAAAAAATGTGTGGCACACACATTTGAAGAAGAGGCTCCAACAAAATCAAGTCATGCCGGCGAAGACAACGGTGAACAACAAATCATTCAATTCAGATTCTTCTGAGGCAACGATACCGGGATTGTTGGAAAGTTCGATCCATGCTCCGACATCGCCTCAACCTTCTTCGAGCGAAATGTCCTCTGTCACGGAAGCTTCGACGTCCATACAAACTGGAGACGTGAACAACGTCGAGATCAAGAGTGAGGACATGGAATACTCAATGGAGTCGTTCCCTTTAATCGACGAGAGCTTTTGGTCAGACGACTCAGGGTTTTTACTCGATGGGTACTCTAGCAACTTGTCCCAACTCTCCGGCATCAACGTAGATGCGCAAGCTCAGCACGCGGTGGCTCCGATGGCTAATAATGTGCAAGAATGGCCTTGTGACGGTCTAAGCCGCGTCGATAATGGAATGGACTTTTGGTACGATCTCTTCATAAGAGCTGGGGGTGCAGAAGAATTGCCAGACTTCTGAAGAGAGCGAAAAACAGAGAACGCAAAACAAAACAAATAGAATTGAAGGGCTTTGGCGGATAGGCAAATTTGGAATTTGTGGGGTAGTATTCATTTTTCTCCTTTGACCGTTACTAAAGGCAAAGCTACAATTTTTTCCAATTTGGGGGCAACAATGTTGCTTCTTAAGTCCAATAGCCGTCGGACAAGTCAAAAGAGGGGAAGCCTTTCTGGTGGAGGGGATCGAATTCAATCCTGTTCAACACATTGGAGTTTCCACTAGTTCACTTTTACAGTGAGAAGACACAAATGTTGACCTAGGAATAGGGCTTTGATAGAGAGTTTTAAAAGCATTTGTCGTTTCTCATTAGATGATGGATGTTAGCATCTGACAATTTCATTCAGATTTGGTCTCCTCTCCAAACAAGATTGAGAATGACCAGGTTCGATTTACATGTGCCAGAAATAGTGAAGAGCAAATTCTTTGGGGTTTTTACCCAAGTGTGACATTTTGATTCCTGAAACTGGCTATACATGCTGTTGTAGTTTCTCCATCTTTCCGTTCGTATACAAGTATGTAAAGTTTCATCTATGGGCAGGATATCCAAGATGATCATTCATAAATTAGAATAAAGTATTTCCGAGGAAATACATTTCGAAAATATGTGAAATTGTTTAGTTTGGCAGGTATAAACGAATATATTTACAGCCTTACAAAAAAAAACGAATATATTTACACAAGTTTTATGTGCACATCTATGTGTCGAACCTTAAAATGGCAAAAAAAAAGGCACACGTCATTTTGAGAAAGATATTAACTTATGAGGCACCGATTATGTTAAGAAAGATATCGACTTTATGATTATTATAAAATGTTATTATGCCAACCATATTGTGATTAGCATAGGTTTGGCAAACCGGAGGCTTGACATGTGCAAGATCAGTATTGTCCAATTGTAACAATACCTAATAGGGAGAAAGAGAAGTAGAGGCAGCTAAGCCACGACCCTAGAATAACAAGATATGAGAATCATGGCCAGACATGTGACATGGGCGGTTGGCAGACACGTGGCTAAAGAAGTTGGGATACATGGAATTCCGGTTTGCATGTTGCTAAACTAGTTAAAGTTTGAGAAAAACAATGCGAAAACGATTATTTTCTAGTCAATTGTAAAAGTGATGGAAATTGTGACCAGACATGTGACACAAACAAATTAGGGGAAAGTACCATAAAATTCCTAAACCTTTCAATTGTACAATTTAAATCATAAACCTTTTGATAATTTGCTAATGTAATCCATCTAGTCAATTTTAGCCGGAAATTATTGACATGAACACTGGCCCACTTGCTGATGCGGACAAATTTTACAATTCTCTTCTAAAATTTTTTATTCTTTTCTTTTTATTTTCTTTTTTTTTTACAACTCCGAGCAGGCGAGGGCTAGCAACGCTTGCCTAGATTGGGTGAAGGTGTGGCGGGCCTCGCTAACTACAGGCGAGGGCCAGCACCCTTGCCTATCGACCAACAAGGCTTGCCACGCCCCCACTAGCCACAGGCGAGGGACTCGTGGCCCTTGCTCGTGGCTGGAGAGGGCATCGTGGCTCTTGCCCAAACCAAGCGAGGGCATTGTGGCCCTCACAAGTAAATAGGCGAGGGTTGTGACCCTCTTCTGGATCTAGGTGAGGGCCCAACAGTCTCACCTATGGCAAGCAAGGGAGCAGAGGCCTTTGCCCAAATCACGCCAAGCCACAATAGGAAAAAAAATTAATAATTAATAAAAAATTCATAAAAATAAAAAATTGTCCACGTTACCACTGCCATGTCATGTAGGACGGCTAACGTTCACGTCAGAAATTTCCGGCCAAAATTGGCAGGATGGATTATATTGGCAAGTCATCAAAAGATTTAGGACTCAATTGGCATAATTAAAAGTTTATAACTAAATTGGTACAAATGCAATAGATTTAAAACTTTTTTGGTACTTTTCCCAACAAATTAGCATATATGAAAAAGTGGTAGACATGTTACTAGATATCGATACCAAGCCATTGTGCCCACACCTAAAACATGGAGATCGTTGGCCTAAGGCAAGGGACCTTCGCTGGCCATCAAAGAATTCAATTGGTACAATTAAAATATTTTGGAATGAATTAATAAAAATGTAATAAATTTAGGACTTTTTAGACAATTTTTCTTAAATTTGTCATAACTTCCAACCCACCAATAAGAGGCATTATTCCACCAAGTAGGATGACGGAAAAAATACCCTTGGTTTTAGTTAAGTATGTAGGTAGATAATGTCCATGTTTGCAATCCAAGAATCGGAATATTGGCCGCAAAAAGTTTCCTGCAATCAGGGTTGGAGTATGACATCGCCTTTATAATATCATAATTATTGAGTTTTGTGTTATTTCAAGTGGAGTTTATTTTTCTCCATTCTAGATTGGAGGAATCCTCTACCAAGACCTTTGATGCGAGAGTTACAAACATGGACACTACCTTCATATAAACTTAACTAAAAATAAATGCGAGCGATATTCATGTTTATACCTTACTAATAGGAAAACTAGTTCGAGAAAATTTTCTCTGGCCACTTGAGATAGCCCTTTCAAATGCATATGTGGCATTGACCTGAAATCATACCATGAAACGCCTACACAAATATATTCATGGAGTAGATATAAGGTAAATCCAGGTCTAGAATTTCGTATTCACATAGAATATCAAATCTGAAGTTCTTGTTAGTATGAAAAAAAAAGTCTGAAATTTTTGAAACCGAATCAAATTATCAAACCCTTGAAATCTGATAGAAAATTTGCACTCAACCTTATTCCTTCATCTACATACAGCTCTATGATGAGCTTGTTTCGTAATTACAATCTTCATTGTAGTTGGTTATAATAGAATTGGTTTTTGTTCATTCTTCCGTCGATAATTTGACCATCAAATTAAAATTCATGAAGTCTCGGTAAGAAGACCCGCTCTGAAATCCAGGCGGTGATAATATTTAAGGTTGAAAAAAGAGACATTGATTTGAATTTGGATGATACGTATTTCTGGGATCTTACCAAATCTTACAAGTAGTCTCGAGGTATTCACACCCAGATTCCGAGTTCGAATAACACACGAAAATCTCAATGGAAATCATCATTTAGGGACGAAAATGCATCATAATAACAGAAACGGGCCTACATTTTGCCCTTAGCGAAACCGAAGAAAGTCTATCTTGTCGTCTGTTCTTGATTCAACCCCACTGAACGACAGGTTCCCAGCTTGCACCATCGTCAGATTCATTCAATGCCCAATGCCACATGTAAATTTCTATTTTTGCCTTCGCACTAAGCCAATGGCTCGTATTTCATCATTACACCATTAACGTTAATGTGATATGGCCCAACCCAACAAAAGGAAAATCCGTAGATCTCATCATGATGAATAGTCGTCCCCAAATGATGATTTCCATTGAGATTTTTTGTGGGTTTTTCAAACTTGTAATCTTGTTGCAAATACCTCAAGACTTCTTGTAAAACTTGCATCATCCAGGAAATACAGACCATCCAAGTTGAAGTCAATGTCTTATCTTCTTTGTCTTTTTTTCAAATTATGAGTCTTTCTTTCTTCCTTTTGCCCAAATTTTCAAACATAGGTGGAAACTAAGATCTATTAGTTGTGGATTTTTAGACATCGTGTTTGAATAACTTTTTGTTGTTTGATGATAACTCATCTTCGCAACCTTCCTCCGACTCTTGGATAGCATTAGTTTGTAGTCCAATCCACATTTTACCTGTCATTAATTTCCAGATAAGTCTCCACTATCGTGAGCTAAAACACGGCAAATTTGCCGTGCTACAAGTTTACAGTTTTAGATTGCATGGCTTCCTACAAAATGATCTCACGATTGAAAAAAATTGCGTGGATCTAATGGCTGACAAGGCTGCGGCAAATTTCCTGTGCACAAGCTCAGCGGAGGGTAAATCGGCCTTAATTTTCAATAGAATTGTAAATTTACCTGCTACATTAGAGGCAGCATCTCTATTTTGCTTTGGGATAAGTGAAAAATACCACTAATTATTTGTTTACAGTCCATTGGCTATACAATCATTCGTTATATGATTCAAATTTCTGGATAAAACGTGCGTCGTGGAATTTTTATAAGTGAGCCAAATGTGATTTACCGACCTTGAAGTTCCACCAGTGATGAGTATAGAACTGTTATTATGTTACCCAGTTTTGGTTTTTGCCAGGAGCCTTGCTCTTTTTTGGAGATCTCCTCAGGATAAGTGCAGAAATAGGACTTGACATTTTGATATTGATCGATTCAGAACTTCAGATTTTATTTTTGTGAATTGAGGACTTAATGTTTGAAAGAGCACCAATCAAGTCTCGAGCCCACCGCCGGAAGAATTTAGGTCCAGAAATTCTGACGTAGCTTCCACATGGAATATTTGGTCATTTTACATGTATCATTTTGCGATGCCCAGATTCGCCGACTGCGAGTTGAAGATCTAATTGTGGCTTATAATAATCCTCGATTGACCAACTGTCAAAACCTTAAAATCCTATGTTCGCACTTATTCCAGATATGGTAAAATCTTCTTTGGCAGGACCTATGGCAGAAGAATTTGTAACGGAAAATTTGCAACCGGGGGAGGGGGGGGGGGGTTTGGGGGAGGAAGGAATAGGTTAGTAAACTCAAAAGGCCGTCCCTGGCAATGTATTACAAATGTCGTTTGACATATCAAATACATATTTCACGAGACAAACTTAAGACACTGTAGAGTTCTTTCGTCGGGACATCGAAGGATTCAATCAAGACTACAACATCAACTCTGAAGAAAATTCTTTGTTATGTTACTCATCTCACAATCGTTAGTGCTCAAGATGAGCGTCTAAGTAAAAATTTAGGTGAAAGGAAAATGAATTACTTTGTAGCTGCTCAATTCCTTTTCTTCATATACCCCAATTGCGCAGGTTCTCTTCTCTTACCTGAATTAGCTACGAGGCTCAGGCTAGGCCATCTCACAAATGGGTCTAGGCCCTTTCGCTTTGGGCTGTTGCCACTAGGCCCATTCAGTATCCTCACTACCTTTTTTTTTCTTGGTCAACTAATTGTTTCTTACTAACAAAAAGAATAATTGTTTCTTTTAGATTATGAAACATAAAATCGGGTTACATGATCTATTTTAAATTGTGCTTTGGTGAGTTTAGTTAATCGGTTCGAGCCGGAAGGCGAAATCTGAACCTTGAGATTGAAATAGTGATAATGACATTCTCAAACTTTCGGTTCAGGAATCGACGGTAAATGTTTATGTTTAAACCGATTTATGCCCCTTGAGGATGTTGTCCTAATAATTTGGGATCAGAGAGTTATTCCTCTTTCTTTTTGGCAACTCGATCCAAAACAATGGAATTTTACGTACTTTGTTGCAATTTCAATCCACTCAGAATTGCAAATTGAAATCGCCATTCAAAATGGATAATATCAACAACCCATGTTCTTTTAACCCGAAAATAGATACATTCTACGTGCTTTTTAAGTAAACGATCTAACCAGATTTTTCCTTAGAGGGTTAAAGTAATATGTCAATAATAAATTAATTATGTCGAAAATCTTTTGTAAGAATTCACAGGATATGTCTGGACGGTCGTGCTAGTTAAGCAGATGGAATAATCACTTTAATTTTCGTCGACAATAATTGCGGTGAATAGTATTAGTTTGTGCTATTTTCATTTAATTTAAAGAAATTATTGTTCTTTGTTTTAACACTAAAGTAGGCATGTCTGCTTTAAAGAAAAATTACCCAACGCGTTGTGTATATACATTGTTCTTGCACTATTTTTGGTTTCAATATGATATTGCATGATCTTATTTTATTGATTTTATTTATAAAGCAATACAATCATTTGGTTTGTTTTAATTTAATTTAAATGTTTCTTAACGGAAAAATATTGGTTACACCAAATAAGAAATTTTTATTTAACACTATTTTCACTAAATAACATTTTTTCATATCTAATTGCGAATGATACAATTTGCTCATTTTCTGGCTTAATGATACGGTTTACTCCTAAGTCTTATTTTTAACATAAGTGTCAACTAGTTAGAATTATGAAAATAACATTAATTTGTCGCTCACTTAAAAAAACCACTCTTTCTTTATTCAAAACAATATCATCATTGTATATTCGACACAAGCAAATTTCAATCGATAATAAAAGAACAAAAAATTCAAAAGCGTTAATAGCCCTTATAACATGATATGAAAGGGGTCGCTATGGATGGTAACGATGTACAATTGCTGTTGAATCTACAATTTCATCCCTCGAAAAATTTTAGAGGCGTTAATAGCTCTTATAAATTTTGGGGAGAAGAAGAAGAAAATATAAGTTATGATTTCCTAAAAATAAAAAAGATACGGAAATACACTTTTACTTCTTCAAAGTTACGTGCATTGAACACGTTTACTAAAAGTATAGTAGAAGGTAACAGCCGTAACAAAATAAAAGTTCAAGAGTAATATGTAATAGTTGAAGGCTTAGGTACAAAAACCTATACGACGCTGGATGAAGTTTTGTGTTAGTTAACAAAAAATAGCAATTCCAATATATTTTTGGTGCATTTAGAATCTAATACTCATTCACAGTGATGTGGAGAAAAAAGTATTTTATATGACGGATACATCACGTATTAACAAAAGCGATGTATAATTGACCAATCACCATCATCAGCATACTTGAATCTCATTTTATTTGATGTTACGCGTATGTATATGCATCTCACTTTTGATTGATCGGTTACACAACATGTCGCCGTCACGTAATATATTCCTTACACAAAATACCTCATCAACTGAGAAGAGGATTAAAATCAAACATGTAATCCGTCGCATGAAATACCTTCTCGATCAAGAAGAGGGTAAAACTCAACCATGTCTAGTATTTTCCGTTTGATAGAAAATTTTATCTACTTATTAGTGCAGTTGTGAATAAGGATGGATGATCCGTGCTAAGTGGGGGCTATGCCCAATGAACAATGACAACAGTACGTCGGGCTCACGCAAACTCCAACGTAATGGTCCAAACTCAATTGTCACTTGGTCTCCTTGGTTGAAATCTTTGGCATTTCATAGAATACTTTTCTACCATGGACCACAGACGGGAGACATTCTCGCATGCGTCGGTGCAAGCAAGCCTAAATGATTTCAGCTCTTAGATTATATGGATTTCGTGTGGGACTTGCCAACATCAAGGGTTCAGATGTATTGAGCTCGTGTGCATCGGAATCATGTAATGATTTTTTTTCATGACTCGGACACTATTTACCGAATGACTTAAGAGTTAAGTTATTACTTTTTGTTGATAAGCTCCGGATTTCTAAACATGATAGTACTGGATATGATAGAATAAGAAATTCTGAGATTTTTTTATATCCTGTCCATTATTTGATGGACTACGGATTTAAAGTCGGATATGATAATTTTTATTTTTATTTTTTTGCTATTCACGGGTCTGGAGGAGTTAGTGAAGGAAAAAAAGCCGAGAAATTTTTTTGGCAAAAGCGCACAAGATGTGGGGATGAAGATGACGGCTAGTGGAGTGTAGCGTTACTGGAAAAATAGATATTAGAAATCCTATCCAGGTCTATCCCACCTCTCGGATTTTTTTATCCGGGCTATATCCGGTCTATATCCGACATTATCCTATTCTGGACCATCACCAAATACAAGATATGATAAAATATATCATATCCTGGTTTTTATCCGATCGACCAAACGTAGCCATAGGGGTATATAATATTATTGATTTTTTTTATAAAAGAAAATGTCACATTTAGTCATGTTCTCGGCATTTTAGATATGTTTACACTCTCGAAGGGGGGGGGTGTGCCTTCGAGGACAGGGCGCATGCTTTTATACAAAAAAAATGATAGAGATATGATACAGAAAAAATTGGATTTGACTCTCATTACACTTGTTTGGAATTCAACAAACAGACACATGCATAGGCTAGGTACATGTCATATGAATGGTTAAGATCTATTTAGTACTTGATCTAACGGTTGCTAAATCCCGGATCAATTCCTTGATCCATTGTCTTTCATAAGAGGGGGTGAACCGAACCGAACAGGTCCGAACCAAACCGTTACGGATGTACGTTCGAACCGAACTGAATCTCGACTTGAACTGAACCGAGCCACACCGGTTATTGATTTTTTAAATTGTTTTAGATTTCTTGTTCGAGCTTCGATTAACAATTTCTGAAAGCAAACCATAAAGCCAAATCCGCCATTAATATAAAACTAAAATAAAAAGCCAAAGCACCTCAGAGGAACGGCGAAATTTCAAGTCATGTGTTAGGGAGTTAGGTTATGTTGTGCTCCAATCTTATTTTTAGTGGTTGGGTTTGATATCTCTCTCTCTCTCTATATGAAGGTTCTTGCAAACTCCCACAGCCAGCACACCACACGAGCAGCTCACAAGAAAAACCAGTCATCTCCTGAGACGCTCGAATGGCGAACGCTACAGAAGTAGAGCTCTTGGGGCTCTGGGTCAGCCCCTTCGTGCGGAGGGTCGAGTGGGCGCTGAAGCTCAAGGGCATACCCTACGACTACATCGAGGAAGACATCCTCAACAAGAGCCCCCTGCTTCTGCGGCTCAACCCTGTTCACCAGACGGTCCCCGTCCTCGTCCATGGGGGCAGAGTGGTCTCCGAGTCCTTCCTCATCCTCGAGTACATCGACGAGACGTGGAAGCACAGCCCTCTGCTCCCTCGCGATCCTTATGAAAGAGCCATGGCCCGATTCTGGGCTTCAGTTGCGGAGAGCAAGGTGAATTTTCTTTCTCTCGTTTTGGGGTCCTCCTTTTCAAGATTTGTCGTTCTTCGAGGGAAGAAAAAAGAAACTGGGTCTCTGTTTTCTTGATCGATCATGTCATAACTGTGTAGTTTGGCTGGGGAGTTTGCTTGTAGACCGATAATGATCGTCAAGAATTTCTCTATCCTCTGTCCAATGTGAGAAGACTTATGGAACTAAAAGCAAGAACATACAGCAATGAAGAAATACAGAACAGAGAAACAACAGAAAATTCCAACCCGTAAAACATTTCTTTTACTCTATACTTCTACTTATACTCAATGATCTGTACCTGAATAACCACCAAAGGCGGTTTTACAGTTCATCTAACAACCTAACCGAATAACAGAATAGGAAAATACAACTGTTTATTCAGTTACAAGTTCAAGAACAGAGTAACGGTTTTGCAGTAGGAGACCTTCACTTATAGTTGGACACTTGAAGCTGGAAACTTGACTGTTGACTTCACCTTTTGCCTTTCTAGTTGAATCAGCAACATCTTCATTTCTGTTCTTTGTAGAGTCCGAGCGTGCATGTATCACTATAGACTGCTTAACATCCCCCCGCAAATTGGGTAGGGTTTGAAAACCCATTCCCAATTTGGTTCGGAGACTAGGGTGAGCTAAACGTGATAATGATTTAGTAAAAATATGAGCAAGTTGATTAGTACTAGGAATATAGCATACACGGAGAGAACCTGAAGAAACTTTTTCCCGAACAAAATGGAAGTCAACTTCGATGTGTTTGGTGCGAGCATGTAGGACAGGATTGGCAGTAAGAGAAATGGCAGACTTATTATCACAGAACAAAAGTGTGGGTGAGGAAAGATATAAACCATTGTCACGTAGAACAAAACTGATCCATGTAAGATCAACAGTAGTAGATGCAAGTGCACGATATTCAGCTTCTGTGGATGAACGAGACACCGTAGGTTGTTTCTTAGCTGCCCACGAAATGAGATTAGAACCAAGATAGGTGCATAAGCAAGATCAGGACGAGTGATTGTTAAATATTGAAGACCACCAACAAGACTTTGATATTCAAGTGGATTGGCTAAGAGAAGAGCATCGTTTGTCATGATGACTGGTCATAGTGATAGAGGAGTTGCTACAGGTTTACACTCAATCATGTTGGCTCTTTTCAGAAGATCAAGAGCATACTTGGTTTGACATAGGAAAAGATCATTAGTGGTTCGTTTGGCTTCAATCCCTAAGAAGTAGTGAAGGGACCCGAGATTTTTCATATGAAAATGAAGACTTAGGGATTGAATCAGTTGAGTGAGTAGCTGATCTGAGCTGCCAGTCAATAGAATATCATCTACATAGAGCAACAAAAGCACCTGTTCCTTTCTCGGTGCAGAGAATAATAGCTTTGCTTGCCCTTGTTTTCCTTATGAGTTGAGCTTTTGATTTGTATTTAAGATTCAACAGTTGTGTATGGATCGTAATGGTGTGGTTTGTGAGTTACTCTGTTCCTGTGTGTATGATTTCACTCTGTCTTAGGTTGTTCTTCGCTGCGCAGATTGACACTTGAAGCTCCCACTGTAGACGAGTGAGATTGTAAATGGATACTATTGCCTTCTCTATGGGTCTAACCTGACATTGCATTTGGATTCAGTATGGTAAACAAAAGAAGAACAGGGCAAAAGGATCCACTATTTCTAAGGCAAATTAGTTCCAATTTCCAAATATTTTCACCAGAGTATTTTGCGAACTGTTGATTCAACGGTTGTTCTCAAAAGCACCCGATGCAAAATGTAGTTATGCTTGTACTTTAGATGTAAATCAAACTTTTGCACCTTCTTAATTTTAACTTGAGCCTGTCTCTAGTTCTTGCATCAGAAATTTATACCTCGAAGATACGATACAAATCTTTGGTTTTGATCCTACAGGTTTTAGAGAATGCTTGGATTGCTATGTGCTCTGAGGAAGGAGAGGAAAAGGAAAGAGCCATAGAATTAGCCACTGAAGCTTTGGGACACATTGAAGGAGTGATCAGAGGCAAGGCCTTCTTTGGTGGTGAAGCAATTGGGTACTTGGACCTTGCACTCGGTTGGGTCTCTCTTTGGCTGCCTGTCTGGGACGAGGTCGGTCCGATGAAGATCTTCGACCAGGCAAAGTACCCGGCCACCGCGGCATGGACCGGCAGGTTCATCGAGCACCCCGTGATCAAGGAAAACTTGCCGCTGAGGGACAAGATGGTGGTCTACTTCCGCGATAAGCGCAGCCGAATAATGGCTTCCAAGAGTCATGCCTAAGCCAAGATGGTCATAAGGGAAGGTTCTGTTCTGGTTTATGTAGAATGAAGCGATGCTGAACGTTCAGCAGATAATAGTAATGTGTTGGATGGAACCAAATATTTCCATATATATATACATGGCAGTGGAGTGGGCTGCATATTCTTCTTTTCATCTAATATGGTTTGTTGGCATCAGAACAATGTGAACGTGACGAGATATCAAATTACTTTCAAGATCATTGGTTTATCTACCTTCCAAACCAACGTCTTAAATCTATTGATTATTATATGGACTTACTGAATTTTATTTAAGTGATATATCACTTTCTTCCATTTAAGTTACCGATTAGTTTTGGGACGACAATTCACTTATGAGTTTCTTATTACCAATGTTTATGTGCCTTTTAAAATATATCAAAATTTCTATTGAGTTACTAATTTTATTTGTCTTGTTTCCTGAAATTTTAAATTAACTAATGATTTTAGAAATTATCGACCTTAAGTAGAATAATTACCAATTTTTCTCCGACTAAGTTATTAAATAATTCTGTGCTACTAATTCATATTTGAATTAGTTGCCAATGTTTCTTTGTTTTGTTTAAAAGTATTGACTTCGCTTATCTCTAACAAAAAAAAAACTTCCGTTATTTGTTATCAACTTTTATCTACTTTGCACCAACATCTTAAATTTATCATCTCTTCTATGAAATCATCAACCTTTATTTTGTGTGATTTACAAGCTTTATTTGATTAATTTATTTAATTATTTAGGGTTACTAAATTTTGTACGAGTTACTTGCCAACATTTATTTATTTTTTACTTAAATTTACTAACCTTTCTATTAGATGTCAGCCGTCCTACATGATATTACCTGCGCTGATGTGGATAATTTTTAATAATATTGAAATATTTTTTCGAATTTGTTTATTAATTTTTTTCCCTTTTTCCCTCCGTTGGCCTTAGGCAAGGGTAGCCAGGGGTCGACGAGGTGGCCCTTGCCAAGCCAAAGAGGGTAGCCTTTCTCTAAATTTGGGCTGGTGAAGGGCGACCTTTGCCCGAGACTGACAGAGGGAAAAAGAAAAAAAAAAGAAAAACGTAAAGAAGGAAAAGAGAAGAAAAGAAATAAAGGGAAAAATTAAAAAAAACTTGAAAATATTGAAATATTATTAAAATTGTTCATGTTAGCGTTTTCTAGCCAAAATTGATTAGATGAGCTTAATTAGCAAAACGTGAAAATGTTAGCACTCAATTGACAGAATTAAAAAGTTTATGATTAAATTGCCTAAAGTACAATAGGTTCAAAATTTTTGGAATTAAAATTGTTACTCACTTTTCTTCAATTAAGTTGTCAATTAGTTTTTTTTTTACAATTTGAGTTAGTCATCAATGTTTAATTGATTTTTTTAAGTATCAATTTTTCCTATTTATGACAAAAAAAAACACATCCTTTTATCATTTTTAGACTTTTATTTGCTTTTCTTACCATAACAATAAATTTTACTAGCCATTAAATAAAACTACCAATTTTTTAAAAAACGACATATCACTTTTCTCAAATTAAGTTGTCAACTAGTTTTGGGATACAAATTCTCATTCGAGTTTCTTTTTACCTACATTTATTTGTTCTTAAAATTTACCAAATCTTCCGTTGAGTTACCACTTTTATTTGCCTCACTTACCAACATTTTAAATTTGTCAATTCTTTTTAGAAATTACTAACCTCAATTAAAGTGATCACCAACTTTTCTTTGATTAAATTGCCAACTAATTTTGCATTATCACCTCCTTTCAAGTTGAGTTACTGATGCTTATTTGTTTCTTTTTCTAATACCAAATTCAATTATCTCTAATAAATGAAAAAACTTCTCTTATAGGCTACTTGCTATTGTCCATTGTTCTTACTGTTGGTGTAATTTACTAACTATTATATGAAATTGTCAATTTTTATTTGTGTGACTTACCAATTTTTTCTTTAGTTAAATTATCAACTAGTTTTGGATTACCAACTTTCATTTAAGTTTCTTAACAACATGTATTTTTAAATTTACTAACATTTCTATGGAGTTACCGCTTTTATTTGCCTAACTTAACAAATTTTCAAGTTTACTAACTTTTTTAGAAATCACCGGTCTCAATTAGAGTGATTACCAACATTTTCCTGGTCAAGTTACTGACTCTAATTTGAGTTAGTTGTCAATGTTTATTTGGTTTTATCTTTTGTGTTATAGCCTATTTCTCTTATCTCTAACAAAAAAAAAAAATTCTCTTTTGTCTTACCAAATTTTATTTACCTTTCTTACACTTGAAATTTACCTACCATAGAATTATCAACATTTTTGTGTTACTTCAACTTTCTCCGATTAAAGTTACCAAATAGTTTTAGGTCTCCAACTATTGTTTCGGTTGCTTATCAAAGTTTCATTTTTTAAATAATTTATTATTATTTTATAATATATCACTTGTTCTATTGAATTGTCATTTTTATTTGTCTAATTTATCAACCATTTTCTACGACCAAATTACAATCTAATTTTGCATTAATAACTCTTGTTTGAGTTATCTATGAACGTTGATTTGGTTTCTTTTGAATTACCAACTTCTCTTATCTCCGAAAAAAAAAGCCCATCTTATAATTGCCAACTTTTATCGAACTCTTTTTTATCAGTACCTTAAATTTCTAACTATTATGTGAATTCTCCTATCTTTATTTGGTGACGTACCAAAATTTTTCCTTAGTAAACAACCTAATAGAATAGTTGGATGTTGGAAAAAAAAATATAAACACATTAGTAACAAATTCATATGAGAGTTGGTAACTCGGGACTAGTTGATAACTCACTTAAATTTAAGTTAGTAATTTTATATAAATATTGGAAAATTTAAGGTTAATAAAAGTTGGTTAAAGAAAGAAAAATGGTACTTAAAAAGAACTTAGTAGATAACTCGAATAAAAGTTAGTAATTCAAAATTGGTTGGATAATTTATTCAGAGAGAAGTTGACAAGTCACTTTGTTAAAATTGATAATTTCTAAAAAAATGTTAGTAAATTTAAGGTGTTGTAAAAAATACAAAGAAAATTTTGTAAACAATTAGAATACTTGAAAGTTATAAAAATGAACTATATGTCAATAAGCAACTTAAAATAACGAGAGTTGGTAAACAATACGGGGTGATATTTTAATAGAATTAAAATTGTTAACCAATACTATATGATAATTTAATAGCATAAAAGTTGGTGATCGTGCCAATTCGAGTTAGATTAATAATTATTAGAAAAAGTTACGAAATAAAAAGGGCATGCTCGAGACAAATATCTATCCCATTAAAGATGATAAATAAAGAAACAATTAAAAATTGATTAGTAACCAAAATAAGAGTAAATAAACCTAAAATCGAAAATAAATAAATTGAAAACTCCATAAAATAATTAATAAATTAAAAGATAAAATTGATAGATAACTAAAATGAGAATTGCTAACCCAAAACTAGACGGTGATTAAGTTGATAAAAGTAGATAAATCACTTCATTTTACACTATCTTTGGTATAAATTCCAAAAATTCAAAAGCGTTGACAAGTTACATAAATAATACTTTTATCAATTAGTACAAAAATTGCAATTTGCACGCTATAAAAAGAGTTCATAATGTCATGTAAATGACCGATTCAAACAAGAAATTACTAGTTATATTTCTTAGCTAAAATTTTCTATACTTACTAGCACCAATTGAAATTCACTGGCACCGGAAAAGTTCATATATTTTGACATAAAACAATAGAATTCTACCACACAAGAAAAATTTGTATATTTTGACATAAAACAATAGAATTCTACCACACGTAGATTACTTAACATCAATCCCTTTTTGTAAGTCCAAGTAACATTTGAAATAAGATCATATATAGGAAAAAGTACAAAAAAAGTCATAAATCTATTGCATTAGTACCAATTCAGTTTTATACATTTCAATTGGATCAATTTGTCCCAAACCTTTTGCATATGTGCTGATCCAAGTCCATCCGATCAATTTAAGCCAGAAATTGCTAATATGGGTGTTGATTATTTTACATGACACGACCAATACTAACGTAAACATTTTTTTTTAAAATTTTTTGACTTTTTTGATTTCCCTTTTCATTTTAGCATTGGACGGTCGTCAGCCACCAGCCTCTGGCAAGCTAGCGAGGGCCCCCTCGCCGGATCTAGAGAGGCAGATCCTTGCCCAGGCTAGGGCGGCCTCGCCGATCTTGTGACACCCCCATCATCACCACTTTGTGAGGTTGGCTCTCGCCTGGACGAAGCCCGCTGAGGTCACCCTGGCTTAAGGCTAGCCTCGCCAATTGAAATTCACCGGCATAGGAAAAAATTCGTATATTTTGACATAAAATAATAAAATTCTATTTTACGCAGATTACTTAACAGCAATTCCTTTTTGTAAGTCCAAGTAACATCTGAAATAAGATCATAGCTGAAGGTTAAAGGATAAAAAAAGAACAAAAAATGTCCTAAACCTATTGCATTAGTATAATTCAATCATTTTGATCAATTTACTTGAACCCCTCTAAGCTCTCCTTCACCACCGCAAAGTTCTGGGGCACCAACAGAAGCTGGCCCTCCTCGAGCCACCCCTCGAAGACTGTATTCGCCGAGTCATCGACAATCTTGATCCTACCGTCGTACGACGTAGATCACACCGTGGCAGTTCATGTAGTAGTGTGGCGCCACAAGAGCGTGCTGCAAATAATTAGTCAGTGGGCAAAAATGTCAATATAAATATCACTATGAGTGGATATAAGGAGCACCACACATAAATTACTTTCCTCTAATTCATTAAGACTCAATGTCAAACTATATATGTTTCCTCTAATTCTCATTATTAGGGTTGGGTATTGCGGGCCATCCAATCTCTAATTAATTAATACTCGAACACCAAATCACTGACTCAGGAAACAAAGGCGACAATCCTCTCCGAACCTGAGAAATGCATGCGCGTTTGATCAGTGGTAGTGAGCAAATTTTATCAGTAAACCATAGTATGTGTACTGAAAATTTTGTTTAGCAGTTCAAATCAGGTTCAGATTCATTTCAATACGTGAATCAGATTCGTTGAATAACATTTGGTAGTAGTATCCATTCAAGAGCGTCTTTCTTGTAAACCTTACCCTGTAAAGAACAGCCCTCTCAGCACTGAGTCCAATGAAGCTGAGAATAGGAAGACTGAAGCTTTTCAGCGTGGTGAACCGCCCTCCAATGAAGCGACTCCTCCAAGCCATTATCTCTCGTCCCTCTCCCTCCCCCACTCGCTCTCTCCCTATTGCTCGCCTTCTCGGTATCGTGGGCTTATTATTTGGAGCTCATTCTGGACCTCGACGATGTGACCCCGCTGGTCGTCTGGGCACTTGAGCTTTTGGGCAAGCTCGGTGTCGATGGAAAAAGTGCTCAAAGCCGCTGAAGATGTTGTCGAAGCTCTCTTGCTAGCTGCTGCCCCCTCTTCTTCTTGGCCCCCAGCTTCGACTGCTGCCGCCTTGTTGCCTGCCTTGTTGCGGGTCTCCGGCGAGGAAGAATTTCTAAAAACATATGTGAAAATAAACATCGTTGAAATAATTTTCGTTATATCAAAAAAGTGTGCCAAAGACTCTTCTTTGAGTATCCGATATGCAGGGCGGACATAAAATATCAGGCAAGTTACAAAAGACATGCAAATCTGCATACCCCCAAATGTTACATTGTTAAGAGTCATATGTGGACGACTTCAATGTAGCATAGGACGTAAATTCCGTTAATTCACCTAAGAGTTCTCTTGCTACATGATGCACTAGAATGCATGTCACATGCGTTGAACCTCTTTCGAGCTAAAACTGCTCATATCTCGGAACATTCTAAACTTGCATATGCATAGAAAAACCAAATTAGCTTGCACGAGACACATGCATTACAATCACATTATTAGCCTTATATAGCGCGGACATTTGTTGTAGCTTATTTTAGATAAGCATCAAAGTCCTCGTTACGTTTGTTTCCCTTACCCTGAAGCTCTGGTCGCGCTGGTTCTCTTGGTTGCTTAGTTCAACGACAGAGACTATTATACGATCGGACTAGCCTTGGTTGTAAATCCAGTGGGTCGCTCCGGCCGGCATCGCGAGTATGTTGCCTTCAAGGATCTGCCGGACCTTCTGGTGCCGATCATGGGTCCTCTCGCCCCTCATTTGCCCTCCATCCTCGACTGTGAATATTGTGATCCCAAGGGCGATTGGTACGTCTGGGGACATCCCGGGAACACTACTCCTTGGGTTCGCATTCCTAGGACATGCTGTCTTATTGATTTAGATGGATAACTATGAGAAAGAGAGCTAATAAAAAAAATGAGAAATTATTGCTTTATCGACTGAACTATTTCCAATCTAGTTTTTGGTAATTAGTGTCACAATTTTTCTGGACTGAGTTTCATTATGCAAAAAGCTAATGCGACACTAAATACATCACAAATTTGTCCAGCAAATTATAAAATGGTCACATGCGCGCACAATCAAAGTAAAAATAAACCGATAAAACCATACTCTATGTTGCTTGCATGCCCTCTTTTGGATGGTTCCCACAGAAAAAAATTGTATTAATTTTACCTTGAACGACATACAGAAGCTCCGGCGCATTAGTGAACGCCGGCGAAAAGAGCCCCCACTGCCGGATGATGTGGCGGACCACAGCCACACCGGCGCACTGGAGCTGGTCCTCGTCCTCGTCCCACAGCTTTGAGACCCCAGCCTCAGCCTCGATCCGACGGCTCAGCTCGAGCATGTCGAGCCTCTCGATCCAGGGCTCCCCACCCCCGAACCGGCTCGGCCGCTGGCCCCGCAAAGTCACCTGATCGATCTGGGCATAGCACGAGGCGTATTGCAAGAGAAGCACAAAGGCAAGAACAGTCATCGTCTTCGTCGCCATGGCTTTTAGAGAGAGAGAATTTGCAGTGACGAGTTTGGAGTCTTATGGGGTTATTATTTATAGCAGAGAGATTTCAAGACGTGGAGAGAGGTTGGTGAGATGGTGATTAATCAGGGTTTGCATGTGGATGGGTCTTGGCTCGTTTACACCTAAGGCTTGAGGTTGTGATATGTGGCAGCGATGCTCTGAGAAGTGCACGCATTTATGGCTTGGCCTCGTTCGTATGAATGTACGTACATATACGCTTTTGCTTTCGCATACATGTCCGCAAGTTGTTTCCAACCGTATCTCGGACAACATTTTAGTTCATCAAATATCACATGGTGAATTTCTCGTCTCCCGTTAGAGAATTGGATGAGTCACAATCATTTAATCTTATTCCAACCAAAAAAAAAAATTCTTAATGGATCTCGTGTAAGCTTCATCTAAAGATCTCGTACAATCGACGGTTAGAATCGCGCTCAATCTGTTTTTTTTTTTTGGTAAAATAAGTATGTATATAACTTTTCATAAAACCCAATACAACCTAAGCACAAACCAAGTCATGACCTTAGATAGACATAAGGATGTCTACAAAAGGTCAGAAGAGGTTCAGCAAGAGCTATACAAGAAGAGGAAGGCAAAGGACAAAGAAAAGAAGAGAGAAAACCCGAGAGGGATAACTAGACAATCCAAAGATTGGAAAAGGAAACCGAAAGCTAGGAAGAACGCCTAGTCAAAGAAAGGATTGTAGCCGGTAGGTCCCAATTCCTTAGCAAAATACGGTTCCTATAGGTGTCTTGAATTCTGCCCATAGAGTTGACTTTGTCCTTGACGACTTTGAGAAGGTGCTTGCGCATGCCCGGGATGTATATACTCTTGTTCCCGAATATAGCATTGTTCCTTTTAGTCCAAATGATGTGACGTAAGGAGCCAAAGGAAAATCTAGCAATCCAGTGAGCAAATGAGGCACCCCCGAAGACATTCATCGCCCAATGTATATTCTCATGCCATGGTCTGTTGTGCCAGGGTAGACAGCATTTAGTAGCCCACATAGAAGCTAACCTGTTGGTAGTTGAACATTCAAAGAAAAGGTGATTGATAGAATCAGGGATGGATCCACAAAAGACGCAAAGAGCATTGTCAATCCTTCCATTATGCATGAGGAACATCTGGGTAGGTAGTTGATTAAGGGAGACCACCCATAAAAGGAAGGCATGGCGATGAGCAATATTTTGATTCCATATGAAAGTGTGCCAAGGAGCCGGTCGTCCTCTCCTGCGGATGTGATTCCAAGCTAGAGCAACCGAAAAGGTTCTTGATGGATGAGGGAGCCAACATAAGGAATCATCAACATCATTCAAAAAAACTGGGGGAGGATCCGTCCAACTCAAAATAGTGGTGAGAGAGTCGGAAGGAAGCCAGGTACCCTCTCAGAAAGTCCTAACCGAGGCATCTCAAGGAATGCGCGAATAATAAATGTCCACATTGTTGAAAAGAAGGTAGAGAGGGCCTCTAATATGCCACGAATCAAACCAGAAAGAAACAGAATGCCCATTTCCGATCTTCCAGTGGAACATAGTTTGAGCTGTTGTCCTCATGTTAAGGATCTTCTTCCAAGTCCAAGAGCAATATGTGGGTTTGGAGACAGTCCAGAAGTTGGCCTTTTTTAAAAAAGTAGAATGAACCCATTTACACCATAATGATTCCTTATCCGTGAAAAGAAGCCATATGTGCTTAAGGATTATCGCTCTGTTGTACTCGACAAGTCGCCGGATACCTAGCCCACCTTCGTCCTTGGGTAAGCAAACGGAATTTCAAGTTACCCGAGCTTCACCTGGCCCAAGGTCAGGGCCTTTCCAAAGGAATTGTCACAAGGTAGCCTCAATCCTATATAATATGGACTTCGGGAGGGAGAAGATGGTGGCCCAATAAACCTGGATTGAATACATGACCGATTTGATAAGTTGAAGCCTACCAGCAAAAGACAAAAACCGATGGCTCCAAGAGCGAGCTCTAGCTGTGATAGCATCAATTAAAGCTTTGCAGTCCTCCTTGCTCAACCTGGTGGATATGATAGGAACACCAAGGTATCGGAAAGGGAGGGTGCCTTAAGGAAACCCGAGGCATTGGAGTAGCTGGTCGCGCAACTCCGGGGACCCTCCTGATAGAAAGACATTACTTTTTGAGGAGTTAGGTTTTAAGCCAGACCACTCAGTGAAGAAACAGAGAGCTTCCTTGATTAGCTCAACGGATTTCAAGTGACCTTCAGAAAATAGAAGAACGTCATCCGTAAAAAAGAGATGTGAAAGCTTGGTATATTTACATCTCCAATACCAGTGGAAATCTGGGATCTCTATTTTTGCCTTGAGAATCCTCAAGAATACCTCCATAACCAAAATAAAGAGATACGGTGATAAGGGGTCTCCTTGACGAATACCACGAGTACTTCCAAAGAAACCATGCAATTCCCCATTTATAGAAACAGAGAATTTCGCAGTAAAGACACAAGTCATAACCAACTTGACAAAAGAAGAAGGGAAGTTGAAAGCTAGTAAGGCGTTTTCAATGAAGTTCCAATCAACAGTATCAAAAGCCTTTTGAAAATCCACCTTTATGGCACACTTCGGAAGGTATGGTTGGTGATGGAAATTCGCAAAAAGCTCTTGAGCGAGCATAATATTATCACTTATGCGACGCCCTTTGACAAACGCTGTTTGGGCCGGGCCAATAAGGGAAGGAAGAACACAAGCTAGCCGCCTAGCCAATAATTTGGAGATACATTTATATAGTGTATTACAACAAGCAATAGGATGGAAATCAGACATCGCCGAAACGTTGGTGGATTTTGGCACTAGAGTTAGAATAGTGCTGTTAATCTCTTTGAGCATGCATCCCGTCTCAAAAAAAATCTCTTACCGCCTTTAGGGTGGATGGTCCAGTGATCTCCCAAGTAAATTCGAAGAAATCAACAGTGAAACCGTCCGGTCCCGGGGCTTTGCCCTTAGCAAGTGAGAAGAGGGTATTTTGGATTTCCTCGTCTAAGACCGGTTGTGACAATGAGTGTCTCTGGCTATCATCTAACACTCGCCCAATAAACTGCCCAATCTCCCTAACAGAGCCATGATTACTAACATTTGTACCATTGAGGAGTGCTTGGAAGTGGCCAACAATGTGTTGCCTGACCATCGACGGATCAGTTACCAAGACCCCATCTTCAGTAGAAATCGAAAGAATTCTGTTTTGCAGGTGCCTTTTGTTTACAAAGTGATGGAAGAACTTTGTATTCAAATCGCCTTCCTTGAGCCACCGAACGCGGGACTTCTACCGGAAGAAGGACTCCTCGAAAAGTCTCAATGAAGAGAAGGCTTGCATGAGCTCCACTTCTCTCTCCTGCAGGCTTTGATCAAAAGGGTGAAGCTCAAGAGCTATTTGAACAGCATACAGATTAGTTCTAGCCCGGTCAGTCCTCGAGGAAATGTCCGAGAAGGAGGTCCTGTTCAGCTGCTTCAACTTCGCCTTGAGAGCCTTCAGTTTGCAGCATATATTGAACATAGGAGAGCCTACTATCCGAGTATCCCAAGCTTGCTCTACAAGTTCCATGAATTGAGGATGCGAGGTCCAGAAGTTGAAGAACTTGAATGGCTTGTTAGCGTGATGAGGTTGGAGGATTCTAAGCACCATAGGAGAGTGGTCAGATATCCCAGAAGGAAGAAAAAAAGCTTCCGAATAGGAAAATTGCTGAGTCCAGATGTCATTGGATAGGACCCGGTCAATCTTGCGTAGTTTCCTATTCGCACCTGTAGAGTACGTCCATGTGTACCTGCATCCCACATATCGGATATCTTCAAGCCCTGCCTGTGTCAGACAATCCTCACATTCATCAAAGGCCGGGATCCAGGGGGTTGTACTACCTACTCGATCAGCCGGGTCCTTGATGGCATTGAAATCACCTACAATAAGCCAAGGAAGAGTACAAGAAGAGAGCCTCAAGAGGTCAGCCCAGAGAAGACGCCTTTTGACAAAGGTATGTTCACCATAGACAAGAGTACAGAGACAAGTTTTGTTCAACTGCATCAGTCTGACTTGGACGTGTATCATCTGATCCGAAGAAGACAGAAGAGTGATGTCCAGCTCAGCCGGGTTCCACCCAAACCATATTCTTCCAAGTGGGGAGGAATCATAGTTGGAGATTCAAGACCAATCAGGACATAGACCTCTCGAGATATCCACAAAAAGAGAGGCTTTGGATTTGGTTTCAATGATACCAATGCAAGAAAGGTGATTAGAGCGAATAAAGTGCCAAACCTCAACTTGGCGAAAAGGGGCAACTAGCCCCCTAATGTTCCACACCCCAAAAAACATCACAAAAGATGGTTACCGTAGAGATCTCCGCAACTATCTCCTCTTAGATTTCTTGGAGGAGGACAGGCCAAGAGTCTTTAAATTTTGGTCCAGCATCGGTTCCATTCCAGGAGAGAGTTTGGATGTCCCTTCATTTATCGAGGCCAGAGTACGTGACCGGGTGTTGGGAAGGGTCGCCATTGCAGGTTCCTCATCCAGCAAGTCGTCAGAATCAGCCTCTAGCTGGAGGCCAGAAGATTCCCCCGTGGAGGACTGGGAGATTTGGGCATGAACTGCACCGTGCTGGTCGGTTACCTCCCTGCTACATCTTGCCGAGGACAGGCCCTGCACAAGCAGAACATGGCCAGTTTGGTTGGGGCTCGCGGCTGGAAAATTTGCAGGCGTTGGGGAGTCTTGCTCCCCGCTATCGGGTGTTATCTGAGGTCCCAAACTAAGGTGGGACTGATCGTGAACCACACCTGCAGTCTCTCTATGAACATGAGAATGTACTTTTGTGGAGGAACAAACCGACTCCTGAAGGGGGTCATGCTCTTTAGGAGACCCCGTTGGGGTTTGGATCAGCCCTGGTTTTGAGATCCTGATCTGCTGGAGAGGTGTCTGATCAGTCGGAGCTTGGGTAGTTGCCTTCCCCTGGGTTGGAATCCGAAGGGTGCCAGAGTAAGTTTGAGGCTGATTTGGTTCCATGATAGTAAGATGTTTAGCTTTGCTCCTTGAGACCAAGGTCCAGCCAGCATCAGTTTGTGGCCGAGAGTCATTTTCAGGTCTATGCTTCGGGCGAACTGGAGCACATTGGAATCCACTTGAGCCCATTTTGTGGCCAAAGATGCCACAGGATGGGCATGCTAATGGCTTCCACTCATGCTCAATGTTGATCGGGTGCATATCACCATCACATCTGACTTTAATTGATTCTAGTCTAGGAGCCGTGGCCTTGATTTCAACACAGACCCGGGCGAAAGATATCTTTGTCATCTGTTCAGTTTGGGTGTCTACATAGAGGGGTTTACCAACTGCACTAGCAATACTTCCTATGCCGGCGGGGGACTAGAGGGAGAAGGGAATGTCCCTTAATCTCACCCATACCGGTACGGTGTCGAGTATGCCTTTTCTAAGTTTAATTTTAGCATGCCATTGCTGCAAGAGCATAGTACTTTTGAAGATTGAGATTGGACCTGAATCAATCTGCTTCCTCCTAAAGTCTGCATTTGGGACTCGAATGAAATAGAAACCATTCTCATGTAACTTGATATTAGCTACTTGGTCTCCCCAAGCCTTCTTGATGGCTTCTTCGGTAAGTTTAAAAGGGACTTTCCGTCCAATGTAGTGGCCAACGATGCACTCAAGCCATCGTGGATTTGCTTCCGCAGCTATCTCCGGGGTTATGTCAACAACCAGTTCTCCATTTTCGACCGACGGAGGAACAAAAGCAAGGTTATAACCCTTGGTCATCACTCTTGCCACATTAGCCCAGGAACGAGCACCAGAAGCACCATTCGGATGTGCTTGGGGGATGGTAGAATCCTGTCCCCCTACCTGCATATTACTAGCCTTAGGAGGTCGGGATCTAGTCCTAAGGGGAATACCATTCAGATTGCGCTGAAGGGATTGGTTCCTGTTCTTAGAATGACCTCGGCTCTTGCTGCGGCTATGATCTCCTTTGAGAAGCATTCTCGAACCAGCTAAGGATGCAACCTCCTGGCCGTGAAGGGCCCTTTTCCCTTTGTGAACTAGTACATTGCCCCCAGCATCAGCAGTCTCCCGAAGAGACTCATCATCCAGAGAAGGGTCCATTGGAGGACCAGGTAAGCCCCTCCAGCAGTTCACAACAACCAGCCCAGCTCAAACCATCACCTGCTAGACAATTCTACAAACACCAGATATGCAGGATCGGGGAATACCTATCTTGGCGCTCAGCAGAGATGGATGACGCCCCAAACAAAGAATAGAGTAGAATCAGAGGCAGAGTATCTGTAGGATCGCCCAGGAACACTAGCCCAGCTACCAGAACCGTCGCAAGCCGGAATTCCAGAATGGTCGGTGACGGAGCAATACTCAGAACAGGGGCCAAATCCGGTCGACGAATCCCACTTCCAAGCTGAAAGTGGGAAGAAATGCTTTGGGGAAGAAAGAGAGGACCAGTTGAGGGTCCTGTCCTCCGAATCCCAGCTCCAACAGACACCGGAGCCGGCCGGAATCGTCAAGTCTCCGTCGAATGAACAGTGCCACCGAAGGAACCCGCAGGGAACATTCTGTGTGAACAGTGCCCGCGAAAATTTGGTGAAATCGCGCTCAATCTGTTGATCCGAATTTAGGTAAAGATTTTCTCGTACATTAGACACAAAGAATATATAATTATATTATTGTAAATTGATCCATGAACATGGTAATTCGACCTGACCCAACTTGATCCGGCCAATTACTATCTCCACACCGAAGTATTGATCTGAAATCCAACCACATGGACGTGAAAATGGTAAGAAATTCATTTAACAGGAGGAGAAGTACAAGGACTTCCCACACGTGGAAGCAAACAAGGAAGCGCGCCAATGTCTCACTCCCTCTTCTTTTGAGCTACAAACCTTCCTAAACTCACTCTCTCTCTTTCCTTCCCAAACTCTCTCTCTCTCTCTCTCTCTCTCTCTCTCTCATTTGTGTCTGGCTTCCATTTTGAAAGAAAATTTTTCTCTTTTCTGCTGACATGCTCAGAAGGGCCATTGGAGAAAAGAGAAGATCTTATCCCTAAGCACTTTTCTGGGTACTCTTGATCGTTGGGAGTCAATCGTTCTTGATGCAGCAGAATCGTCCATCATTTCAGTACTCGTTTTTGTGGGTGATCAAGAATCGTGGCAACTTTCTATGAGAGGCCAAAGTGCACGAGACATATGCATCTATGAGGACTAGATCGCAGAAGCCGCCGCACCTGATGCAGTTGTTGTCGCACTCGCCCCTCCGACGGTTTCCTCGCGGTTGTTTCAGATGGAATGGCAGATCCTGTTAATTATGGCAACCCGGAGCGCGACATCGAGCAAGTGGGTCCTCTCACTTTTACTCATCAATGGCACATTATTCGGTTGATGTTGATGTCTTCCTCAAAATTCTGATTAACAAATTCGTGTCGTCTTTCCAATTGTTTCTCCGATGAATTTATCATAAGTAGGCAAATCAGATGGATTCCAATGGCTTTTCATGTTCCAGAATGTGGAATGAGTTCTATCTCTAGCCTTCTTTTTTGGTCCTGCCCTGTATAATTATAGCACAATTCATGATCGACATCGGAGAGCACATTTGAGAAGCATTTCTTGGGAGAACTTGCAAGTGAAATAGGAATTTTGTGCATAGAAAACCTGATTTATGAACTTCGTTATCAAGAATTCGGGTACGAGTTTGACGACTGATTTCATATTGAAGCTCTTTCCAGTTTGGTATAAACAGAAAGTTCATGTCATAATGAACGCCAAATTACTCTGTAAAAGCGAAGTTTTCGCTCTTCGTGTGACGGACAACATCAATATTTTCCTATGTGAAATATGTTGCGTGATGTGAGAAATTCTTTTGCTGGTGATGCTCCTCAGAGTTGAACTTATTTCTGTTTCTCCTTTTTGAAGGCACTCACTGCTTTGAAAAAAGGTAGTCAATTAATCAAGTACAGCCGAAAGGGAAAGCCAAAGTTATGCCCGTTTAGAATTTCACCGGTGAGTCAGTCGGATTCTGGACAATTTCTTCTGGCATGATGATTTCTTAGTGATGACTTATTGTTTCAAAATTATCCCAAGATGATGTTCTCTCCGAGATGATTCTGAACTGTGACAACAATATAGCAGAGAAAATGGAACTGGTATGGTAGTGATCTTGCTTTTGCTAATGGCATGCTCAGACAATCTTATTGACATGTATGTCCTAAGGTCACGCGTGCAATTATGCCACACGCCACAGTTAGATGCTATTATACGGTTAATCAGCATTAGCTATAAGTTCTTGAAGGTACTTGCCAGTTCAAATAGATGAATAATTTGCAGCTTTACTGCTGAGCAGGACGAAACAACTTTGATCTGGTACTCGCATGGAGAGGAAAGGACTCTGAAATTGGCTTCAGTTTCACGAATAATTCCAGGACAGAGAACTGTGAGTTAACTTTGTATCTTAGCTCGACCACAAAATGGACAGCTTAAGAATTATGTTCACTTCGTTCAGAGATTTTTTGATGTTCAATCGCTAATCAAATTGGTTCCCATGTGATATCTTGTAGGCTGTTTTCAGAAGGTACTTGCGCCCGGAGAAGGATTACTTATCGTTCTCACTTCTATATAATAACGGTGAAAGATCTCTCGATTTGGTTAGTCATTCACGCCCTATTATAACATCAAAGCAAATACTTTTTAATCACTTCCAATTGAGCTTTAAATCTAGTGGCGACAATTATGCCTATGTTGTTGATCGTAGATCTGTAAGGACAAAGTTGAGGCAGAGGTGTGGTTATCTGGACTTAATGCGATAATCCCCACTGGACAACAGCGTAGGCGCACCAGAAGTGAAATCCCAGATGTGAGAACATATACATGTGAATGAAAATTTCTCCTAGTGCCATTTTATTATCCTTAATCTCGCCTTTTTTGACTCTGCAGTTGCATAACGGCGGCGAATTCGGTCCAAGTGGTAGACCATTTGGTGCAACATTCGAGTACACTTCGAGTATTACTCGTGGTAGAGTCTCTGTTGAGCTGAATCCTCGTGAATCTTCCGTGAGTTTGGCGAGCTCAGATGTGGGTTCTGAACGTGCAAATATGCAATTGAGAACAAGTACAGGAGATGGTTTCAGAATTAGTGTTTCGAGCACTCCTAGCTGTTCAAGCGGCGGGTCTGGACAAGATGATATTGAGTCACTAGGAGACGTTTATGTCTGGGGAGAGATTTGGAGCGACGTGCCCGATCATGGATCCACGAGTTCCCCGAGGAAAATCGATGTCCTGATTCCTCGACCATTAGAATCAAATGTAGTACTTGATGTTCATCAGATTGCTTGCGGGACACGCCATCTGGCCCTTGTCACAAGGCAAGGTGAGGTTTTCACATGGGGTGAGGAATCTGGGGGACGGCTTGGTCATGGGAGTGAGAGGGATTTTAGCCGTCCCCATCTCGTCGAATTTCTAGCAGTCACGAATGTGGACTCTATCGCCGCAGGCGAGTATCACACATGTGCAGTGTCTACCTCAGGCGATCTCTTCAGTTGGGGCGATGGGACTCACAATGCGGGGCTTCTTGGTCATGGCACTCACGTTAGCCATTGGTTACCAAAAAGAGTGTCCGGCATAATGGAAGGAGTTCAAGTCCTGTCGGTCGCATGCGGAACCTGGCACACGGCGCTAGCAACTTCCAGCGGAAAGTTGTATACCTTTGGCGACGGGACATTTGGCGTGTTAGGCCACGGGGATCGCGAGAGTGTCCCTTATCCTAAAGAGGTTCAACTTCTGAGCGGATTGAAGACCATCAAGGTCGCCTGTGGGTTGTGGCACACCGCGGCAATCGTGGAAGTGATGATGAGCCAGTCATCTGGTGGCAACATCTCATCGAGGAAGTTGTTCACATGGGGAGACGGCGACAAATACCGTTTGGGACATGGAAACAAGGACACTTACTTGCTCCCTACTTGTGTCTCCGCGCTCATCGATTATAACTTCCACCAACTAGCGTGCGGGCACACAATGACCATTGCCCTAACTACATCGGGCCATGTATTCACCATGGGAAGCACGTCGTACGGCCAGTTGGGGAATCCGAATTCGGAAGGGAAGGTGCCTTGCCTAGTGCAAGACAGATTAGTGGGCGAGTTTGTCGAAGAGATCTCCTGTGGGGCATTTCATGCAGCCGTCTTGACTTCAAGAAGCGAAGTGTACACTTGGGGAAGAGGCGCTAATGGTCAATTGGGTCACGGGGACATCGATGATCGCAAAATCCCCACCATGGTCGAAGCGCTTAGGGATCGGCACGTGAAGAACATATCATGCGGCTCGAATTTCACAGCCAGCATATGCATCCACAAATGGGTATCCGGAGCAGATCAATCTGTGTGCACCGGCTGTCGTCAAGCGTTCGGTTTCACTAGGAAAAGACACAACTGCTATAACTGTGGCTTGGTCCATTGTCACGCTTGCAGTTCAAAGAAGGCATTGAAGGCAGCATTAGCACCTACTCCGGGAAAGCCACATCGTGTTTGCGACGCGTGTTATGCAAAACTAAAAGCTGCCGAAAGTGGCAGCATGCCCTACATGAAAGGAAAAGCCAACACCATGCGACAGTCAATAGATTCTCGGGAGAAAATGGACAGGGCTGCTGTAAAGTCCTCGAGAATCCTGCTTTCTCCAACCATCGAACCGGTCAAGTACATTGAAGTGAAACCGGGGAAACCGGGGGCTAAAGCTGAGCCCTCCGTGGTACGAGCTTCCCAAGTCCCATCGCTCTTGCAATTGAAAGATATCGCATTCCCCAGTTCACTGAGCGCTCTGCAAAGTGCTCTAAAACCGGTGGCTACTAATTATACGCCGCCTCAGTCCGCCCCCAACTCCAGACCCGCTTCGCCATACTCAAGGAGACCAAGCCCTCCGCGATCCACAACGCCTGTTTTTTCTAGAAGCGTGATCGACAGCCTCAGTAAAACAAATGAATACTTGAATCAAGAAATAACAAAGCTACAGAATCAGGTATGCCAAACAAATACAGAACACAATAATGCCAAATTGTTTCCCACAATCTGTAATGTTGTTCTTCTTTTGTACTCCTTCAGGTTAGAACTTTAAAACAAAGGTGTGATTTACAAGACATGGAGATAAAGAAACTGCGTAAAGATGCGGAAGGAGCTGCTCTTAAGGCTGAGCAAGAGTCTTCGCAATGTACCAAAGCCAAGGAAGTTGTCAATTCTGTCGCAACTCAGGTACGCACAAAATCATGTGCTTCACAGTACTTCAGAAAGAAAGTATCCATCTTATTCCTTGTCTTTGTGTGTGTTCACAACAAGAATTGGTATTCACAAAGAAAGCGTGGAAGCGGAATGTATCTATTTATCAGATGTGAAACTTAATTCCACTAACACGGATTCCTTTACCAATTTCAGTTGAAGGACATAATGGAGAATCTACAGCCCAAGTCTCACAACAACGAGAAGTTCAACATGCTGTATGCTCAGGTCGAGACGTTTCTTAATACCAACACCATGCCCGAGAGTTCACGTTCCTCGTCAGTAAATGTGGAAAATGATCGGAATCAATTAAGCATAGATCAAGCCGATATAGTGGGTGTGAATGACTCTTTGACTAATAATCAGACTGGCACAAATGAGGATACTGGTGCCTCGTCGATGCAAGGAGCCATACCTCAACAGAACACGGAGATCGGCTCGAACTCCAACTCTTCCCCGGTCATGAGGAAAGATGGGCTCTCGCAAGTAATTGAACAATTCGAACCTGGTGTCTACATTACTGTCGATGCTCTTCCTAATGGTGTCAAGGCCTTCAAGCGCGTCCGATTCAGGTGCAAATATATATTCTTGTTCTTAATCAGATTTCCGTGTCGCCAAATAGTTAGGATCATTCTAATTTGAATTCTCAAGATAATGAAAAATAAATCTAATTTATCGTGTTTCGGTCCACTAATAGTTCCCTTCTTATGAAATTTTTACCATTTAAACACAATCATCTCTGTTACAGCAAAAGGAGATTTGCTGAGCAGCAGGCAGAAGAATGGTGGAACCAAAACAAAGATAGGGTGTTCAAGAAGTACCCGCCATTGATGACAAGCATTAGCCAGGCAGGAACATCTAGCAATCCATCAAATGCCGGAGAAAATAATGACGCAGCTCAATCTTCAGAATATTGATTCACCTATGTTCCTTTTTCTTTTCCTTGGTACTATAGGATGCTGATATTAATTCAGGATTAGCTTGTAGAGGAAAAAAAGAGAATCCGAAATATATTAGGCAACAAGCACAGTGCATCCCTGAAGTAGTTTGACCCTGAATTATGAACATGGGTTGATAGAGAATTAAAAGATAGATACTCTCAGAAATAGCATGTCTTGCAGTTTCTTCAACATTTAGCTGTTGAACCCTTTGTCTGGGTTTGGCCTTTTTCCCCCCTTCTTGTGTGTGTTTTTATAGTTGTAATTGTAGGTATAAAAAATTGTAATTTTGTGAAGGTACCGCCTGCGATATCTCTTGTTATGTTAGCATCTTTTCATTTTATTTTTCGTTCAAATCAAATGGGAATAAGGTACTTTCCCAACTTAACTGTTCTACAGCATGTTCATTATTGGTGAACACATACAACTTCAAAATCTTTCAAATTAGCATTAGCGGAATACTAGGGTGCTTTTCTTTGTCCCTCTAAGAGAATACTGCACAAGAAAAATGGAAAATACAAGAACTCCGACGTTGCTATTCAACTGAAAATTTCATTATTAATTAGCTATGCTCAAAAGAGGCAAAGCAGTTCATTCACATCACCCCAAAAGAAAGACTTTTGCGGGTTTTTTTTATTTTTCCATACAAATTCACTCTTATTTAATCAGAAGAAGTTCGAGAATACACTCCATGGGTTTCGTAACATACTAAATCCAAAAGATCTGGGGGATAAAGAACCTAGTTACTCGATAGGCTATTTCTTATGCGGGTTTTAACAACCCAGTCAACCACCTTATTTGCTTCTCTATTGATATGGGCTTTTTACGGGTATTTATGCAGGAAATAGGAGTTATGAAAATATGGATACCCAGCAAAAAGGGAGTAATCAATCCTAATATCAAATCCCTTTTCCTTCACACGCACAACGCACAAAATATCATAGTTTTCCATTGACATGAAAACTTATATATCATACTTTTGCAGGTTACTCCATAGACCTTCAAATTGCCGGCCCTCAGTGCCCGTGCCCCTGCATCGTTAAAAAAGAAACCCTCTGATGGAAGAACGAGTCCAACATGAATAAATAAGAACAAACGCCGCCGTTCAGGGCGACCGCATCTCTAAACACTCCGGAAACGTGCCATGAGCGGCCACGCGAGGGGCAGTGTCCTGAGGCCCCGTGCGTGAACTGTGGTCCGCAAGATCAGATATTCCAGATGCATTTAGTTGTGCGAACATATAAACGTGGTACAATTCCTCTGCGACATACTTTTAACCCCCTCCCAACATAACATCACATGCAGAGACAGTACTCGGTTGGCCCCTCTTGTAGGTTTTAGTCCTTCCCATGGAATCATATCATATAAAATCCTCGAACCTGTACCACTAAAATATGAAAATCCGTGCTGTAAAGCCTGTTGGGCTTCGCTCGGTAGGAGCCAGTCGCCGAATTCGATTGTGACATTGTCAAAAAGGCACCAAACTGTGTTTGCAGCTTCATCTCAGGCAAACAAATGCCAACCCTTTGAAACATTGGGCATCGGTAAAGCCCCTCCAATCGGATCTAGGCTTTAGAAAATCAAGGCTTCATGTAGCTACAGAAACCTGCATTAAAGCGAGTTTCTGTATACGAAATGGGGAAGACGGTCGTTTCATCGTACGCCAATGAATGCTGTTTGGCACGCATTCCTTGGACAACTTTGAAAGTGTTGGTTAAAAGATTATTATTTCTTGTTCCGGGTTATGCTTCTCCTGATGATAAACAATCAGTGCAAGAGGACGGTTTGGTTTTGATCTCTCAGTCGTCCCTTTTTTCATCTCTGTCTCTTTCATTTTTCCGAGTTGTACGGCTTGCCGGACAATAGATTATTCGGTATACGGATATACTTACCATCTTGTCTATCCAAACCATTACATTACACGAGTCTCACATGAAATTGCCTAATTTTAAAGAATAAGGATCGATGTCCCGTGATTTATCCTTACCTAAGCGACTACGCCAGCATCTTCTTTCAAACTCTCAGCAATTCGGTAGTAAAAAATGTTTGATATGTTCCTTCCATCATGCATTATTCTTATTTAATATAATTCAGTTATGTTTGGTTTGGCTTTTGGAGAAATCTTTTGAGAAAATGCAAAGCACTTTAGGTTAAAGAGGTTTCTAAAAATACAAATAGTATTTGATAAAATATAATTTAAAAGTGTATTGGGAAACAACTTTGGTTTAGATAATATTTGGAAAAATCACAAACTTTTGCTTTAAAATAAAAGAAACTAAGCTCAAACCCTTTGTTGGGCGTCCATGAGCCAGATCTGGCCAGATTTGGCAACGGCAACGTCACCTAAGGTCACGAGACCCTAGGCCACCCTCTCGCTTGAGGTCATGCAACCTCGACGAGGGTTGCCAATGCCAGATTTGGCTCAATGTCACTCGGTGGAAAATGGTGAGGGCATTTCCGAAAATTCGAAATTTTTTTTTTGGTAAGGTAAAATTCGAAAATTTAGCGAGAGCAAAATTTGAAAAAGAAATGTATTAGCATTTTTTAAACCCAAAACTTCCTTGAACTAGAAGACTTTAAAAAGCTTTGGAAATGCAATTACATCTCCCCAAAGCTCTACAAAAAAATTACCAAAACCACTCAAAACGAGACAACTTAATCCTAGTGAAAATGAAGATTTCTAGCTTAATTGACTCGATAAAGCTTGATTGAGAAATTGAAAAATATAGAGGACGAACCATGCCAATGAAAAATTACAAACTTTGATTAAGTACACAAATTGTATGACAGAATATGGACTTATCTTTTGCGGACAAGAACAAACTACTTCACTCTTTTTTCTTTTGGTATAAGTGTATTGAAAGTCTTAACACTTATCATGAAAATATAATTGAATTCTGAAACGTTGAAAAAGCTCAATCAAGTCGTAAAACTTGTCAAATTTGTACATTTAAGTCATTTCGTTGATTACACTTTTTAAAAGTTTTAGGATGCGATTGCACTTTCGTAATAAGTTTGAAGACTCGATTATATTTTTGAAAGTTTTAGGATAAAATTGCACTTTCGTGATAAGTTTGAAGACTCAATTGTATTTTTTGAAAGTTTTAGGATAAGATTGTACTTTCGTCATAAGTTTTAGGATTTCTAGTGCATTTATCCCTTTTTTTTTGTCATAAACTATAGTAATTATGACAAAGCCTATTTTTTTTCTGCAATTGCACCGGCGCTCATATTCATGTTTCATTATAATTTCTATAGCAGGTGGATATAGCTTAGCTATCCTTTGTAAATGTCACAGTTTTCGCTGCCGATATGAGTAGTCAGTTACTTCCTAATAATTTAATTACTTATATCAACACGATAGATGCGAAATGTATAAAAGACTCATTGTAGATCCATCCTCTCGATCCCATACCTTCCTTTTTTGAAATCCATCATATAAAATTGCTACTTTTTTGTGGTATCAAACGTCAATGAGGAGTGCCTTATTTCTTAAAATTGTTATGAATATTCGTATTACAAGTACTTCATCTTATGTCACTAAGCCGTTTGGTTATGTGTACATAAACGGTTTTTTTTAATAGTGAAAGTAAAACAAAACAATTTTTCAGATAGAAGCGCGATTTGAATGGCTATGGATAAGATTGATCATTTTAAAAGCCAACATATTTCATTGTCTTCGAAAGCAAAACAAAGAAATTGTTTTTCAAAGTAAGAAAAGTCATGCTGATTATCTCTAATTTTATATTAATAGATAGAATCTTGGGGCACAATAAAAATATAGAATAAAATTTGGAATCTGCAAAGGGCATTCCATTCCGGGGTGATCTATATATCTAGTTTTTTCCGTGTCTTTTTATTTTCTCAAGCGAAAAAATGAAAGCACCATTCTATTTCATATTATTTCACATTTTTCATTTTTTATAAAACCAAATGAAAAAATTCTTATTTGCCAACATGCATGCTGCCCCTGCTGGTAAAGGGATTGGAGGGATGAGGCTAGAGAGTACTAGGTCAAGGGCTTAATCTACGTGAGCACCGTACACACACGTGCAAAGAAGAAAAAAGTGAGACCAAAAAAAAAATTCTTGTTCCATTCCATTTTTACTTATACCAAACAAAGAAATCGAGATCCTCATCATATTTCATTCCATCTAGTACTTTTCTTTTTCATTTCATTCATTTTTAATCGAAATCGATTTATGTAAATAATATTTTTTTGTCGGAATACCTAAATAACTTTTTTTGGATCCAATACGTAAATTATTTTCACTATTTCAATTATTTACGTATTTTTTATAATTTCATCACCTAAATGACAAGATGAGTTTAAATATTACCTTTTCCACCGGCCAAAATAATAGTCTTTTTCTACTAATATGTTTTTTTTGTACCATGGGTGTAATAATCTAACAAATAAAAAGTACCAAAGGATGATAGGAAAAATGGAGCAAAATTCCACATAAGGGTTCGAAGTTTCATCATTTTCTCAAATAAGAGCCTGAAGTGGACCTTATTTCAAATAAGGGCATGAAGTGCCCTCATTTTCTCAAATAAGGGTCTAAAGTGAATTTTGTTTCAAACAAAGGTATGAAATGGCCATGTCAGTTTCAATGAATGACTTGACCTCACCGGCTGGTCAAGGGCATTTTCATCTTTTGTTTTCTTTTTTTTTCCTTTTTTCTTTCTTTTTTTCCTTTTTTTTGTTTGTTCTTTACATCAAAAAACAAACTCAAAAAACAAAAAAAAGACTAAAGTTAAAATAAAATAAAAAGAAACACATGGGCTCCGCTTGTGGTCGCTTCCCAATCGCCTGTGGGGCGGCAATAATGGCTGGCAAAGTTGTCGGTGCCTCAGCAAGGGTCGGCAACCCTTGCCCAGATCTAGGAGAGGGTCGCTGACACCTCAGCGAGGGTCGGCAACCCTTACCTCGCACAAGTTTGGCGGCCTTCCCCTAGACCTAGGTGAGGGCTAGCGACCCTTGCCCAGATCTAAGAGAGGGTCGTCACCCTCTTCTGGTTCTGGCGAGAGTCGTTGTCCCTTGTTGAGGCATCGGCGACCCCACTGGCCATCGCCGCCACCCCACCGATAATAGGGCGGCGACCACAGGCAGGTGGTCTGGCAGCCAACCCTCCTGCTTGTATTTTTTTTTCAAAAAAAAACTTTTACCTTTTTTAAAATTTTAATCTAATTTAACTAAAATTTAGTTTAAATTGTCTTTGGACGAAAATGCTATTGATTGGCTAGAATATTTGGCCGACCGACAAGGTTAAGTCCTTATTTGAAACTGTTGTAGTCACATCGTGCCCTTATTTGAAATAGGATCCACTTCATACCTTTATTTGAGAAAATGATGACATTTCACACCCTTATTTGGAATTTATCCAAAAGTATGGTATCAATGATTATAATTCTTTTCACTTCTCGTGGAGAAATCGAAATTCCTCTTTTATTTTATTTTTTTATCTTAACTTCTTCTAAAAGAGCATGAAATCTCCCAAAACACAATGTTATTGAAATACAATTTATGATTTTTCACATATTTTAGAATTTATCTTTTATGCTTTCCAATGTTTGCAGAAACACTTATAAGTGAAAAAAGTAGAAGGAAACACATTAGTTGTTTTCTCCGTAGTGCTATGAAACATGCGGACAATGAAGATAGGGTGGCCGTATCATCTATCATGGCCACAAGATGCGTATTCACATATAATATAAAATATTTTCTCTTACCCGACTTGAACATACTCCTTCCACAAAAAGCCCTATAGAAGTTCCACTTCCTTCCTTGCCAATTTTTGCTTTCTCTCTCCTCCTGCTTCTGCTTGAATTCATCCCGAAAAAAGACTCAGCAAAAGCTTCTAACATCAAGCCAATCTCTCAAGCTTTCTAGGATTTACCAAAGAAAAGATTGAAAGAAACCTTGAAAGAAAGAGAATAAAGGAGGAACTTGCTCCTTCTCTCTCTCTCTCTCTCACTCTCGGGTTAGCTGAATCTGATCCATCTTGAAGGTTTTTGTTTCTCTTGCTTGAGTCTTCAGTAACGAACTTCAGTACTAATAAAAGCATCTTCAACCATGTCTTGAAGTGCTTGAGCTCAGCCTTATCGATGATCCATCTCTCGCTTGAGGGTTTAGTCTTCTTGTTGTTTTGCTCATGTCTAGTGAACAGCAAAGCTCTTGAAGCTCAGGCCAGACAAATAAAGCCATAAAAGCAACAAAACAAGTAAGCATCATCCAGAAGAGCGAATAGATCAGAGTCATGGATCCAGATTCATTTCAAGACTTGGATTCTTTGAGCACTGACGCCGGAACCCTCAACGATGCCGCCTCTGCCAGTGTCGCTGCAACAAATTACAGCTCCACTGCTGCAGCCGCCAGCTCCTCCTCCTCCTCCTCGCCCGCTGCTCTCAGCCGATATGAGAACCAGAAGCGGCGAGACTGGAACACCTTCGGGCAGTATCTCCGCAACCACCGGCCGCCTCTCTCCCTCTCCCGGTGCAGCGGGGCACACGTGCTCGAGTTCCTCCGGTACCTCGACCAGTTCGGGAAGACCAAGGTCCACACCCAGCTCTGCCCCTTCTTTGGCTACCCGAACCCGCCTGCCCCTTGCCCGTGCCCTCTCCGGCAAGCCTGGGGCAGTCTTGACGCACTTGTCGGCCGCCTCCGCGCTGCCTTCGAAGAGAACGGCGGAAACCCAGAGGCCAACCCTTTCGCGGCTAGGGCCGTGAGGCTTTATCTGCGCGAAGTTCGCGATTTGCAATCCAAAGCGAGAGGGGTGAGCTATGAGAAGAAAAAGAGGAAGAGGCCGCCACCACAGGCCCCAGGGTTGCCACCATCGAGTGAAGATCAGTGAGGGATATCCCAGGTCGTGAAATTCTTGCTGAGAACCGGTTCATAAGGATCGAGTTCGCCGAAGTAATTGGGCATGGTGAGCAACACCTTGAAGATGATAATAGCAAAAATTATTGCACATCTTCTTTATGAGAATGTGATTTTTTCTGCTAGAGATGTTTCATCAAGTGATAGAATTTCATGGTTTTTTATTTGTATTAGTTAGCTGCACGGAATTGTTTCAGATTTGATAAAATCTCACGCTTGTTTGGGAGGAAGTCAGTCGATTAACTTAAGTCATGTACTTGATTGGAAAAATCTGAAACTAGAACTCTAATTTGTCAATGTACTTGGTATTTAAGCCATTTACAGCAAGAAATAAAATTCTCAGTTGATGTTATTCCTCGTCAATTTCTGTTGACAATTCCTTATTTTGTGCAATACTTAATTTGTTTCGGCATATCATTCTTCTTCTGGGAATGAAAAGCTTAGCAAATACATCAAATATCGTGTCGTGTATTTCTTGAATTGTCTGTTGGGCTTTTTATTGTGTTTGGTGATTTTTCTTGCCCTAGATAAATTTAAAAGAACCATTTAAATAGATCTAAACATTTATAGTAATCTATAAGGGAGTGATGAATACAAGTTCTTTGGGATCAAAATTGTCATTAGCCCATTAATTTCAAAGGAGCAAATAGAAGAAAGTGCCCCCTTAAAGAGCAAAATATATTCAATGGTTGTTGCTTCATCTTCCCAGCTCAGTAAAAGTAGAATGTGTCTTATTCTGTGCCCTATTTATCATGCAAATCTGTCTCCAATTGCTCCACTGTGTCACATCGAGCCTTCATGTTCCCAAAAGAGCAGATGACATTAAATAGGTGAGGTCCATTCACATGAACACTTGTACACAAACAGTGAAGAAACAGTCTCCTCCACCTGAACGTCCATTATCAACTTGATTTTGCAACTTTAACATGAAAAGCCCTTTTTCACGGATTCTCACTTTTTTAGCTTATGTCTGGTGAATGAACTGAAGTTGAACCAACGAACATGCAAAAGAGGAGGGTCTGGACCAGATTTACTTCTATGCCCTTGATCAATCGCGAAATATAAAAGCAAAAGTTACATAAATTCATGATTCTTCATAATAGTCAATCTGTACACATAGCTATAAAGATGAAAAAAACAGCGGGTGCTTGGGAGTTCTCTTTTTTTCTATTCATGTTGACGAAAGGTTATTTATTTTGGGCTTGCTCCTTGTTATTTCTTTTTCATTTTCTAGGTCAGAATCTTCTACAAGATTAGCTGTTGCAAAATCTATACACTCCACAAGTAGAGGTTCTTGTCAGTTTGATTTCATCAATCAGATAGATTCACCAAACATGGATAATCTTTGAAAGGGAAAGGAAGAAAGGTAGACCTACCCCCATGAAAAAGGAAGAATAAAGCATACAGTAACTTAGAGAGCTTGAATGCATCATCCACCTCTTTATTAACTACTTTATGAATCTGATAATGAAATTTGGACTAGATGTTTAGTGGGGTTTACAGTACCCATCAAATAATGTTGACTCTTTAGCAATAGCATAGAGGCGGTGATTATTTTATCAAATTAGGTTATCATTATGCAATACATATTTGGTATTTTGATGGGACCCCAAAGATAGTGAAGCATCTTTGTCAGATCTTCCTCAAGGGAAAGAAGATAAAGAAATCAACTTGAGCACTAAAATCATCTGAATTATTCTTGGATTCGAAGAAACTGTTGCTACGATTGATCTTTGCCTGTTGTTTTCTTTTGGGATAATTACCAAAAAAGTTTTAGACTTATTGTACTGATGTCAATCAAGTTCTAAAATTTTCAATTTAGTTAATTTAATCCTAAACATTTTGATGATTTGCCAATATAATCATTTTGGTCAATTTTGGCTATAAATAGCTGATGTAGATGTCGACAATCCTAGTGCCGGTCATATCATGTAGGACGACTGGTGTCCACGTTAGCCATTCCAACTAAAATTGGCCGAAATGACTACATTTGCAAATCGTCAAAATGTTTAGTACTAAATTAGCCAAATTGAAAAGTTTAGGACCGAATTGGCATCCGTACGATAAATTTAAAACTTTTTTGGTAATTTATCCTTTTCTTTTGAATAGGATGATATTTTCATCATAGTCACACTAATAAAATAACATTTCATTAGTATTATCAGTTGAAACCACTCTCCAAAAAAATTGGAAAGCACAATGAATGGTTGACAAAAAAAGATTCACGAAACAAAACACAACTTGTTACCAAAAGTTATGGAAGTAATTGCACTTGCAATCTTTTAACATCTCATCTTATCGTGATACTTTTATAATCGAATTCTGCTTGTGCATAGTTTATACCCTTCTTACTTTTAATCTTCTTGTCCAATTTGCTTGTATTGACCAAAGCATCACATGTTTTTTTCTAAATTTATAAAACGCAGTACATGTTCCTAATGATGCTTCTTGTAGATGGGTCTTGAGTGTGGCCATATAATATTTCGTGACAGTTTTCACAAAAAAGAATTCACCAGTTAAGATAAAAGTGGATTGGTCCATGTGCTGCTCAAACCCTACGAGACAGACAAGTGAAGAGAATTACAAATACTAGTTGTTCTGTTGCTGCCCGAATCTCACGCTTTTTCGAGTGGAAGTATGTCAAATTTAGGTGTGCAATCACCTTCTCTGAAAGGTTAAGTTGTCAGACAATAATGAGTATCTTCGTCTTCTCATTCATCGCTTGATAGAATGGTGAAAATATGAAGTGTGCCAACTTATTATGTATGAATTGGAAGAAGTTTACGAAACTCTTGCTGTATGGTGGAAGTAAAGCATAAATAGGTGAAAAAGGGTGGTCCGAGGGTTCGAAATCGAAGACCTTATTAGTTCTAACACCGCAAACTTTGACGTTTCTACAACCAAAAACTCAAGAATTGATCCAATCTTTAGGAAGAACCTAAATGATAAGCATCTTCGGGGATTTTCAATTCTAACTATATATTCGTATCAATTTGATATACTTCAACTTGCAAATCCTATAAGGAATCCACCACTTCATAAAACCTCCAAATTTTGTAAGGCTCTCTAGTTTGGATTTAGGTTCCGTTTGTTTTGCAAAAAATAAATAATTTAGGAAAACATTATCGTAAAATTGATTGTTTATATCGTTTATACTAATGAATGAACGAAAAATATTTTCATAATCCACGAAAATATATAGACATTGATTGTCGTCGATAATGAAAATATTTTCATTGACTAATTATTTCAAATAAAAAAAACGATCATTTTTATGAAAATGTTTTTATAAATCATCCATTTTCCGTAAAATAATTTTTTTGTGATCATTATTTCGATGCACTTCCAACTCTCCCAAACTATGGTAACAAATTTTTTCTCCCATTTTCAATACCAAAATATTTGTTGCATTCTAGCCTAACTTTTTTCATTAATGGCTTTTTTTGTCTTTTCTCTTTATTTTGCTTTTAGGTTTAAAGCTACACCTCATATATCAGCTATTGAGAGGTAGCAGCTATGAATTGGCTGAGAAGAAAATAGAGAGAAAAGAAAAGGAGAGGCCATGAAGGCCAAAAGGAAGAAAAACATGAGTATGTACGGTAAAGAGAGAAAAAAAAGTGATTTTTTCATCGTGAGTGTTCTCAATTTTTTTGTCCCCTAATCTTAAGAGAAGATTATTATTAAATCCTTACTTTCTTTGAAGTCTAATGGATGCGCAGGGTGCCTTTGCACTGAGACATAACCCAAGGTTGGGTGAACTTCAATAATAAAATTTCTAGTGTGTTATTGTATTATTATATTTTGTTCTCGTGCTATTTTTTCTCGAATCGGTGTGCGATTCCAATCACTTGGTATCAAAGCCTAGGTAGGCTAATCGAGAACGTTAAGGGTTTTTCAGTGACGTTCTATTGAAAGCAAATGATATGGCAAAAGATAAAATTAGAATTGATAAGTTTGGCATGTAGGATTTCGGATGATGGAAATTCCAAATTGAGGACTATCATTATAAGAAGATCACAATGAACCACTTGAGGGGTCGAAACCGAAATCACAAAAGTGGATCCGACAGCAGAATTGAAATCGAAAATTCTTGACCAACAAACACTAGGTGCGATTCATCTAGGGCTAACAAAATAGACAGGATACCACATCGTGAAAGTAAGGATTGCAAAAGAAGCCATGGATATTATAATGAATATATATGAGAAGCCATCCACATCAAATCAGATATTTTTACTAAAGAAGTTGGTTAATATGAAGTTATCTAACAAAAGTTATGTGGCAGAGCATATTAATAATTTCATGCAGGTCACAAGTCAGTTGGAATCTGCATGCATAAATCTTGGTATGCAACTCTAAGTTTTACTATTTTTGTGTTTCCTTTTGGAAAGCTACAACACTACAGTGCACGGAATTTTAAACACCATCAAGGATGACTTGACTTTTGATGATACTATAAGCAGTATCATGGATGAAGAGATGCACAGGAAAGTCTCGGGTGGAGATAATTTTTCGGCATCTACATCTTCAACGGTATTAGTAATGGAGAATCGTGGGAGAAAAAAAGCAGAAAAAAATTCAATCGGCATGGCAAATCACAATCAAAGGGGAAGAGAGATGTTGCAAAAGATGAGTGCTAGTTTTGTCACCATACTGAACATCGAAGGTTCAGTGTGAAGCCGACAAAAAGAAGTAGTAGGATGAGAATCAAAGAGCTAATGTGATTAGTGATGAACCTTAGTTAGAAAACCTGTGTTTGTTTGTAGGGTTTGACTTAACAACAGACAAGTGGTTTGTTGACTCTGATGCTTCTTTCCATTGCAATTCGCAAAGAGACATATTTGCTAATTATGCCAATGGAGATTTCAAGCAAGTTATGGGAAACAACCTCACATGTCTGATTGTTGAAAAAAGAACCGTGATTGTGAACATCTCAAGTGGAGGACATCTAATTTTTCATGAAACTAGGCATATTCCAAAGTTAAAGAAAAATATTATCTCAATTAGTAAACTTGACCAAAAAGGTTTGATAACAATCTTTGGATATGGAAAGTGGAAGACAACCTCAGGGGTAAGAGTACTAACAAAAGGAAAGCATATGGGTACACTATACCATTTTTAGGGAGACAATATCAGTGATATGGTTGCAACTACAGTGGCTACATATAGTTTGTCTACTTTGTGGCATTATCGTTTGAGACATCTTGGTGAAAAGAGTGTAAAGCAGTTACATTCAAGAAAGTTGCTTCTAGGTTTGCAGAGAGTTGAGTTAGATTTCTGTGAGAATTACATTTATGGAAAACAAAGAGTAGTTAGTTTTCAATTGAATGGACAACATAATAATGGCCGAAAGCTAAAGTTGGTTCATACTGATACATGGGGACTAGCTCAGGAACTCTCTTATGGTGATAAGAAATATTTTGTCACTTTCATTGATGATGTGACAAGGAAAACTTTGGTCTATACCCTAAGAGAAAAATCAAGTATTCAATATTGTTGGGAATGCGCAGCAGAAGCTCGATACCTTTGTGCCAGGGGAGATCACCAAGAGGAAGCTAAAATCCGAGCTTGTCAACACATCCAGTTGGATCCAACTTTACTCAAAAAATTAAGTCAATGAGTAATGGGCAAACAATAATATATTAACTGCTCAACACTATATCAATTATCTGATGTGAGATTCTCTAACACAACTCATACGTATATCTCAACAATCTCCCCCTCATATGTGAGCTCAGTGTTAGGTTTGCTCCCCCTTAATTTAGGTATTCTTTTACATCAGCTTATCTCAACTTGAATTTCCAAGTCATTACAATGCACCCGTAAATATGTACAACAACCATCATTAACTGCTAACTTGGGATTGCATCATCTATAGTCTCTATCTCGCCTCACTAGACCAACTGTCCATGATCACTTATCGCCAGACCAACCGTGATGGCAGTTTCCACTCGAAACAAGTGTCCATCATGAGATTTTTTTGTTGAGATATTCACCAAACACTGGAATAGAATGGAGACCCACCAATCAATCATCAGCTTTGATATCATTTGTTAGGAATGCACAATAGAAGCATGATGCCTTTTCGCCAGGGGAGATCGCCAAGAGGGAGCTCAAATTTGAGCTTATCAATATATCCAATTGTATCCACCGTCACTCAAGAGCTTAAATCAATAAGCAATTGGCCAACTAAGATATATTAACTGCTCAACATCATATCAATTATCTGATGTGGAATTTTCTAACACAACTCACACATGTATCTCAATAAGGATGTTAAAAATGTGAAAGACCATGATAGAGAAAAGAGACATGTTATCAAATTAAATCTTTAAAGTTTGATAATGATGATGAATACACAAATAATGAAATTGCAGAATACTTGAGTTGGAAAGGCTTACATGGATTGAAGATTATTCCTAGAACTTCTCTAGAGAATGGTGTAGCTGAGAGGATGCACAGGACCATTTCAGAGCGCACGAGATGCACGAAAGTACATGTGGGTCTCCCGCTACACTTATGTGCTGCTATAGCTGATAGAGTTGTTTATCTGATCAACAGGAGTCCTCCAGTGTGCTGGATGGAGGAATATCGCAAGAGTGGTGGTGAGGTAAAAAGGCTAATTATTTATGTTTAAAAGTTTTTTGTTGTATTGCATATTCTTTGATTGACAAGGAGGATATGAAGAAGCTTGATGCTAAATCTTATAAGTGCATCTTTATCGGATATGATGGCGATGAGTATGGCTATAGGCTTTAGGATTATGAGAATAACAAAATCATGTGCAATCGGATTGTGGTGTTCCATGAAGAAAAGTTATACAAGGATCGTCAAACAGAGTATGAGACGGCAGTGGAACCAAAATATGTTGAGCTGGATACCATGCTCATGAAGATGATTCCAACATATCATAATGCACTTGAATGGAAGGTTCGAGATAAACCTATTATCAATAAGTTGGCAATTTAAGAAAAACGCAGTGATCCAGAACTAAGGACCTTGAAGTACTTGTCTTTAGGAGGTTTGCATGTGTAAGAAAGCCAAAAGTAATTTTTGATCCATCAGCAAATACTATTTTAAGCCATGTCTTATATATAAATTTGGGAGAGTCGAAAACTTATGATAAGATAAAGAAAGACACATCTCACATGCAGTGAAAGTGTGCTATGAAAGACAAGATTGGCTCGTTATTTTAGAACAAACCTTAGGAGTTGATCGAATTGCCCACTGGTAAAAAGGCTTTGTTGAACGAGCGTATAGGATAAAAAATGAAGTCGATGTTAGTATCGGATACAAGGCAAACTTGCCGTTAAGGTTTAATCTCAAGAAGAAGGGACCAACACTCCAATAGTGAAAATGATATCAATAAGAGTTTTGCTGAGTATAATTGTAGTAGAGGATCTTCATCTCGAGCAGTTAAATGTGAAAAATGCATTTTTGCATGGTGACCAAGATGAAGAGTTATATATGGTGCAACCTGAAGGTTTTGAGATCAAAGTTAAGGAGCACATGGCATGTCGCTTGAAGAAAAGCTTGTATGGCTTGAAGCAAGCTTCATGGTAATAGTATTTAAAGTTTGATGGTTTCATGGAAGAAAATGGATTTGCACATTCTGAGGCTGATCATTGTGTTTATTTTCACAAGGGTGACGGTGATACAATGTATCTCTCTTTATATATGGAGGACATGCTAGTGGCTAACTTCAATATGAAGAGAATCGCATAAGTGAAGGAGATGTTGGTAATGAAAGTTTGGGAGAGGCCAAGAAAATGTTAGGCATGAAAATCATTAGGGACATGAAAAATAAGAAATTATGGTTGTCGCAAGAAGACTATGTGATCAAGGTGTTAAAGAGATTTATGTAGATAACGCAAAATTGATTGGGACTCCTCTAGCGAGTCAATTCAAACTTTCCGATGATATGTGTCCAAGTATTAAGGCTTTGAAAGATGAGATGGTTGCAGTCATATGCATAAACAGGGGAAGTTTGATGTATGCCGTAGTGAGCACGAGACCATATATTGCACAAGCAGTAGGAGTTATGAGTCGATATTTGCTTATTTCGACCAAAGAGCATTGGAATGCACTTAAATGGATATTGAAATATATAGTATGTACATCAAACTACTCTCTTTGTTATGGAGATAATCTCTAGAATTTTAGGGTTATATGGATGCAGATCACTTAGGTAATCAAGATAGTGGTAAGAGTACCACTAGCATGTCTTTAAGTTGCACGTACAACAGTGAGTTTGGTATCTCAACTATAGAAAGTAGTGGCTCCATCGACTACAAAAACGGAATACGTGACGATCACAAAAGACTCTAAGGAAATTATGTGGTTACAAGATTACATAGAGGAGCTACATTGATAGCAGCCAGTGAGCACACTATAAAGTGATAGTCAGAGTGTAGTGCACTTAGCAAAGAGTGCAATTTATCATTCAAAGACTAGACATATCAAGAGGCGTTATCATTTTATCAAGTCAACATTAAAAGATAATGAGTTAAGACTACAGAAGATTGATGGCTCAAAAAATCTAGTTGACATATTTACCAGGGTAGTAGACAGAGAGAAGCATACTTTTTATACTACTAACCATTGGTATTACTCAGTGTTAATTGATTAGGAGTATCGCAAAGGCACAAGTTTTAATTACTAGCTTTTGAAATAGATGGATGTGGGTGAAGCCAACAATTTTTATTAAAGCTTTTTATTTTTTGTCTTTTCTCTTCATTTTACTTTTAGGTTAGAAGTTGCACCTCATATATCAGCTATTGAGAGGCAACTGCTGTGAGTTGGCTAAAAAGAAAATAGAGAGAAAAGAAAATGAGAGGCCAGGATGGCCAAAATAAAGAAAAAGGTGATTGTGTGCGGCAAAGAGAGAAGAAAAGGCGATTTTTTCTTTATAAGTGTTCTCAATATATTCGTCCGGATCTTGAGAGAAGATTATCATTGTATTCTTATTTTCTTTGACGTCTAGTGGATTCGCGAAGACATAATCCAAGTTTGGATGAACTTCGATAACAGAATTTTTAACTTGTTATTTTGATTTTATTTCTTTTATTATATTATATTTGTGTAGATTGTTTATTTATGTTATTTTTTTGGGAATTGGTGTATGATTCCTATCGAAGAGGAATCACGCAAGTCCTAGCAAGCACTCGCCAAAGTCAATAATCTCGCTTGGTTTCCTAATATAGTATTCCGTAGAGTTCTGGAAATCGAGAGAAGCTATGGAATAGGAAGCTATACATCTGATGTGACCAGTACCCAATCCAGAATCAATTAGAAGCTAAGCTAGGGATTACAATTAGCCCTAAGTGTGTAATTGAGCACCGAGTCACATAATTCTGTCCGCTTCGGAGAAACACTCTCTCGTTATCCCGCTCGAGAGATGTCAAAGAAATTGATTTTGCTCACCCAATTACAGCATGTCATGCCTCGAGGCAATGGTGTCCATTAGAGCTTTTTCCACAATATATTTATTGCTCTATCATATATATGTGACCGGGATTTGCTCTATGTCTAAAGTGTGTTGATTTTATCGGGCAATTAAATGAGGGATATGATACACAGGATTTCCTAGGCCTAATTTCCTAAAAAAAATCCTCAATTTTAGGTTAAGTCTCAAATCTGTCCCGAACTTTTTTTTGTTTAAGAAAAAATCTCAAACTTTAGGTCCAGTCCCAAATCTGCTTCAAATTTTGTTTTGTGTAAAAAAAAAACCAAAATTCAATTTATTTTACAAAGTATACCTCTGTGATCCAGTCCTAACTTGACGTGGCATTTTCATGTTGATAACAAATCCACATTAACAAAGTAATGGAGCTTCTTTTAGACAAAAAAAAGTTCAGGACAAATTTCGATTGAATTTAAAAATTGGGTTTTTTCACATTAAAAAAAATTTGGGATACTTAACCAAAAAAAAAAAATTTGGGATGGATTTGTTATCGTCCCTAACCTTCATGTCCTAGAACGGTTTTATTTTAGAGAATTTCAACAATTTTATTGGGTTAGATTTGTTATCGAAGTGGAAATGCGACATCAGTATGTACTTATCGCTCTATTACTTTGTTGATGTGGATTTGTTATCGACGTGGAAGTATCACGTCAAGTTGGGACTGGACCATAGAAGTATATTCTTGAAAATAAATTGAAATTTGATGATTTTTTTACACAAAATAAAATTCGGGATAGATTTAGGACTAAACTTAAAGTTTGGGATTTTTCCTAAGACAAAAAAAAGTTCAGGACAGATTTTGGACTGGACCTAAATGTTGGAGTTTTTCTGACACAAAAAAAAGTCCGGACCAAATTTGGAATTTGACATAAATTTAGGGGTTTTTTAGGGAATTCACTCGAATTTCCTACTTATCCAACTTCCACGAGGGAGAAACTATAAAGAGGTAGGAAGAGATAGGGTTGTGAAATTGGAAAAAGGACCCTTGAAACTATACGGCTGACTGTGAGAAGGATTATCCTAACCAAAGCTATGGCCACGCCAAGAATACCTCTAGTTATAGGACTTTGGTAAAACTACGTATCATACAAGCTTTTGTAGTGTTTGGTGGTACGAAGTGCCTATTGCAATATCCAATGATTTTCTTTGTTAAGTGACTAGAATCAACGCGTGTTACGTGCGCCTCATGCGTTTCATGAATGAAGTTGAATGGTGTTTCTCTTTTTTAGACGATGGGTAGTTTCAAAATTTAACAAGTACTGGGTAGTTTTTTTTTTCCTTTTTGGACGGTTTTACAATTTTTAGCTTTTTGAAAAAGTTTTTTGATGAGAAAAAAACAAATTGAAGCGAAGAATCTAAAAGGAAATTTTCATTGAAAAAATAAGAGATAATGGGAGGGTAAATTTGAAAAATCAAAAGTGAGACCTCGCTTTTGGCTTAATTTATAAAAGAACAAATGCACTAAAAGTCCTAAAACTTATCATGAAAGAGCAACTGAGTTCTAAAACTTTAAAAAAGTACAATTGAGTTCTAATACTTATCATAAAAGTACAATCGAGCTCTAAAACTTTCAAAACTGCAATCAAGTCCTAAAACTTATCAAGTTTGTGTAATTAAGTCTTAAAACTTGTCAAGTTGGTGAAATAAATTCTAAAACTTGTTGGCATTTTTTGTTTGTCTAGTTAAATGGAGTTAATAAAAGGACTCGATTGCATTAACTTAACAAGTTTTTTTATCGATTGCACTATTGAAAGTTTTAGGACCCAATTATATTTTTATAACAACTTTCAGAACTTCTAATACACTTATCTCATTTATTAATACGGTATATGTTCATCATTAGCTTGTGTGATATCAAAATACTAGACAAAAGTTCTATCTCGACATGCTCTTCTCATCTTTCTCATGCCTATTATGTAGGCTCTTTTTTGCTTGTTTTCCAATATGTCGTTGTCCGTTTGAAGTGATTAAGGGTCTGCATAGCAACGTTTCTGTTCTTAAAAATAATTTTTTATTAGAAATAGTTTTTTTCTATTTCTATTTCTTGGAAAAGTTTCTGCGCAAAAAATAGCATTTAGTAATTGCACAAAATTTCTATTCCTGAAATAGAAAAAGAATAGAAATGCATTTAGGGCGCGAATGATCTATTTCTATTCCATTCACGAGTTTCTCCCTTCAGGGTTGCTGGTGGAGGACGGCGGGTGGCAGTGGGGGGCGGAGGATGGTGGTTGGCGGTGGGAGGTGGCCGGCCGGTGGCAGCAGAGGATGGCAGTTGATGGTGGGAGGCAATTGGTGTCGGGCAACAGCGAAGCACGATGACGGATCACTGTGGGGTTGGGCAGCGGCGGAGCACGAAGAAGGATCACTGTGGCGTCGGGCGGCGGTGACCGGTAGCAGGAGGTGGCTGGCGGTGAAGGGTGGCCAGCGTCGATCAGTGGAGCACGGCGGTTGGCGGCGAAGGATGGCGGCCCGCGATGGGTGATCGTCAGCATCGAGTGGCTAGGGGCGAGAGGTGGCCAGCGGGCGCCGGCTGGCGTTCGACAATGGAGCACGACCGCTAGTGGTGGAGGACGGCGGCCAGTGGCGGGTGACCGCAGGCATCAGGTGGGTGGCGGCGAGAGGGATTAGCGCCGGGTGGCGGCCGACGTCGGGCAGTGGAGCACGGCCGGCGACGACAAAGAACAATGGTTGGTGGCGGGTGGAGACAGGTGTCGAGCGGCGGAGGATAGAGGTTAATGGCAAGAGGAGGCCGACGGTGGACGATGGCCAACGGGCGGGAGGCGGTTGGCGGGTGGCGGCAAAAGGCGACCGGTAGGTGGCGGCAAAGGACGGCAAGAGGCGATGGTGGGCGGATTGCGGCTGGCGGATTGTTTCTTATTTTTGAAGGGTTCCAGAAAAAAAATCATTTCTTGTTTTTATTCCAGAATCAAAGAAGTAGATTTTTTTTGTTTCTTGTTTCTATTCCAAATCTATTCCATGATCAATTTTTTGTTCTAGAAATAAAAAAGTAGATTTTTTTACTAAACGGATTTCTGTTCTTTTTCTACTCTGGAGAACAAAAGAACGAAAAAATAAAGAAACAGAAACGTTACTAAACAGACCCTAAGTTCACATCTTGTCTATGTTTTTCAAAACCCGTCTATGTGAGAGAGAGAGAGAGAGAGAGAGAGAGAGAGAGAGGGAGAGAGCACTATTTAATATGTTCTGTATACATTAGTGGCTGGTCCATATTTTAATAGTTCAACTTGACAAATCTTTTTTGAGAATAAAGAACATATTATAATGCTGCATATTCTCATTGAAATTAACTTCTTGTGTTTATCAAAGGGAGAGAAAACTCTTATTAGAACATTCTCCTTTCTTTGTGGTGATTTAAGAAGTTGAAATCATAAAGAGATGAGAGTTTCCAAAGTGTTGGGCTAACAACGTAAGAATACTTGTCTACTAATTTACTTAAGTTCTAAAAGCATTTCTAAAGTGCGGTGCTTTGTTTGTTTAATATAATTTATCGTAAATTCAAAATATACTTATTGACTTTATGTCAAAACGCAATAAAACAATATTGATTTATAAGAAAGCACACGAAAATTGCACAGTTCCGTATAACTTGAGATATCACATCATATTAACAAGCTAAAAGTACTTAAATCTATGCAAGAAAAAATCCCATTTTTGTCAAGACAAAAACGGACTCTCAATCCCATCCAGAAATAAATACTTAAGTTAACTAGAGAAAATTATCAGATTTTCTTTTTGTTTTGGAGGAAAGCAGGAGCCATAAAAAAAAAAACGCCCACTTGGACTGAAACCTAACTGGGTGGGGGAGACCCTCTGTCTTCCATGTGACTTCCCATCAGTGACCTGAACGACAGAGACCCATCTGGGATACTGCATCGGGCTGTGGCCGACAAATGGTCATGCGAACGAGTATCTATGCGGGTACGCGTCGGTCATAGATACTGTTCATGTACTTCCTCGTTCGTCATCTTCACACGTGCAAGGAACGAAACGAGCTGCTCATCGCGGGACAGTACGATGCTGAAAAGCTTGTGGATTGACAGCAAAGATGGCGTCTCTTCCAAGGGGCGGTGATGTTGACTCTGTTCAGCTTCTGCATTTTGACCTCGCCTATCCCTCCTCGATGGTAGGCTCAGGTTTCCCAAGATTGCGAGTACACTGAATTCGTAGACTCGGGTCCCAAACGAATGATTCTCCTCTCTAGCTTTCGATATGACACTATATTGTAGACATCTAATGCAGATATTGACTAAGGTTGGGCTCTGCGTTTTAACCGCCTCTCTCTCTCTTAATACTGTTCATTCTGACATTACACAAGTCACTCATCACAGCCGGCTTGAGAATATCAAATGGGAAGCTCCTTCTTGAATTTGATATCCCAAGGACTAGACCTAAACCGAATTTATCCTCCTAACTCTCTTCGGGCGAAGTTAAGGCGAGACTCGGCGGTGGTCATGATTGATGTACGGTTGAGTTTTGATTGACTCTTCGTAAATGTGTATCGCATATATGTAATAGAAGCTTTACACTGTAGCTATCTCTCGACGTCAGAAACGTTAATTGGAAAATATTTTCTTATCGCAATAGTTCTTGTGAGGTTCATGCGAGACCCACCTATGGTTAGTTTCTAGGTTTTAGCCTCCCCTCTCCGTCGGTGGTGCCCAACATGACTTTATAGACATTTATGATAGCCAACTTGGAAAATAGAGGGGCCTGTGTATTGTATTTAAGATTTATAGACTCGATAGACTTTTATTATAGTGTTTTGACTTGTCCTTCTCCTTTCGTCAAAATTTCTCTTATCGATATCAAATGTCATCTATTACAAAAAAACAAGCGAACAAATAATAAATATAAACTAAATAAATCAGACACAAAATTTTTGTGGTTCGGTCGATGGCTCCATGGGGAGAGTGTCATGAGATCAAGCAATACAATTGATATTATAACTATACTCGAGTTATTAAAACATTTTCAATATTTCCAGCCTTCAATTGAGCTGAATAATTCATATAATATTTAGTTCTTACAATTTCTTGTGAAATAATTTTTTAATCTCATGTAGGAATTCACAAATCTTACCCACATGATTTATTGGCTTGAAGCCTCATCTCTTGCATGCAATTCACAACCACCGCCAAGTCGCAAGCACCAATTGGATGTGTGGATGTCACACCACTTTGAACAATCACGGCACACATCAATAACGACTTGGATTTGTGCCCTCTGACTTGTCAACCGATTGTAAGATTGAGAGATTGTTTTATGAGTAATAAACAATGTGTGATTTATTATGTATAACATTGAGAGCATTTGAGTAATCAGAGGGTGTGGTCCAATATTCAATTTATTCACTTTTTTCTGTTTATTCTATTATTCGACTGCTTGTTTTGGCAACAACATCCTTCCAAGACGTGCCCCACACAGGCAATTTTGAATTGCCACATGTACAATATAAGACAAATGAGAATTTGATAGCACACCTTTGAAAAAGAATAGGACTTGATTGCAACATTGAATAAATCCTACGTCCTGACTGGAGTTTGGTATATGGAACTTTATCCAGACAAATGGTGTAACATGAAAGTGTGCACCCTTTGACATGTTGATCACTATGTCATCTTCAACGGTACAGTTCCATCCATAATCCTTGCATGATTTCGAAATTCTGTAATCCGTCAATATCAACATTTCAATTTTTTTCCTACAAGATTATTAACATTTGACTACTTAGGTTTGGCAGGAGATTCGATGCTCACGGCGGAATTGCATTGGATTCTTATCGCTTTTATTAAAAAAAAAAAGGAGGAGGAATTCATTAATATTTAGCTTTTGGCTTCTTCATGGCTACATGTTCGTTCAAATCGATAAATTATTATGGAAACTTATGATTGAGAAAATTCCACGTGTTTTGGAGGACTAGGCATGTAGTTCACTACGCCTTTTATCCTTCGAAGGAGGATCTTTGCAGCGGAAGAAATAAGAAAATCATGGATAACATAAGATTATTTGAAGAGTGGCTTTAAGCAGATATATATTATTACAACTTGCTATTATTTCTACAAATTCTTTCTGGCTTAAACATTTTGTTTTGTGTGCCGGAGTAAATTCTTTTTTTTTTATTAAAGACATCAAAAGAACAAAATATAATAGGAAAAACATATATGTCCGTACATTTATCTTTTTTTTTTTTTTTCTTTTGGAAATGTTTTAGTATATGGAGTCTTTGGCTCTCTATTCGATGTGGCCGTTGCGTAGTGGTGGCCACGGGCCGGTTTGGCTCGGAACCGGACCGGTCAAACCCGGGCTCGGAACCGTTGACCGGGCCCGCGGTTCGGAACCGGAACCGGCCCGTGGCATACGGGCCCGGTTCCGGTTCCCGAAAAATTTGAACCGGCCCGGAACCGCCGGTTCCGGGCCGGTTCTACTAAATAAAAAATAAATAAAAATTTTATAAAAAAATAATAATAATGAAATTTTTTTTAAAAAAATTTCATTATTTAATTTTTTTTATAAAACAAATTAAACTCTAATTGCCATGCATTGTAAGTGCATTGATTTTCAATTGCAATGCTTGGCTTGGGTGTATTGAACTCTAATTACAAGGCTTGGCTTGAGTTTTATAAACAACCCCTTTGATGGTCTCTTTATTCCCATTCGATGTGGGACTCTCAGTTTGCCTTGAATGCCTTTTGGCTTTGTCTTCATGCAAATGCCAAGAGTCCCACATCGAATGGGAATGAAGAGACCATCAAAGGAGTTGTTTATAAAATCCAAGCCAAGCCATGAAAATGTGAAGTTGTATGCCTTTTGTGGCTACGATCCTTTGCTAATTAAGAGCAAAGGGTTTCATTGGACCGCCTAGAATCGGACCGGACCAATGGTCCGGTTCTCAGTTCTATGGTTTGCCGGTTCGGTTCTTAGTTCTAAAATTAAAAGACCGGTCTTACCGGTTCGGTTCCCGGTTCCGATCGGGAACCGATCACCCCTATAATTTTCATTTTGATTATAATTTATATTGAATAATTCATTATTTCATATTTTTATAATTATTTTATTTTTTATTTTATAATTTATTTTTTAAAATTTTAAATTCCGAATCGGAACCGGAACCGGCCGGTTCCGAATCGGAACCGGAACCGGCCGGTTCGGAACCGGAACCGGAACCGCTAGGGGCGGTTCCGGTTCCGGTTCATGTGTGGCCACGAACCGGAACCGCCGGTTCCGAACCGTGGCCACCACTAGTTGCGTAAGCATTAATCATATGGTCAATTTTTCCGGAAAAAGAAATTCAATGTTCTTTTTACCACGAAACTAGACAGTGGGGAGATCAAAACACTTAACGCGGGTATTGACTGATTGTAGGTCGTCATGTGCTGAAGATGAAGTGAGAAATTGATGTTTGATATATAGATGTAAATTTGACTTAAAATGTCTTCCCGTGTGATCATAACCTTGGAGGTATATGAACGAATGGGAAGGGATCAAACTATTATGATTTGAGTGTAGGATGTTTATAATTCTTTTTTTTTTTTTTGATGACCCGGGAACCTCCCTTTCGCCCGACAGGCTATTCGGTACTAAACTCGGGGTGACGCTAGCGCAGGACCCACCACCACGGTTCTTTTATCTTGCTATACACAAAGATATGAGATTAAAGTGAAATCTTCGATAAATTGGATTACATCAATCAATTTGGGATATACAGATTGCCTCTGGATATAAACTTATTATCAATTATATCAAGCAACTTGATGTGATTTTAATACAAATATGACTAACTGGATTTCATGTTGCAAGTTGTTTTTTTCCCTCGAGATCACCCATGTGTTTTCATTGTCATGAAAAAAAAATTCTTAACCATATAGATTGCATAGAAGTTATATTTAGTTCCAGCAAAAAATTATAAGTTATATTTAATTATTTTAAATAAAATTATGCAAATTCTACATAAATCTAAATTCATCGCTAATTCACTATCGAGCTCCATGGTGTTCTTACGCGAAGTGCCATAAAGTGATGCGGTGTGTTGCAAAGTGAATTGCCAAGTACATACTGGTATATATAATTTCATAAAACTACATAACTCAAAATAGAACATTAAAATGAAAGAATGAAGAAGATTAAAACTGAGAGTAACCATTAGAACCGTACTCTCCTCCATTGAAAGACATCTGGCATATTTAGAGCCTACACTGTGTTATGATGTCTTCATCAGTGTCAACCTATATGTCTATATATGGTACACCCCCATGATGTAATGTGTGATTCAATTCACTAATTACAGGTTAGCCGCCATCTCGAAATACCTGGACGGCTGGACAATCCCAACCCCAACATTTACTTTAAGGGTGAGCAACCGGCCTGAACAAGCTTCACTCAATCATCTCACATGGGGATTGGTTTGCTTCCCAGTTTTATATCCTCAATGAGCCGGTTCTATCTAGAAACTGAACCGGTTTTGAATTGGTTCACTCATAAGTCCACGGTAAATGTAAATCGAAGTTGCCATCCCTCCCCTTTGTAGGGGAAGGACCGGTACACCCTTTTCCATTTGGATCACAAGTTGTTTGAGCTCATGGTGGGAGCAAATGGAAAATAGAAGTTCATGAAGGTTCTAAAAGGCATGTGTTTATGGTGTGTGGCTATAGGGGTGATCGGTTCCAAGGTTAGTAGATTATAGATAAGGAACCTGAAATTTATCATGTTATAACCGATTCCTAGTTTTTGGAACTTAGAACCTGTTTTGGAACCTGCCTATTTTTTCGGTTCGTTCTTAGGGTCTTCTTGAGATCCTATTTTTCTTTTGTTCTTTTTTCTAATTTCATTTGTTTCAGCAAAATAATATGAGTAGCAATGAAACGATTCAAAGTAAAAGATAAATAATAAAAATCACTATCCGCCAAAAACAACAATCCCTAAGATGAACAATTAAATTTACTATCCATCAAAAGCAACAATCGAAAATATAGTAATAATATGATTTATGGCTTTTTTTTTAACACAAGCTAAAAATCGGTCCGAGTGGGTCTTCACTTGGAATCGAGAACCAAACCAGTTCCAACCGGTTCCCAAAAATTGAACAGGTTCTCGGACCAGTTCAAACAGGAATCGGTTCCCGAACCTATTTTTCAGGTGATATGGTCCGATTCCCGAATAAATCCGATTCGGTTGCACACCCCTACGTGGCTATGTACTTGGCAATTTTGCTGAAGTATTGCTTCAGGAAATCAATTCGATTGACTCTCACTATTATCCAGGTTACTGTTGCTGATGGACGTTCATGCCCTGGGCAAACTCCAAATATTGCCGGGGATAGGTCTCAAAAGAAAGGTTTCCCCCATATGAATATATGGCATGGAAAGAGATTTTCTTGCAAGATTGATGACCCAAAGTTAATACTGGTACCTCTGTGTGAGACTTCAGAATTTCACATTTTTATTAATGTTTTGCTTTCCGATTATGCTCTCACTTTTAGTTCAGAAAATTACAATTAACTATGTTTTGCCCCTTTTGATCTGAATACAAGGCAAAACCTTGATCAATAGGTTTCAAGATTTTTTGGGCTTAATTCAGACTTTAAAAATTGTTAAAATTAAATATATTTGGCATGGATTCTGATATGGCTACTAAACAGCTATTATATGCTTATTCGTCAGCATGGTTAGTCTTTCATGTCCTTTCTAGTTTCCTTGAATCCTCAAATAAAAAGAAGTGTACTCATATTTGTCAAGATGCATATTATATGTATAAAAAATGAAAAACAAAATAGCACGACCGGTTCCCATGTTGGCCTTGGGACTAGGTTGGAACCTGCCATTTTGGTTTCAAGGTCCTTAGGAAGGCGGTCATTTTGGCTTCAGGTCAACGGGTTCTATTCCCTATCCTAAAAAAGAGGAACCGACCTTGACAAAATAGGTTCTAAATTCCTGATCTAGAACCTATTCCCCTTGGAATTGGATCATCCAATTTACACAAAGGTCCCTACTTTAATATCTGTAACAACGTGCAGATCACTCAACACAACCTAGCCTTACAAGATAAGGACTTGACTAGTGATAATTTAAGGTGATGTCAACTTATAAATCACTCGTAATCCACCTTCCATACTGTATAGGATTTGAGATATTACAAAGAAAACTATGATACATAATACTCGTGACATAATTTCAAGTTATTTCATAACTAGAGCAAGAGTCACCTCTTATAATGTAAGAACTTCTTGATGTTCTACTTAATCAATGACGATCACGTCTGTTTTCTTCCCTTTTTTTTCATCTCTATAATATCAATAAGGTTAAAGTTTTTCACAGGTTGGCGAAGACAACTCTCAACTATAGTTAAATTTTTATGAGAAAAATAATAACAATTAACTTCCATTTTCCATGATCTCAATTCTCTATATTTATTTGCTTACTAGATGCGTGTTTTGCAATAGGGGGACCAAATTAATTCCTTAGATTTTTCTTCAATAGTCAGTTGTCCTTTGCTCAAGTATTGCTAATTCCAGGGAAAAATCAAGGTGCCCTGACGTGAGGAAGTTTAACAACTAAAGCAAAAATTAATTCTCCAAATTGCAGTGCGCAGATTCTTCATTTATGGCTAACGCACGTCCGCACAAGAAAAATATAAAAAGCAGAAGATAAAACATTATCTATCTATTTATTTAAACTGAAACACCATATTGTCTCACTTTTGAGCTTTTCCATTTGGCCCTCATATGCATGTTACTCTAATATCATAATTCAATCTAGTTTTAAAGGGGAGAAAATGTAAAATTAGCCAAAGAAAAAAACAATGGAAAGGATGAAAAAATAAAAGGCTAACTATAACTTTCTGCAAAAAAAAAAAGAAACTATGGAAATTCCTTAATTATCCCCCAAATGCAACAACTAAATGCATCTTTGCACCGGATGTGAGAAATTTTGATTGCTTTCGCATTTTCTTTTCATTTTTTTTATAAATATCCAACTTTAATTCTTCAAAAAAAATAGCAAACGGTTATCTAATTCTTGTTATTAATTTATTACGCTCAAGACTCTTTTTCTTTCTTCCTGAAAATAGCTCTTATTTGAAAAGTAAAGGAAATCCCCCAAAGTTTTGCTTAAATAGAAAAATATACGAAAACTACAAGAAATGTTCCTTGACATTTTTTTTGCTAAATAAGAAATGTTCCTTGACATGTTCTTGAAATTTTGTGTCAGGAAGTGGACTTTCAATGCTGTTGGGCCTCGACCCAAGTGTGATGTAAACCATCCGTTTCCAAATTTTATTTAAAGTGAATATTATACACAGGAAAGTAACTTGTGCTATACTGGCCGATTTCAAGTAAATATTAATACGAAACTCATGTATGTAATTTTCTCCATCAGATATTAGTTGTATTAGATTATAAACAGGAAAGAAACAAGTACTGTACTTGCCAATTTCAAGTAAATATGAATACGAAATTCATGATGTTCTCCATCCGATATTAGTTGAATTAGATTAGTGTCTATTTCAGCAAATTTCATTAATACCATGTAACCCAGAAATGAAATTGAACATATTAAAATAGTTAGGGGACTTAACTAAGAATGATGTTGCACGTTTTATAAAATTTTAGGTACTCAATTGGATCAATGTAATGTCTGGAAAATTATCTAAAATGTCTTAAATCTATTGTACGACAGACAATTCAATCCTAAACTTTTCAATAACGCCAATTTTGTCTTAAACCTTTTGATGATTTGTCAATGTGGTCCTTCCGATCAATTTTGATTAGAAATCGCTGACGTGGACGTAGCCGTCTTACATGGCATGATTGACACTAACGTAGACAATTTGTACAATTTTTTTAAGATTTTTTATTGATTATTTTATTTTATTTTTTCCTTTTCTTTCTTTTTTTATACTATTTCCCTCTGCCGGCTTGAGTCATAGCGATGGCCGGCGACAACTAACAAAGGCCACTGGCCATAAGTGAGGGCCCTTGCCAGCCACAGGCTAGGCTATTGCAGCCCTCACTGAATCTAGGCAAGGGCCAAGACACCCTTGCCTGCCCTCATTGGACACTATATGAGGGCCGCAACTCTCATCGAGGGGCCGACGGGGGTCTCCAAGCCTCAGTTAGTGGCTGGCGGCTCCTTATTGGCCCTTAACGGTAGGAAAAAAAACAAAGAAAAAAATAGAAAAAGAAGAGAGAAGAAGAAATCGATAACAAATTAATAAAGAAATAGAACATGTAAAAACAATTGCAAAAATTATTCACATCAGTGCCTGTCATGCTGGCTATTCTACATAAGACGACCGACATCCACATCAGCTATTAGGCCAAAATTGACCGGAATGACTATATTTGCAAATCGTAAAAAGATTTAAAACTAAATTGGCACAATTAAAGATTTAGGATTGAATTGACCATCATACAAAACGTTTAGGGTTTTTTGGATAATTAATCCATTCAATGTTCACAAATCACACTGCACATTGAACAAAAATTGCATGAGCTAAAAGGGTCATTTATCTTTTATATATAAATTAAAGTAGCATTTACCGTCCACGTAACTCATTAAACTTAATTTGATTCAATTGAGTTGAATGAAAACTTTCCCCAATTTAATATAGTTATCCTATTTTGAGCTCTGATCTCCCTGGTATTCTTCACTAGTTGCATATTTTGTTCCAGTAATACAATACCTCATCACTAAGTACAAAATACGCTTTTAATCAGAATTGAAGTGTCTTAAGAGCTAGTATATTGACCGAAGAAAAAAAGAAAGAGAGCTAGTATCAAAGTATATATTAGCATGAGTCTATTGATGAGTGCCCAAAATTAATTTAGTCTATTAGTAACCTAACAAGAGAAAAGTTGATAAGTCATATAAATAAAGGTGAGTAAATTCGTGTAAGTGTTGACAAATATAAAACGTTTGTAAGGAAGATTGATAAAAGATAATAAAAGTTGATAAATATAAATATTGGTAAGTAACTCAAATGAAATTGAGTAAACTAAAAGTATATAGTAATTCAATCAGAAAAGAGTTGTTATACCATTCAAATGAAGAATGATAAATTCATGTAGAGTTGGTAAATGAGACAATTGTACCGCTACTTACTGCACTTTTTAAATTTGTTCAATCTAGTCTCTATAGTTATTTTACAATTTCTTTTGAAGATAAAGCAGAATAAATATATGTTAAATTAGAAAATAGAACATAAAAAGTTTAACATGAAAAAAGAGGGGTGCCACTTGCAAGGGCTGGCTGCCACGGTTTTGTAGTGCCAAGGGTCGCACAACTTTTGCAAGGTAATATCCAGAAAACGGGTCGAAGTTCTATTGGATTTGTTTGAAGACAAGGTCTACGTCAAACGATATCATTTTGAACTTTTGTTGAATTTGCTTCCAGACTAAGTCCAATAAGTAAGGCAATATCGAAAATACGGGTCGAACTTTTATCGGGTCGGGTTTCGTACATGTCGTATCTGCTAACAAATTAATTCCACCAAGCCCCTCAGATTAGCTTCTTACTTTGGTTAGTAAAAGTGGCAAGTAACAAGTAATGGTGTCTCTTCATTGATAAGATCAATAGTCTTTTGAGGGGAGCATGAACACAAAACAAATCACTATAGAGGCAGAAAGAGTAAAGTATTTATGTAAATGCTAAAATGAGAAATAATCAAGTTTTCTGTCTTCTATAAGGATAGAGCACACATACTGTATTTACATGGATGGAAAAATGAATCCAAATGGAAGTTGCTTCCCCTCCTATTCTCGATATGTTACCAAATAGGTAGGAAAAGGCATAATGATATTGACCAGGAACTTTTGTAATTTGCCGAAGCTCTCCCCCATCAGGCTCAGTAGATAGATGCAACTTGCTCTGTTAAAACTGGGAAATATCATTTATTAGAACCTTCATTAATATGCCATCACTAGCAATCCAGACTTTAGCCCTGCCCAAGGATTCTGCAATTAAAGCTCTAATCTCTTTTTTCTCGACTCTTAGTTCATGCTTTTCCCATTTCCCCTAATGCCTCTCCCACTTTTTGCCTATAAATGACAAAAAATTCAATGCAGTCATTAACGAAACCCAAAAATGTAATAAATCCTTCCCAGACCCAGACACACAAACCATTAACGGCAAATATTAATGACTTGCATGTCATTGCATGAACCATGACATCTATAAATTGACACTCCCACTCTTGATTTTTCATCACATATTGAAGCATTCCTTCTCTCTCCTAAAAGCCTTCATCTAAACACTCTCTTCTGCTGAATTCTCCTAGAAAAAAAAAATGTCTGGTCGTGGTAGGAATAGGCAGAATTTTGAGTTCCTGAGTGTTGGTGGGCCTCATCAATCACCCCAAAGGGAACAAAACCAGAACCCCACTCCCGTTGCATGCAGGTTGTGTGGTGAGGTGTTCATGGACAACTGGGTCCTCATAGACCACGTTGGGGTTCACATGGGCTTAGATGAAGCTTCCTCGAGAATGAGAAGTGAAACTAATCGTCTCTCATACCCTAGAGACGTGACTATCTTGAATCCTAACCCACCCCGTTTTTATCTTTCAATTATCCCCAACAGGCCAACACTTCAAGCTCAGCAAGGTGGCCATTTGGTGCCAACCACAAGGCCAGAGATGGACCCTTTGGTTGGTGGAATCAACCCGATCGGTGCTCTTCCATTGGCCAACACCCCAAGAGGAGTTTTTCCCAGGGATAGAGGTAATTTTTGTCAATTCAGGTCGATGTTTGTGCCATCACCGCCCCCGCAAGCCCAACAACTCGCGCCCGTAGACCTGCCCGCCAATCGAACCCATCCGTTTCTTGATCAGTTGGAGCGGCGTCTCACCCTGGAGATGGAGTGTACAAATGGCCAGAAAGATGTCGTCAATCCCGAATCAAGCTCCACGGCGCTGGACTTGACCTTAAAGTTATAGATTAGGTTATGGATATTACTGCATAGAGGTGAATCAATATGGTCGTTTCCCTTTGTTCTGGGTTTTTCAGTTGTAAAGATGACATAGTTCTTTTTTGTCGTGAAACATAATAAATGGGAAGATGTTTTTTTTTCTAGAATATTAACATATCAAACCCTTCAGCAGCGAAATGGATCGAGTGAAATTTATGTCATTTTTTTCCTTTTTGGTTTGCTTAATGAAATCTTTGCCGATCATGGAGATCTCTTCATGGTCACATGGATGGAAAATTTGAATGTTCTCCATAGCTCTGCTAAATAAAGCCAACGTTCACCATGAACACAACTAACGCTTAAAGTTACGGCACAAAATTGACGATTTGATATCAAACTCGCTTATCTCAGGATGGTTTGCTCTCTGCACATGTCTAATTAATCTTCTGACAAGGAGAAAACCTAGGTAAGTTTCACACACACAAAGAAAAAGTTTCATGGAGGCTGGATAAGACGCAAGGCAAAATCTGAGTGATTAGTCCAATTATTGACATGAAAGAGCAACACGTTTTTGTTTCTCTATTAGAGACACAATAGCTGATACGCAATTAATCTGGTTGTTTAAATCTAGAGAATTTAAACGCGGTTGGATTGGGCCTCGGAGATTTTGTTCCAGTTTGGTTAAGGCTTTATTTAAGTAGGTAAGTACTCATTGTTTCATCCATAAACAGTTGTTAAGAACTAGCTTCCTATTGCGGTTCTATGTACGTTTAATAAAACAAAAATATGATGAGGAAAAGAGAGGTAGTTTCAGACTCATAAAACAAAAAATTCATAAATAAGTAAGACAAAAGGTAAAATCTGTATAAGCAGTGTTAGCATGACAGCCACGGTCATCCCTAGAAGTGACGGTGGCCTCTGGCTGAGTAAGTTGAGGGCATCACAAACTAAGAAACGAGAAGAAATCTAAGTTGAAAAACAAATCATCGGTCCATTACTAAACAAGATGAGGGGGAAAGAAACTAAATAGTGAAACATCTTATCCATCCCTTTTTAAAAAATCAAAAAATATTATTTACTCTCAACTTAATCAAATAAGTCCATTTTAAGAAATAAATGAACAGCTATTAGGTATTGGTGGAGCTTGACCAATTTATCATCTATGGGTGTAACAAATTAAGAATAAACAAATTACTTAATCGTAGATGGTAAAATCTTCTAAAAAAACATGTAAAAATCGATTTAAATGGACTAGATTCAAAGCAAACTTGTATAGTATAATTTGCAAAAGAAACGAATAAAGTAGAGGGTTCTTCCACACGCGCCTTCTCGATTTATATAGCTCGACGAGTTCTTTGTCCATTTTTAACCTCTACTGCTTGAAGGCAAAGATAACAAAGCCTAATCTGTTGTTACTTCAAACCGATGTTGATTTTCTATTTAATATGATATTCTTATTCTATTTTAAGCTTGAAAAGGTCTGCATGTGTTTAACTTTTGGCCTCTCTGGTCATGCATGTAAAACTATGGTCAAATTTGTGGGAATTTAGTTTGGTACGTTCAATATGGCATCAAAATAATTAATCAAATATCTTAAACATCCTGATTTTTAAAACAAATCATTTGAGAGGTGATCCCACTCATGTAAATTCGGGAATCGCCCCTCAACAAACTGGTTGCTAGAGTTTCTCAGTTTTGCATTTTAAAATATGTGGTGGAGGAAGTACCGTCATAGTTTCGAAAATAACCGCAGTGTCACACAATTCTTTTTTTCCAATATGGACAGGTGGCCCAAATATAGATACTGTGGAGCACCATTGTTGTGTTTCTTTATTAGGATTATGGTCGGTGATACGCAACTTAACTAGGCGTTACAGATAGACATGGTTTGGTTTAGCCTTGGAGATTTTGTTCCATGGTCAAGGTTTATTCAAGTATGTTAGGACATTGCATAGCAACAAAATAACTGTTGCAAGTTAGTATCCTCATTTATGATTCTATATATGTCTACTAAATCTTGTTTATGTGTGACGATGTTTAGACTGTAGGCTCATAAATTTTTGCTTAATAGTTAATGCCAATCAAAAATTTGGTTGGTGACCCAAGTTTGAAGATTAAATAGCAACATGCCTGTGTTTCTATATTAGGATTGCGCTAGGTGATACGTAACTTAATTAGCCATAATATCTAGACACCGTTGGGTTTAGCCTCAGAGATTTTGTTCCATATTCAAGGCTTTAAGCAAATATGGTAAGATAATGTTGTGAAAAGAATAGCTGTTGAAAGCTAGCTTCCTCATTTATGGCTCTATATATGTCTACTAAATTTTTTGATAATGTGTTAAGATATTTAGTTTGCTGACTCATAAATATTAACTTAATAGTTAAGATATGAATAAGTATTGGAAGTCCTAAAACTTTCAAAAAGTGTTATTAAATCCTAAAATTCATCACGAAAGTATAATTGGGTTCTTAAATTTTCAAAATGATCAATTAAACCCTACAACTTATCAAATTGATACAGTCAAGTCCTTCCTTTTATTGCACTTTTTGAAAGTTTTAGAACTTGATTGCACTTTTAAAACAAATTTTAGGACTTAATTGCACTTTCTTGACAAGTTTATGAATGAAACTATACTTTTTTGAAAGTTTAAAGACTCAATTGCACTTTCGTGACAAGTTTTAAAACTTCAATTGTACTTATCCTATTATTATGATAAGACACTAGTCAAAATTTTGGTAGGTACCCAAGTTTAAAAATTAAATAGCAACATGCTTGTGTTTCTTTATTAGGATTGCGGTAGGCGATACGCAACTTAACGAGCAATTACATCTAGACATGATTGGGTTTAGCCTTAGAGATTTTGTTCCATAATCAAGGCTTTATGCAAATATGTTAAGATGTATTGTGTCATAGAAAAAATAGATGTTGAAAGCTAGCTTCCTCATTTATGGTTCTATATATGCCTACCAAATTTTTTGATAATGTGTTAAGATATTTAAACTTTAAACTCATAGATATTAACTTAATAAATTTTGGTTGGGGACCCAAGTTTAAAGATCAAAGGGCAGCATGCTCGTGTTTCTTTATGAGGATTGCGGTGAGTGGTATGCAACTGAACTAGCCATTACATATAGACATGGTTGGGTTTAGTCTTGGAGATTTGTTCCACGGTCAAGGCTTTAAGATTTTGTTCCATGGTCAAGGCTTTATGCAAGTATTTTATGACGTATTATATACGGAAAAAATAGCTACTGAAAGCTGGCTTTCTCATTTATGATTTATATATATATATATTAAATTTTTGGGATAAGTTCATTAAAAATCCTAAAACTTGTGGCAAAGTGCAATTGAGTCCTAAAACTTTCAAAAAGTAGAATCAAATCCTAAAACTTATCAAATTGGTATAGTCAAGTCTTTCCGTTAATACCATCAATTTGTCTAACGGAAAATGCTGGCGTGGCAATTTTAAATTAATTTCTCTCTGCTACATGTCATTTTTTATTCTCTTATTCAAATTTTATTTAAATCATAATAGCACATCATCTTTTCATGCATATCATTACTTTGCCTTTTAATGATCACATAATGATAGCACGCTAAACTCTTTTAATTTCTCATGAAAGCAATAGTAACATATTCTCAAAAATTGGAAATTGGCATTCTCGGTAAGTGGTTATACTCAGTAAAGGAATATACTTAGCAAGTGGGTGTTGACACCTAAATTTTACCGAAATTTATTTAGTTTAATTTGTATAGAAAAATAGGGATTAAATTTTTAACCCCTAAACAAAAATATTTAAATTGCATAACATATAGTTTAGGTTAATTGCATTCTGCATCAAATTGGCGTCGGCGAGCGAGCTTAAATTTCTTTGAACAAACCTCGGTTCGCTCGGGAATGCAAGGGCCGGGAATTTCACGTCACGCGGGCTCGAGTATTTTTAATTTGGGCTTGATTTAGTTTGTTGAATTTAATTAATTCAGCCCAAGTTAATTCAGCCCGTTTAATTTAATTAGAGCCCAAGCCCAAGTTTAAGCCCATTTAATATGACCTAGGGTTAGCACTATATATATTTCATTAGGTCAAAAATTTTGGGGGAAGATCACAATTTGCAGATCAGAAATTTGAGAGAGAGAACACGTGAGAGAGAGAGAGGGGCAGCCACCATCACGTCTTCCGCTGCACCACCACGCTGCAGCCCCCTGCCGCGCCTCTCGTCTCTCACAGCCGCACGTCGCTATTGGATCCTCTGCCGTGCCTCCCATCGTGGGAGAAGCTGTTGTTGCCGTGGCTGCTTCTTCATGCCAGTAGCAAGCCGTCCAAACCAGCCCTCTCCGAGCCAACTGATCTGACCTCGCCTGATACGTTGCTGCCCTTGGTGTTGACGTTGCTTTGCGGTGTTCATCTCTACTGCTAAGCTGACTCAGCTGCTGTTTCCCCCCCTGACCGTGATGTCCTCGCCAGTTGACGATTCGTCCAAGACGTTTTCTCCAGTCAACTGAGCTGCTGCCTTTGCTGCTTTCACCCGTGAAGCATTAAAGGGAAGCAGCACCAGTCCACGTCTTCAGCGGCCTTGAAGACCAGTCCACGTCCTCCATGACACCGAAGAGAACATCCCCATGCAGCAGACCTTGAATCCATGCAGCAAGTCAGCGCCGAGAATTGCAAGCAACACCCGACGAAGACCTGAAGACCTGCAGAGGAAACAAAAGAACAATTGAAAGTCAAAGAATAAAGTCAAAAGTGGAGGGGGGCTTCACTTGACGTAAAAAAAAAAGAAGAACAGAGGGGAGAGAACGTGAAAAAGAGACGTCCAAGGGAGAGGACCTGCACGAGAAGTTCTTCATCACCGACTGAAGCTCCAACGGATCGCAATCTCCTCTGTCCAGCGACCGAATCGACAGCCCCAACGACGTTGACTGGTTGCTGCTATTGCTGAGCATCTCGCCGGTGATCCCGACGCCGCAATCCCGTCGTCACCGACGTCGCCGATCCCGATCCACAAGCTCATCCCGAACTGAATTCAAATTTGGAAGTTATCCAAATTAGGTAACGATATTATCCGTTGAATTTTCAGAAATATTTAATTTCCTAATTTGGATATTTTGAATATTTTGGTGGATATTGCATGAATATTTGTTAGATATTTTAGGATAATGCCTGACATATCCGCAGTGTTTGGAAATATTCAAATTAGGAAAATTTCTTAATTTGAGCAACGTATCTGGACGACTATCCGACTTTAACCCTAAAGTCCGATACGCGGCGGTACGGAAAATCACTATCCTATTCATAACCACTTGAATACGATAATGATTTTGATTCGCTTTCCAAATTTGAATAATCGGTTATCCGTTAATATCTATAACCCTTTAGATATGACCGATAATTTGATTTTTGTGCCTAATCCGAGCTTGAAACGAATTTGGCGGATTGCGTGGTTGATTTGAGTTTGATTGTTATCCTTGTTTTGATTTCTTTCCTCTTCAAATAAAAAGAAAACCCAAAAAATTTCTGTTTTTTTTTTAGATTTAAATTAGAATTTTGCATGTCTAGGATTTTTGAATATATCCCGAAGGATAAGATAAATATCTAATTTAAATTAGGACTTAACGTGGTAAGTTTCCTAATTTAAATTAGGTATTATTCCAAATTCTAACGGATTATTCACATTATTTTATTATTCCGAATTTTACATAAAAAATCCCAAAAAGAAATCATTCTAGGGTAGATTAAGTCATCATAGATTGCATGTTAACTTAGGTATTTTTGAATTTCGAATTTTAAACAGAAAATACCAAAAATAGAAGTCATTAGGTCGCATGTTATTTTAGGCATGTTTTTATTCCGAATTTTATTTAATTCCGAATTTCATAAAGAGAAAATACCAAAAAATATGTCATTGCACGTCATCAGAATTAGGTCACGTCGTCGCGTGTCATATAGAGTACATGTTAGGTTGTATTAATTCATGTGTCATTTTTTGCACGTCATTGCATCTAGGCTAGATTTCATTTAATAAAGTGAAAATCAAAAAAAAAATTGAGTGAATGCTTTGTTAATTAAAAATCATATTAGGATTGTCCGTATGATTTTTCGCTAACCACGCAGATGCTTGCTGGATTCGAGGTAAGTTATTCTCCTAAGCTTGCAATTTATTTAATGCTTTCTGGGTGTTAAATTGGTGGTTTGCGCACACGCATGAACACCTCACATGTTAGTAAATAAGCTAAAAATGGATCCGAACTGCCTGCCAAAATATTTTTGAAATGAAAAGGTACCGAAAGGGCGTTAGACTAGATCTAGCGTAATCAAGTCCCCGGGCTTAGAATATCTGGTTCGTAGGAATAAAACATATCTCCCTATGTTTTATTTAGGTTTCTAATCAGCCTACCGTAAAATGATTAGTGGCGACTCCAAGCATGAAAATATTTGCGTGTTAAGAACTTAAACCCTAAGTTGCGAGTTGGTAGGGCTTGGGAGGGCCCGAGTTAAGTTCAATCTTAATAATCCATTAGCCCGAGAAAAATTGACAAAAAATTTTTAGGGTCGCGACAGTGGGTATAACGAGTAAGTAAATATACTCATTAAGTAAATATATTCAGTAAGTGGATATACTCAATAAGTGAAAATACGTAGCAGCAAGTGGACATACCTAGTGAATGTGCTAATTAAGTGGATATAAGCAGTGGCAAGTGAGTATAAGTAGTGGCTGGTGAGTACAAGGTAAATATGATCAGCAACTATTGTGTATAAGGTGAAATATGATCAATGGCTAGTGAGTATAAGGTAAATATGATCAACGGCTATGAGTATAAGGTGTATGAGTGGGTCAAAATTTACGAAATAACATTTTCTAGTCCAGTTTCATCATCTTCACATTTTGACATTTCACATGCTACCACATCTTACAGAAATAAATCAAACATCTTTCAGGCATGCAAGAACTCATCAAAATAAGCCAAATCATCGTAATATCTCAGTATGCCACTATTAAGGCTTACTCGCACTTAACCCCAATTTCAACTAAATTAACAAACATTAATCAACCAAGTCAAAAGTACTGAGTAGTCAACCAAACTTAACTCCTATAGGTTTCACTTACATTGAAAAAGACTTGACAACTTAAAGCTTTAGTCACCTTAAAAAAAAAAACAAAATAAACACAACACAAAATTAACAATTCCTGTTTTTGAAATGAAAAATTCATTTATGGAAAGTAGTGGAATTCCAATAGTTTACCATGCCGACACTTGAAAGATTGAAGTAGAAACTTTAATAATACGAGTATGGGGCATTTGCTTTTACTCGCAGGATTTGAAAATGAAAGTCGAAGAAAGGAGAAAGCTAGAAATTGGAAATTGGTAGTTACTGAAATGGGGACTTCTATCTTTGCAATTTGATAGTTCTCCAAGATTCAACTACACGGCCAAGACAAGGTTTATAATGATGAAATTGATTAACCATGATTAAAGTAATAAATGTCATCGGCTTAAAAACATTAGGTGTAAAAAATAGAAAGGTATGTGTTCCAATACAAATGCTTGAAGTAGCCCTAAGTGAGGAGCTAGGGTGTACAAGTGGCCTAATAAAAGGAACTACAAGGAGATATTTTGATTCAAATGAGATATGGCTTCTTCTTGATCAAGTAAATGAGTAAGTCATCAATAATATTAATTGACTAAGGTTAAAATACATGATGTAATGCATGATCTCATCAATAAGCTAAGTTCAATGTCTCAAACTAAGAGTGTGTGGGGATCAAAACACTTAGGAAAAATGAAAATAAGTGTGCACAAAGTAAAGAATGACCAATGGCTCAACCATAAGGTTTTCAAAGTAGATTTTTAATCAAGTTACCGTAGTTTTTATTAAATTGGTATGCAAACAAGGAAACCAGTGTCCGTTCTAAATATTCATAAATTCAAAAAATATTCGAAATCCACTAAAATTATCGGTGAGCGATGCCAAATGCTAGGAGAATTTCAATTCATTAAATTTAAAACTTGAATATCATAAAGTATGAAATTTAAGTATAATAGTCCCCATATACAACTAATATGATAGTAAATCAATTACCGCCACACTACACCATCAACACACGCTCAACATCTTACCAATTTAATTCTAACACATTGGACTCCGGGTGATTATGGTCGTAAAAAATTGTCATTCGCGCCTTCCATTCCTCACAAAATTAACGATCGACATGCCATCCAAAATTCCAAGCTATAATACTTAACTTTATAACCTAAATATTATCAGCGAATATAGAAAATTTCAGTTGTCACAGTTAAGTAATGTATAAACAAGAAATATATAGACCTTCAAACAAATGGATCATATCCAATATTCAATAAAAGTTTACTACATCACCTAGTGTATAAGTTTTAGTGTATCCACGAGTTACTTTAATTACACACACATGTTTTCTAACTTTCTGTTTACACAAGCTATCTTCATCACCATTGAGATCAATAATTATAAACAACTAATTATCCAATTAACGTTGCACAAAATGGCTTGCGTAATCAAATGATTACACATATTGCACATGAAACTCCAACTATTTTTTTTCAGAACAAAAGGTCAATCTTAGGTCGTGGATATTAAGGCTATATATTCAAAATGGTCATGAACTAAAAAGAAGAAATTAGAAGAAAATAAATCAAAAGAAGAAAGCAAAGAAACAAATCCAAAAAAAGAAAGCAAAGGAAAACTTAATGAGGCAAGGCACTTCTAGGAAGCGCTCTTCAAGATAGTTATTTCCCCATTATGATCCAAGGGCTTAAATTGAAATAACAACTCTAGGATAAAATCCCTTTCAAAAGAAAACAATGTCGATGCACTTCAATCAATTCTTCAACTATGAACTCAAACCTGTAAATTCACTAAAAAAATATAGCAAGGTAGAGAAAAAAACAAGAGATACTTAAAGCTCCGTTTGTTTCGTGAAAAATGATTGATTTAGAAAATGTTTTCCTAAAAATGATATCTTGGATCGTTTAAAATAATTAGCCGGTGAAAAATAATTTTTTATCATCAATAATTTATGTTTAAATATTTTTGTCACAAAATTTTTAGCCTAGTTTTGATATATTTAAAGATCCATAAAGAGCGACCAATCTGAAATCAATTAATCTCCTCCACTAATTCGCGTAACTCAACGAGCACCACTCATGGCTAGAAAATAATCTTCCTTTGACACGCGAGAAGGACCAAAGGTCAACCTCGATCGGTCATTCGTCATTGCCGACTGACCCTTTTCTTTCTTTTCTTTCTTTTTTTTAACTTCTCCTCCAAAATTAAATGTAGACACAAGTACAATATGTAAGATACACATTATATGTGTACATGTATACATACACAACAGTACCCCACTTATTTACTAATAATAAAGGAATATTATTTTATTTGACAGTATATACTCAAAAAATGAAAGTACAATGAATCAAGGCCAAACTTCCTGTTTTGGTTTGCACTTGCGGTGCCAACAAACAATTATTTATCTAATTTCGGTTTCGGAACAAATTTTGGGATGTCATCAGACAGGAATCCCGTAATTGCAAACAATTAGAAGATAATCATGTTAGGTGTCGGAATCAATTAAGAAGAAGAAGCATGTAACAACCCACAGAATATTTCTTCCGACTTTTTAGAAGTTTAAAATTAATGATAGCGGAAATTTTAAAACCCGTCTTTGTTCTGTTACACGATATTAGTTTTGGTCCCCGTACTATATTTTTCACACGTTTAGTCCCCCAACTTATCTATTGTGATAATTTAAGGATAAAATTAAACTTTTTGTGTAAACACGGACGGAATATGACGAGTCAGGACCAGCAAATCAACACTTTACACCTACGTGTACAGGTTTCTGAAATTGTTGCACTTTTCGTCTTCGTACTTTTAAGAATGTTCCGAGTTGATCCTTGTACTTTGTTACAGTTAAAAAATCAGCCCTTGCGATAGAAACTTTATTCTCTCATCACTTCTTATCAGAAAATCTTATTAAATGTCACTTTGAAAGAAACTATGTACACAATCTCATTGGTAGCCTCATTAAGATTAATTCCATCATGTGCCACAATAGAACATCCACATAAAAGTATCTAAGATCGCATTTAGATAAAAAAAAGGGATCCTTTTTAAAAAATATAACAACAGCTTTAACTCGCTATTTTGTAGCTGAAAGAATTGGGAAAGTTTATAAGAAACCTTCTAATTAGTGTCATCAGCAACTCCCCATCACGTTGATCGTAAAGACTTGAATACGATGACATTTATGAGACTTTCAATTAGATTGGAAAATTTGTAAGCGTATGGAATTACCAATTAATACTTTGTTTTAATTTGACGTTTGCATAACAATTTGGATTAAGATGGGATGAGAGAAATTAATTTTTTTTGTTGAAAAACAATGTGATCACTAGTTTTGTAACTAAAACAATTGTGGAATGACTAAAATTGAACATTCTTAAAGTATGTGGATTAAAAGTGTAATTTTTTAAGACACTTGTTCTTAGGGGGCCACATGTCGATTTGCCAGTGCTGATTCAACATGTTTTGTCCACATTTTGACGGAAAAATTTTGTCCTTAAATTGTTGACGGAGATAAGTTGGGGGACTCAATTATAACAAGATAATAATTGGGGGACCAAAGTTGAATTCGGCTAATAGTATGAGAGGAGTTTGTGCTTTTCCCTAATTTGGTAGAGATGCCCAAAAGTTTCCCAAGATTTAATATTCAGTACCTAAATTCACTGTTCTCTTATCTAATCCCCCCTCAAATAATAAGATGCTGCCTGACAAAAATGATTGAAAACCTTGTTTTTTTTTTGTTTTTTTTTTTGGCTTAATCTGGCTATCATCAAAAGCTCCAAATCTTACCATGCGCACGGATTCACTATTTTATTTAAGAGCCAGAGAGTGGTCATCATTTAAAAAACAATGAAAAAGATTAGGTTATTGCAAAAATAAATAAATTTAAAGCATCCTAGGTAGGTGTGTATTAGTACATCTGCTGAGTGACCATATTAACTCACGTTGCTCTGGTTTTATTTCATCAAATTTGGCGAACTAAAAAGGATCTGACAAGGAATCAACTTCATGATTTTATCTACAAAAAAGAATTGTAGCTATTATATTTAGAGGATAGAAGAAATTTATTTGATTTTCTAGCTACATCAATTGGTATTTCATCGTTAGAACGCATCAATGACAAAACCTTACCGAATATTTCCTATCGAATCTCCTTGTCTCACAACCACACACAAAGCCCTTGATGACCGCCTTCGGACTCTAGGGGAAAGTTTCCGTCCGGCCAATTCCCATGATATGCCAAATTGGGGAAAGTGGGAAACATATTCTTCGAGTATTACTATTTCCATGCTACTAGATAAACCCTAGACTCCGCAGAAAATGAATGATTTTGAAGATATTTTTCTAAAAATGATCATTTGTATTGCTTACAAAAATGATCAAATGAAAAATATTCCCATCGTCAATGTAAATGTTTAAATACAAATTGATTACGATAATGAAAACATTTTTCATTGACTGATTATTCAAACAATATAAGTAATCATGTATATAATTTCAGAGTTCTCCTAAAGAGAACAAAGGAGAGAGAGATCGTGAATTCATCACATACATGCACATCTACCATACCTTAGAAGCACGCGCTGGCACGGTGGATGCACATACCATAAATTAATGCTAGCAAATTGTTTGTTCATGTATGGACAAAATCTGTCAACAACCCAAGAAACATCATGTCAATTATAACTCAAGTTGGGCAATAAAATTAGGAGACATCACGGAATATAAAAAAAAAAAAAAAGATGAAAGAATATCATGATGGGAGTCGGTCTAGGAGGGAAATGATTTTCTTAATGGACAAAATGATCACTTAGTGGGATTATTTGTTAATCTGAAAAAAATCATCAAATCAATGATTGATTTGGCGGTGATTACCCTTTGGCTTTCATCATGGTGGGTTAGATTCGCACTCGCGAGCAAAACTCAAACCAAACACTCGATGTCTGCTCGGCCTGGCCAAAAGAGAAGTGTCTTGCTAAGGTGGTATTCTTTTTTCGGGTCTAGCATCAAATTATTTCTTTGAATGATCGACACGCGCATAAGGCATTTTGACCCCGATGTTTGTTAAAAATTGGCCATGTGCCACTCTGGATCGACGAAACAATATGTCTCGTGTTTGATGAATTAGTCTCCGTGATCAATTTCGGTAATATGTTTGGATGACTTCCACTTTTACTTGTTGAATTTTTGAATTTTACGAAACTTACATGTTGATTCTTATTTAACCCGAAACACTAGGAATATTTGGAAATATTCGAATGCCGATACGTAAGATCGCTTACATTCGATGAAAACCCTACCATGGTCTTCACCCTCTTTCACAAGTACATTCGATTTGGGAAATCAAAATAATCTTTTCCTTCTTTAAATTTCGGAGGAAAAGGCTATAGGTGAATAAATCTGTTTTATATGGCTTTCAAAGTTACTTTATCTAATTAAAGCACATAGTTAGCAGATACTAATTTCTATTCGTGTGGCTAATTTTATGATTTATCTTGCCTACCATGGTCTTCACCCTCTTTCACAAGTACATTCAATGAAAACCCTACATCCACAAAAGATTTCTCGAGTGTTTCTGACTTTTGCGGAACTTGTGTATTAGATGCACCATTCGATCTTGACGAATTTGTCAAAGCAACCACCTCGTGATAGACCCACATGTACGAATATGGGTTAGGGCGCCCAGTTTTCTACCCAAATCGGCTTCCGATGAAAAGAGTTTATGGCGAGGAAGAAGCTTCCTTAAGAGGCGAAGTCATTAGTTGAAGGAAATCAAAACTATTAAGTATCGATTGACAGGTGGTGATCTAATTATGACAAGTGATATATATCATGACAAGTGGTTATATGTCATGACAAATAGTAACCGTTATGATATATGGTAGTCAAACCATCATTGAAGGCTATAATAGCTTCATTGTCGCTTCCTCCAATAGCATGATGCGACTGGATAGAAGACTCGAAATGTTGCTCGAGAGACATATTTTCTAGAAAACATACATTAGGGTAGATCGTTAATCGGTCAGATATTAAGAGAACATGCGGTGCACATTCGCTAGCAAGCCGAATTTATCATTATCATTGCGCATTAGTTTTAAAGTATGCAAATATATGAATATTGACCAAGCCATCCGAATCCTTTCTAGCAAAACGATATTATCGCACAATCTTCCGATTCAGCCGGCTTAGTATAGTAACCATGCTTTTACGAAAAATTTGAAAAGGATGACCTCACAAAAAGTCCTTTTTCCATAGTACCCTATTGACCAAATTAAATCGAATCGCAGGACCGTCGAGGACAAGCAAAGCCAAAGAAAAAAATAAAATATATCCACTGGCCACATATACATAGCAGCCAATAAGGGCTCGACTTAGATGACAAGAGAATTCACACCTCTCTTTGTAGTCTTGAGATCAAATCTTGGTGGAGCATTTCTACAAGAGTAAGTTCCTGAATACACCAAATTGTTTGGGAAAGTGAATTAGTTAAGATGCGCAACAATTGATCTGACACCCAGTTTGCTGATATGAATTTTGAGGCGAATCTTGTCGATTGGTAAGGGATTTGCTTCTCTTGGATCATTATTATTCGGTTAAAATGTAACCTCACTAAAGGAATGGAGCTTTTCGCTTGTACGAGATCTTTTGCGGCCTGTCCCCATCTTGTGGGATGGGTTCCACGAATATGTTCTTTATTTTTTTGTGTCGGTTAGGGGTGAGCATAGTTTCAGGGTAGAACTTAGAATTTGAAAACCAGACCGAAAATGAACTTGTCCAATTTCAAGTTCTAAGGTATATAAGATAGGTTGTAGATTCCAAAAATTAAGGAACTTATTTTTACGAGTAAGTTCTATGTTCTAATTAGGTGGAACATAGAACTTGGCTGTGTTTTTCTTGGTTTATGTCTTCGCATGATCTTACGGTTTTTAATGGTGTTAGATGATGAGTATATAATTTGAAACTACTAGTCCGAGCTTTCATTCTATGATTGAGACTTTTACTTTGTTAATATTTCATATTTTCATTTGTCTAAATATAAGTTGTTGTCGATGGATTGTAGCAGCAATTGATGGTTATAAAAAGTGATGAGTCACTACGATCGTTTAATTAATAATATAGGTAGAGCCTGAGTAGATCCTGAAACTGACTCTTAAACTTGTGACAATGTAGGTTTTAGGTTCTAAAATATTCAAAAAATTATGAATCTGTTTCAACGGGTTGGTTCAAGATGAAATCTGTAATTACTCACTCTAGTGTCGGTGCTCGTATGTCTCGCACTCTCAACTCCTCTATACAAGGAAGAGAAAATACTCTCTAACCTTTTTATATTCTGAAAATTTTGAGATATGAACGAGACCTGAGACGAAGCCTTTCGAGGTTTACTTTGACTTGATGAACAAAACATTATTCCTCGCGGATTTTTGTTTCCTGGCTCCCGGGGTGAAAAGTCAAACCGCATTTTGTTGAACAATGATGAGTGTTCAGGACTTCACTCGTTAACCCAACAACAACAAAGAACGACAAAACCGCAAACCATCGATTGCATCGAATGACGGGGGAGAGCGGGGTATTCCAGTAATTTCATCCGCAGAATCCCCGACCGTTGTTTATCGCCACCTCAGCATCATACTCGTCGTTTCTACATCAGCGTCTCGCGGCGTGGGGCCCAGATCGACTGAATTTCCGACTTTACCCCTACGTTATTCAAATCACACTCCACCTCACGCAGTTCAACCCCAGCGACCAGCTTTTAGGGGGGGGGGGGGAGGAGAATTGTTCAAAGATAGCAACGTACATTTGTATATTATAAAAATAACCACGAACATCATTATTTCGAAAATCGAAAAACATTTCTTATAAAATGCTTTCGGTGAGTGTTCAAATCACGTCGTCTCAAGAAGTTCGATTCATAATTCGAAAGCCTCCTTTATCTCATTTTAGAAATTACTCGAAGGGGGAAATGCGATCTAAATTAGACGGAAATGTTCATGCGACACGAATTACATAAAAGAAATGAAATTACCCGCAATGCTCGATAAGCATATTTTATTAGAATAATCTTAATTCTTTTTAAGACAAGGACATGGGAAAATATAGGAATGTTTTCTTATTACGCCCGCTCTCTCACTTTCTTGGTATCCAAAGTAAAAGCAGAGCCCCATCTCGGATCCTCCGCGTCACTGTGCGTGTGCGTGCGTGTGTGTGCGCCCCTGTCTCTCTCTGTCTCTATTAACCCACCTTTTCTCTCTCTATAAACCCGCCTTTTCTCTCTCTAGAGCCTCTCCTGCTTCGGCTTCTTTTGCGCCCCCGTGAGCTCGCACTTGCAAGCGCGAGGAGAGCGGTCGGCAGAGGTACAGCCTTGCTGCTGCTCGCCTTCTTCTTCTTTTCTTTTCGGCAGGTCCGCTTCGCTTTCCTTGATTCTGGGTCGATCCCTTTTCTGCTGATTGATGTTGCATTTCTGATCTTTTGGGGGATCAGTGAGTGAGTGATAAAGGGTCGCTTTCGCTGTCGCTCGCTGGTCAAAGCCCGGGTTCAAATTTGCAATCTTTGGTTCTTCGATGAAGCCTTCGACGCGGCTAGATTCGGCTGTCTTTCAGCTCACACCTACTCGAACCAGGTTCTTTTCTTGATTCGTCTCTCTCTCTCTCTCTCTCACTCGCGCATCCAGCTACTGCTTGTTTCGCTCGTCTTGAGTGTGTTTACTCCATCTTTGAAGTAATTGCTGGTGATTATTGTAATGCATCCTCGGTTAATGGGTCGCTCCGTTTGCCTTACAATTGGAAACAAAAGGAGTCTGCAAGAGTCAATGCAGGATTGTCTTTCAGTATGTGGAGTCTGGATCTATTGTAGCGCTTGTTATTGTTGACAATCGGACGAGGTTTTTTCTGTTGCATGAGGAATCTTTCCACCGAGAAGCCTTCTAGAGTTCTAGTGTTTGATCAGTCTGGGATCGAGTTGTTTTGTCTTTATCAGGGATGTTGACCCGCATGCCTCGTGCAATTTTTTAAACATGGATGTTCTAGTGGTGAATTATGTGCTTTGCGGACTGTTGAACGAGTCTAGATTGGACTTTGGTACGGAGCTACAACGAGGAGTTACTCATTTCCCCCTCCACCACAATCATCGAACAACCGAAAGCCTGCATCCAAGGAATCTTCAGTGAAACCGGCAAACCAAACACTTATTTCTCTCAGTCTGGAACTTTAGTTTATGTTCCTTGGTTTCTTTCATTCCTTGGCCCCTAGTTCAAGCATGGGTATTAGGGTGGCAGCATGATTCTTAAGCCTCTTTTCTATGATTCTTTGCGGTTGCATTCACCAACTCTTATCCGTGTGCCCTTACCAAAAAAAAAAACTCTTATCCCTGTGGTGGTGTCCCCCACGCACTGGCTGTAGGACAATGAAAGCCTGGTGCTGGCCAACCTGATTAGGGAAGCAGAAAGAATTGTTGAAGACCACCACATATAAAGGTGGAAATTGCATAAATGGGTAAAGTAGTAGTGTGAAGGATCTAATTTGAGACTTTCTGATATCATCCGGGAGTTGACCGTACCATTCATTTCTCTTATAATCTGAGTTTCTTTTATTGGACCTGTGACAAGTGGCATGTAATGGTTGGATTCATCAACTTTAGAAGTGCCACAATGAACAATGTTACTTTTGTTCTAATCTTGTGCAATGAGTAACTTACTTGCTTTTGCACTTTCGAGGGTTGACTGAGTTAGGCATCGGATGTTTACTGCATTTGCAGGTGCGACTTGGTTATAGTTGCAAATGGGAAGAGTGTGAAACTAGCTTCTGGTTTGCTTAGCCCTTTTCTTGCCCATCTGAAGGCTGCACAAGAACAGGTGGCTAGAGGGGGTTATTCAATTATTCTTGAGCCGGAGCCTGACAGTGACGCAACATGGTTCACTAAGGGAACAGTGGAAAGGTTTGTGCTCTGCTGTGATGTGCATGACTATCTGTACTTGCCAATATATCGAAAGTTTGAGTATATTTCTGTATAGAATAGCTGGCTGAGGGATTCGATGCCCATTACAATCATAAGCATGTAAGCAACTCCCAAGAACGTTTACTGAATGACTTAACAGAATATCTTTTGTAAGTTTTCATGTAACTTTAAGACGTGGCAAAGTATTGAAAAAGGTGACAAACAAGGTAGCTTACTAGTGGCAGTAGGGTATTACATTCTTCATTTGCGACTCGATACGGGAAAATTACCACATAGGCTTCTACCATTCTGTAAATGGAACTGCTCTCTGGATGTTTGTCTTCTAAACCTTGATTCTTGACGAAGATAAATTGTGCGTCTGCTTTAGCATCTGGTTTGCAATTGAACCAGAAAGAACGTTGACTACTCAAGCTGATTGGAAAACGAAAATTTCTAATCACATGATTGATATGGGAGTAGTTAGCATGCATGTTAAAAGATGCTAAACTTCTTCAGGTTTGTACGATTTGTGAGCACACCAGAAATCCTGGAAAGAGTATATACTCTAGAATCTGAGATCCTGCAAATTGAGGAGGCAATTGCGATTCAAAGTAACAATGACGGAGGATTACAAAGTGTAAGTTACCTTGATCAATTTTTGAGATCGTTAATATAACAAAACAAATTTATGTGTTTATTTTCCGTGCACCAGGTGGAAGACCATGAAGGGAAACCTGCAGAGTCTGTGGAAGGTACTGTAAATGTGAATGTAGGGTTATTACTTTGTGTTCGAGTAAATCATCTTTTTCCTCTTTGCTTGTTTCTTTATGGAGGGAAAGGGTTGGGAGGTTGTTTGACATTTGAATCGTCTGCATGTCTTATGTTTCCTTTTCCTTTATCTGACCAACAGAAGATAAACATGGTGCCTATCGTGTTATGCTCATCAATTGTCGTTTGTGTTCCTTTTTCTTCTCAAGTATTTATTGTTCTGTGTTACTGAGATATGGATTCTGAATGTACTAGAACAATTTCTGATGATTGCTCTGACTTATACGGTGTAATGATCACTATCTCGTTGCAGGCGGCAATCCCTCGCTTGAGGGTAGTGAGGATAAAGCTATTGTTATTTACACCGTAAGGGAGCAATTATTTTTGCGTCATTTCATGTCTTATTGTTCCCATTCCAATAGGTTTGCTTAATTTTGTTTATATTATGTTTGTCAGCCTAGTGCACAGCCTTCTAAAGCAAGTGGATCCACCTCACAAGAAGGAAATTCAAAGTAAGTACTATTTCTGAAGATTACTTGAAAGATGATCACGAGATATTGCTGTGCTAATTCACATTAAGGGCAAATAGTTTTTCTGGAGGCTTCATTATTTGCAGTTTTACTGCAATTTGATTTCTCTGTTCTATTTTAAAGCACATTTTGGCATTTTAGCCTAAGAAAGCATGCCTGGATCTTGCCACGTGTCTATCCCGTCCCTCTTAGAAGTATATGCACAGCTCTTAGAATCATATTCATCTGAGATGGTACCTGTTAGAAGACGAATAACTGAATTGGAAGGAGCATCATCAATTCTCTCTTTTTGTTCATTACTTCTGAGAGGCAAATGTTGCGTGTCGAAGAAATTAATGACCTTTGAGTGGGAAGAATGCCTTCTCGGGTGAATTATCAGAAAGACATCCACTAATTCACTCCTCTCTTCTGTGGTGTTGATTGATAGGCCATCATAGTTATGCAGCGTTGGCTTCAGCTGTATTCTAATTACTTTGTTTATGTAGAGTTCAGCTTCTGAAAGTTTTGGAGACACGAAAAGGTGTCCTTCAAAAGGAGCAAGGAATGGCCTTTGCCAGAGCTGTTGCTGCCGGTTTTGAAATAGATAACTTGGACACGTTGATGTCCTTTGCGGAATGCTTTGGAGCAGCTCGACTGATGTAAGCCCTTATGCCTTTTGCCCATCTGCTGCCGCACTCAATTGAATGAATCAAAAACAGTATTAACTACAAGTCACATGATGTGGTCAGAATAAGTATGCAATTGTGCACTGCATGGATTAACATGTTGTATTATCTTATATGCGGCTCAAGATTGTCATCATAGCTAGGTTAGGTTGTATCCAATCTGTTGTGTATTTTGTTTTGTTTTTCTTTAAAATTTTAGCACAAATAGTTGGGGCCAAAAATCAGTAAAGTTGTGTGTGTGGAGAAAAGGGGGGGGGGGGGGCGGGAGGGGGTGGTGTGTTTGGAGTATGACGACAATTTTGGTGACATTCATGCAGAGATGAATTGTGAATGATGGTAAAGATATTAATAGATAGTTGAATTCCATTTCAATTTTGCAACAGGGATGCATGCGCTAAATTTATAGAGCTGTGGAAGAGAAAACATGAGAGCGGTCAATGGCTTGAAATAGAAGCAGCTGAGGCCTTGTCCAGCCAATCAGATTTTGCTGCCATGAGTGCATCAGGCATTGTGCTATCTGATGTCTCCAACAAGCAGAAGGAGGCATGGACTGACTCTCGCAATGCACCAGCATCAGAATTTAATGGTCATCCAAGTACTTCTCCAAGTGGAGGTAATTGGCTCAACATGTAGAAAAGTTTACCATTGTTCTGGATTGTTACAGATGCTTCAATACTAAAGATTAGTTGGTTGTGGATTAAGTCCTGTCCCTGTAACTGCTGAGAAGATTAACAAGAGCAACAAGGAATGGCTGATTAGGAAAGTAATTTTGGATACTTGATTCAGTAGGACAATGAGCTTGGAAACCAATGGAAAAGCAAATTCAATTCTGCGGGACAAATTGCAGATATGATGTTATATGTCGGTCTACATGTAGGTACTCATATAGCATGTCAGACATTCATAACAATTCTGCTGCCTGAAACGGATTGACAGAATCAATTTTTCCTGTTGAAAAGTGCTCAATAAATCTTGTTCCATGCTTTGCTCTTTGTACTGTTACTATATTCTGTTCTACTCACTGAATTTTGTGTTACACGTTGCTCTCTTTACACTAAGAAAATTGCTCATGCCAGATGGGAAGCCTCCGATAAATCATCAAGCGCCTCACGGTGGCCATGAATATTTCCCAGCTCAATTTCCAAATGCTATGTTCCCGCCATGGCCAATGCATTCTCCACCTGGCGCACCACCTGTGTATCAACCTTATCCAATGCAGCCCGTGCCTTACTATCAGAACTATCCAGCAAACGGCCCCTTCTTCCAACCAGCTTATGTACCAGTTCAGGATCCTCGATCAAGTAATGGTCGAAAAACACATCGCAGAAGGCATTCTGTTGAGAGCGGTGAACAATATTCTGAACCAGAAGCTTCAGAGGAGGATCACTCCCCAGAACTAGTTGAGTCAGAGAAGGAGGCTTCGGCACTCCGAAAGAAGGCCGGTCGATCAAGTAAGAAGCAATCAGGCATGGTTGTAATTCGGAACATCAATTACATCACTCCGAAGAGACGGAACTCTTCCAATGGTGAGTCACATTCTGCTTCTGATTCCGAAAATGAAGAGGACAGTGGAGAAATTGAGGCTAGCCAGAACCTGACCCGGTCGTCAAAAAGGAAAGAGAAGGATGGAAGCTCTATAAACAATTTGATTTCATCTGATAACAATGAATCACTTTATGGGAATGAAACTGATGGTGGACACTGGCAAGCATTCCAGAGTTTCTTGTTGAGAGACAATGATGAGGAAAAACGTGCTGCTGATGATGGTATGTTTTCAATGGAAAAGGAAGTAAGGTCAAGAAGGCGGCAGACTATGAGGAATGATGATCCTTTAGCTCTTGGAGGACGATACATGGATCAATCTCAAAGGGGCAGCTTGGCGGATATGCAAAAAATGAGTGGAAAATCAAACTTCAGTACTAGAGCGTCTGCTGATGAAGCAATGATGTCTACTAAGGTCGGTCAAGGGAGTGATGGTAGAATGTCTCTTGATGGCCATTTAGATGTCCAGTACACAGAAGTGAATGGCAGAAGGGTTGCTTATAGGACGACCGAAAATGATGATTTCATGATCCATGGACGGGAAAACATAAATGTTGTTCGTCCCTCTGATTTAGCTGAAGATGAGAATACAACCCATAATTCAAATGCAAAGTGGCCGAGTACTGTGAATGATGATTCCTACATTGTTCCTTTGAGACCTATTCCTGTTAGTGGGATTGAAGATGCCGAACGAAAGGCTTTAGACATCGATTCTGAATTCCCATCTACCAGCCAGAGGACAGAAAATGCATCCAAGCCTAATTATGAGCCTGACTATACGAGCTTGATGCCAGAACGTGGGACAGAGAGAGCATCAATCGGTTATGACCACGCTCTAGATTATGAGATGCAGGCTCAGAAACGAGAAAATTCTAGCCAGGATAAGAATGAGAAGGAAGAACGTAAGCGGGCCTCTAAGAAGCCGGATAAGGACCAGAAGTCTAAACTTGCCCGAGATGCATTGGACAAGAAGAAGAATGTTGGACCGATAAGAAAAGGGAAGCCTTCAAAACTAAGTCCCTTGGAGGAAGCAAAAGCACGTGCCGAAAGACTAAGATCCTATAAAGCTGATCTGCAGAAAATGAAGAAGGAAAAGGTACTTAATTATTTTGGACACTTTACTGTAATTAAAATATTCATTAGGCATAATGAAACTTGCCTGCTGTTCTCACTCTAGTTCCTACTGTGCCTTCTGTCCTTGTGCATGACCTGAAAACCATCATTTCAGTTGTGTTTTAATGAAACTGATTATTTTTTTTGGCTCTTCCGAGTCTTAATCAGGAGGAGGAACAAGTAAAAAGGCTGGAGGCTTTGAAGCTAGAAAGACAAAAGAGGATTGCTGCGAGGAGCAGTTCTATCCCTGCACAGCCTGCTCTTCCATCACCGCAAACAAGAAAACAACTACCAACAAAAATTTCCCCAAGCTCTCATAAAGGGTCAAAGTTTAGTGATGCAGAACCAGGTTCTTCCTCTCCTCTACAGAGGTCCTCTGTCAGGGCTCTCTCTGTCAATTCCAGTGAATCTCAGAAAACTTCGAAGACAACCAGATTGAGTGCTGCCAATAGCTCAGCTGGGAATAGGCTAAGTCGCTCAGTTTCATCTCTTCCTGAAGAAATAAAAGAGAATGCCAGTGTCACACCAGAGACAAAGGCTTCCATGGCCAGAATTAGAAGACTGTCAGAGCCTAGAACCAGCAGCCACAATGTTTCTTCAGTGAGGCAGCGAAACACAGAATTAATGAGACAAAAGGTGTCCAATGGAACTGACAGCAAAAACATATCTGCAATCATCAGTCTTGATAAAAGCAAGGCTGCTACTCTTCCAGAATTAAAAATAAGAACACCTAAATCGGCTGATAATTGTGGAAGCAAATCAGCCCCAAAGGATGCAGCAGCTCAGGCATCAAACAAGAACAAATCAATGTCTTCTAAAGGTGCTGAACTAAACAATGGGGATGACCCTTTTTCACGTCAGAGTGAGGGCAATGACAACCCTATTATTGAAAAGACTGTCGTTATGCTGGAACCTGAGAAGCCCGCCGCTACCATGTTGCAAGCTTCACAAGAAAAAGTTCAGTTGCTTAAAGAAGATAGCGATAGTGGGAAATTAGGAGAAAAGCCAGATATCGTAACAAATGATGTTGCTTTACATCGGCCAATTGCACTAGCTGACACCAATGGACCTAATCAGAAGAACAATGAAGTTCGTGAGGAAATCAGTAACCATAAGGTAAATATTTGGTGAAAAAAATTAGTATTTCCATTTGCTGGCTGTGGATGTGATCTCATACTTGCCATGGTGAGGAGAGTGAAGGTCATCAAAGATGCTCTATTTTCGGACAAATTAATTAGAATATCCTTGTCCTTTTCTCTTTACAGGTCACGACATGCAATGAAGAGGCATCAATTAAGGTTTTGAACCTTAGTACTGCTGAAAAACCATATCAAGCCCCTTATGCTCGGGTGTCTTCTCTGGAAGATCCGTGTATGGGAAACACGGAATACGGCAAGGCAATCCCAACATCCTACGAATTTAAGACTGTCTGTCCAGAGAGTATTAAATTCCCTATTTCTGATACAGACAACCACAAAATAGAGAAGATGCCTGAGACAGTGGACAAACAATCTAAGGAATCAACCAAAGGGTTTAGAAGGCTATTGAAATTTGGTAGGAAAGGCAGTAGTTCAACTACAAGTGGTGTTAATGAAGCTGATAATGGAAGTGTTAGTGAATCTGAGGCAGATGATCATGCAACACATTCAGCTTCTTCCATCGAAGGTAACTTTTATCAGTACTGAATGGGCACTATTCATATAATTGAAGTCATCTTGTGTGCATATTTCTGTAGACAAATTGTGAATATAGCATGTTTTGTAGGACTTGAATTGCTGGTCTGTGATTATGACAACTGTCAGTTTTGTTTCATATTTGCCTACTGCATTGGCTAAAGAAGCGTAAAGCCATTTTGGCACAGTGATAGGAAAAGAAGAGGCAAATGAAATACAAATGCTTTCCATTGTAGAATCATTGACACTTTTCCAGTCTAGAAGGTGGCAACCATTCTTTAGCGAGCAAGTCTCTGAGACTGTTGGATGATATGAATGTGTCGTAAGCCGACGATGTAATTACTCTGGACTTAAAGTATTGAACATTTGTCTCCTGGTTTTGCCGGGCATTGCTTACATAAGGCCATAGTCTAAGTCATCCTGATCAGTCGTAATAGATAATGAGCTTGCTGGCTGCCACTATCGCATCAACTGAATGAGCTGGAGTGCCAACTTTCACTGACCTAGCTAGAAGCTAATGGTCTGGCTATTATAAATTTTTTTGTAGGAGAATTGCTATTGCACTAGCTAATTTTCAAGTTTTGCCTAGTAGAGTTGCTAATCTGGAAACAGTATGATTCTTTGAAGCTAACTATCTGTTCTTTGCTTTTCTTCTTTGCCCTGGTCAGTCTCTACACTGAAAAATCTCATTTCGCAAGATGAAACACCTACTGCAGTCAACACTCCAAAAAAATGTAAGCATATCCGGCGACGGACTTCAGTTATATCTCTTGTTTCTTGAAAGAGATCGAATTGTGCTGATATCAAGAATTCTATTGATTTGTCCACAGCTTCTCGTCATTTCTCCTTGCTGTCACCGTTCCGTAGCAAGAACAGTGAAAAGAAGGTTACGACATAACAAGATTGTGTTTGAAGGTGAGGAAGCAGTGTATCCGTCTTCACATCTGTAACATCACTTGTGGGATCTTACATTTGTGTGATTCGCTTCGACTGTTTTCTTATCTGAAATGGATATATAGTTGGCCAGGTGTCTTTTCATGTAAGGATGTCTGGTCGTTTTTCATGCGTGGGCATCTTTTATGCAGGTTAGGGATCTGAAAAATTTTACTACATGTCTCTGATTCAGTTTGAGCTATGATATTCAAATCATTTTACTTAGTCATTATGAGCTGTCGTGACCCTAGAGGAATTTATGGTCTGGAAGCTTAAAACTCGTTCGCTGTAGAGAGCAATGGATCTGAAAGGCGATATATCGTTATTCTGTAAAGATAACGGTATGATCCAGTATACAAAGTAAACGCAAAAAAGTGTGATGAGTACATGAGAAAGGTATATATTTACATGGGAAAGGAAGGCAGAATGAACATATACAATGATACCAACATAATATGAAGATGGGCTCATGCTGACGAAGAGATCTGGAGATCATTTAACGGACCAGATGTGGCCTAGGGTTGTGTGACCCCGGCCAGGGGATGTTTGGCTCCAGTTGTTGATTGCCGAGGTCGCCTGATCCTGGCGTCGCCTGGCTGTGTTCACCCAACCCAGATTTGGCAGTGGTCATCCGACCTGGGCCAGATATGCTTAAGTCCTATGACCCTGCCAGGGGTTGTTGGGGATTGCGCGACCCAACCGTCAATTGCCAGGTCGCGATCTTTGGCAATTGCCTAGCTGGGGTTGCACTTGGCAATTGCCTAGCTGGGGTTGCACGATCTTAGGCGATGCCTAACCGAGGGTCATTGTCCCCAGGGCTCTGGCCTGGGTCACTCGACCCTGGTCTGATCCTTTTTTTTATTTTTAAGTTTCCCTTTTTCTGTCTTTAAATATTCAATATTAATTACTATTAAATATTTTTCGTTTTAAAATGCCACTTAGAACGTCATGTCTGCATTTAACAGCAGCCATATACTTTTGACGGGATTACCAGCTCAAACAAAAAAGCATATAATTTAGCATATACTTTAGAGACAGAAGCATTAGAAGATTAGAAGATTAGAAGACAAATGTGGTAAAAGAAGACAATTGCCCATCTATTACTCAACTTCAGTATCAGATCGACCTCATTACTTCATTCGATCCGCATCAGTAGGTACGACCCTAATCAGTTTGTACGTATGACTGCATTATCATCCACGGTTAATCTCATTTAGGGAAGCAATAGCATCCATCATTAGAAAGAACCGGATGTATATCAGAAAAGCTGATCTGGGCATGAAATGAAATGGTTACGCAATATGCTGATGAGTTCTCCAGTCTGTGCTTCTAGTTTTTGAGCCTTTCGATTGCTTAATCTAATTGAAATGATACATCATTTGCTCACCAGGAGTATCACCGCCGGGCACTATCGCTCTCTGCCTTCTATCTGTAACTTCATGATGGTTGTGGTTGAAACAATAGTCGGCCCACAAAGGTTACTCTGAACTAAGATCACTTCTCACATCATCAAGGAGTTTTCATCGCAAACTCGAAATCATCTACAATTAGGATTTGACAATATTTTGCAAGTCTTCGAAGCGAAGCACCAAGCAAGAAATGCTGCCTTTGCTCATCCTGGTCAAGGCCTCCTTTGCAAGGCACTCAGATGCTTCTTGTGGGCTCTCTATGTGCCTGACCAGATTCACAGCTTCTTGATTATTCATCACCTAGAGAAAACAAGAGACGCATATGAGCAAGCCTGCGAAAACAGGAAGAAGAAAATGACTAATAGCCTTGTGAATGATGACTTTCAGCATAGCAAACGGGAATACAGGGTAGAAAATTCCTTGAATTGTTTGCTGATAAAGAACATAGAAATGGTGAGGGTATTGGCATTTTGTTCGACGAACTTACCTCCCATATGCCAGAGCTTGCCAGTATGATGAATTCGGTGTTTGTGTCGATACTCTCAATGCTAACGGTGACTTTGGAGCTTTTAGACTGATTAGAGGCGTCTTCCCTGCTAGAAGTCCATGCTAACATCCGACCTGCATAGTAGAGAGGCCCCATCATGTTTCCCGGACATGAACCAAGGAAAAATTATCGAACATTAAAATGTGAGTTAAATCACACAGCACCCTCTGTGCTTTCTTCGAACCACACGAAACCATGTTCAAACATAATCTCACCCTCCTGCAAAAGACTGGTCTTTTGGTACAGACAAGATTCAATCTAATTGCGTGGAATACTGAATCTGCATCAGAAACTGGTTAACAAACACTTAGGAAACAAGGAAACAGGTGTAGATATTCGAACTGAGAAGCCACCACTTACGTTCACGAAAACTCAATCTCTCGTCTTTCTCTTATTAGCACTTAGGTGAGAACCTTATTGCCTCGAGCAATTATGCTACGTAGAGGCAATCACGTTTCGATGAATAGTGAAGCTTAGATTCGTCTAACAAATGATAAATGACTTCCGTTTACCTGGGATGATTCTTTGAGTCCAATGCCTCTCGGCTGACTGCTGGTGCTTGCTTGTGGTCTGCTTAGCCACACCATTCCTGCAAACTACTGCTCGATAGTCACCCATGTCACCCATCACAAGCTTTTCTCCATTCACGACCATCACCGACGCCGAACCCACTTTCACTACCGCCTCCACATCTATCACCTTCTTGCTCTCCCTTATCTTAGCCCTAGCGCCGAGGTACGCTTTTCTCGTTGTTTCTTTGGCCTCCCTCACTATCTGTGACTGCAAAGATAATATTAAAACTAGCTGCAGAGTCGCAACGGCAACCAAGTCTTTTCATACTTAGCAGAAATAACTAAATAACAGTAATGTTATCAAGATATTTCTTATAGAATCATCACCATTGAATTACTAGATTGTGAAATTGGCCAAAAAAGAAACTAGAATGTGAAACTGCAGAAATGTTTAAGAGGCAAAAAAGGTAAACAATCTAAGTTACCCATAATTAGATTTCTTATCAGTGCAAAACCAGCCTTGAGAATCGGAACCTGGATCAAATATAACAAAAGTTTAAGGCTTTTCGAATGGAAAATTTGATGCTTAAGTGGATAGATTCTGCAAACATAACTTCAAGTTGACCCCCATAGCTTGATCTTAAAGGGCAATTGACTACAAAATAAATCGTTAAAGTCACACACGGTTGCTTTATAGGAGTACCTCATTTAGCTTCTTGTCAAACAAATTCGATTGCAAGTACTTGGTGACTCTATCTCCTACTTGAGCATCAAAAACCCCAAAGAGCCACAGCTCGAGCTCTTGAATTTGCTCTCCTTGAATCACAACCGAGTCCGTGTCCAAGCCCAAGCCATCCTTATTTTCGTGAACGAAATGGCCATGTGATAGTTGCATCATCCATGCAGGCTTCCTTCCCGCTTGAAATTTCTTCTTCTTGCTTCCAATGTTTCCAGTCAGAAAGCGTTGAATTTGATATGCCTGAATTGATCACAATGTAATATACTCATTCAGCTCTGAGGGGTCTATTGTCCAAATTCATTTTTCGTTTTATGCCAGAATTTTCCAATTCATTTTGCTAAACAGAGTTTTACTACATGTACTAAATCTTGCTCACTTTGGGAAGTTGAATATCCGGATTGCCAATTAGAACATCTCTTCATGATATACAAGTTTTTAACTTTAATCTTCTGACAACTTTTGCAAAGTAAACCTACGAAGTCCACTTTCTTTTTGGTCTTTTTTCTTTCCCGTTTGCTTCAACTTGAACACAGAAAGTGGAAGATCTTTCAGATGAAAAGGCTAAAGGGATCATAAATAAATATTCTAGAATAAAAAACGAATAATGCCAATCACCACTCACATGCGCGCGCGCGCGCACATGCAGAGGTTTACCTTGAGCTTCAGGTGAATATCAAGAAGCCCCATGATCCCTTTTTTCTCGAGACTCCAATGATACACATACAACCCTTGAAACTTTCAGAAAGGAAAAGGACGAATGATAAGAAGAGAGGGAGGTTTTGAAGAAGATGGGAATGTAAAAAGTGAGTTTGGAAAAACTGGAAGGAGGAGATATCAGTCTGGTCTGAAGCCAATAGAGGGCAATTGTGTGTTTAGGATGTTATTTTGGCAGTTACATGTTAGCTTTGAATGTATCTGCTCAAGACAATTCAATTCAACTGTCATTTTTTGTAATTATTTTTCTGCTTAGGACTCTTGTCTAATTTTACCTTAATAAGATTTTGTCCAATGCTAATCCCTACTAGCATTTGTGCTAACTTTTGAAGGAGAGGAATTTTACCTTTTAGGGATTTATAAAAGCTGGATTTTCCATATTTACCCACAAACAGCATTGTTCTACATATATAGTATCTGAAATTAAAATTAAAAGTTCAAAAAGGGCCGCGCCTTTTCCACTCCTCTTTTAGCTTAGACACTCATTTTATTTTATTTTATTTTGACAACAGTATCCCTCATGAGATCTACCACTTATGGTATACCTCTCCAAAAGTGATCATTTATTATTATTATTATTTGATAAACTTTTTTTCTTCTTTTATTTCTTGCGAGTCCCACTTTCCTTCTTCTTTCTTGCCTCACTTTTAACGTCTCAGATTTCCGCTCTTGTAAATCGTCTATGTCTCCCGCTCCTTCTTTTTCTTCTTCTTCTTCTTCATTGTCTTCTTCTTCCATACATCTCATCATCATCTATTTTCTATCTATGATGCCAACCCCATCATCCTCCACACTTCAATTATAATAGCAGCACTGATTGTCTCTACCAAAAAATGGGAAAACAACATTAGAGAAAAAACGATAACATGATAAAAACGTGATTTTCAATTCTAACTAGAAATGGACGATCAACTACAAAATTGATTAATTCTAATCAATCACTTTCGTAAAATTAGTTTTGTTAAAAATAAAATTTTCTAAGAAACCTAATTCTTTTTGCGTTGTCAAGTAAAATCTAGGAAATTTTTAACATAGACACTTCTTAAACAAGATCACTTATTTATAAACTTTCACTTATGTGTCTATCACCATCACTTTTTTACTCAACAAAACTTATTTCCACATAAGTAAAACCCAAAAATAAAAAGGAAAACATTGTGCCTTTAATATATATACGGATTACCCACAATAAACAAAAAAACATGAATTGCTTAATTATGGTAAGTAGATCCTAAATAGTAAATGAAAATAAAAAAAAATAAGGAAAGTAAATTGATTTGGGGCCACACTTTAAATTCCAATTGAATCATTGATGATAATTTTGTCTTTTCAATGGAAAATGGAGTGGATTAATTGTATATGGGGTAGAAATAGCGCCGCCCGTTCAAAAATATTTGAAAAATCTCTAACTTTTAGGGATCATATCTCTGATTTTCTGGGAAAATTCCGAATAAGGGCTCGAAGTAACCTTATTTTCTCATATAATGACCTGAAGTAAATCTTGTTTCAAAAAATAACCTGAGGTGGATCTTGTTTTAAATAAGGGCATAAAGTGGCTATAACAGTTTTAAATAAGGGCAAAAATTTATGTTAAAATTGTTTTTGGACGGAAATGCTCTGGATATTTGGCCGACCGACGAGCTTAGGCCCTTAATTGAAATTGTTACAGCCACTTTAATCCCTTATTTGAACCAATGCTCACTTCAGGCCTTTATTTGATAAAATGAGGGCACTTCGAGCCTTTATTTGAAATTTCTTCGTGATTCTCCGACTTATCTTTGGAAAAATTTCTGCATGTCTCCACCCTCTGTAAACTATAGAGTTTTAGATCAATCATGGAACAGCCACCTAAGACATAGCAGGGTTTTCGATTGTTTCTGGTGGAGGATCAATTGTCATTAATTAAAACCGATAATTTTTGCCGGTTGTGATTTCTTTATCCACTTTTTTTTGAAGGGTCTTTAATTTCCTAGGAAATTAAAAAAAAAGTGTTGGTCAATCGAGTACTCCAATGAATCAAATCCTGGTTTTTGCAAGGCGAACCAGACTTTAAAAACTTCTTCGACCCTTTTCACGTATAACTAATGTCCTCACCTTCCTATTCTCAAATCCCCAACCCATGAGTTAACCATTGACCACTCGACCGGATTTTACCTACTTAATTCTAAATCTTTTATATTAATGTTAATTCAGTTCTAAATTTTATTTTGTCAATTTACCCAATTAATTAAAATCGCTCACGTGGTGATTTATGATTCAATTAGTAAAATTAAAAATTTTAAGACGGAATTGACATCGGAATAATAAGTAAATTTGCATGCTAAGGTTTCAAACTTTGATGCATTTATGGCACCCGGCGTGTCCTTGATTTACCAATTGGGAATCTATAAAGATGAGTGTCCCGACTTCTTAACTAGGAGCGTGCATCGGTCTCGGTCCAACCTAAGAATCGGACCGATCGATTCAAGGGTGGTTCCCGGGGTTTCCGGTCGGACCCGCCAATACTTCTTAATTTTTATTTATTTGTTATTCCGACACAAATCGACTCTATCCAATTTGGTTTGGTTCCAGATTACAGGTGGGTAGGAACCGATCCTGAAATCACTCACCCATGTTTTTTCCTCAACTATACGGAGTATAAAAGGCAAGCAAATGCCCCGTCTCCGCAAAGAAAGCGGGGAGGCCAATGGCATCGCTTTCGAGCACGGTCGTCAAGGCCGCGCTCGACAACCCCCGCACCATCGCCACGAAGCCCCGCGCGGAGCAGCTCCACGCCCAGATCGTCAAGCGCAAGGGCCTCTCCTCCACCTCCCTCTCCTTCATCCTCTCCGTCTACGCCGACCTCAACCTCCTCCGCGAGTCCCTCCGCGCGTTCGCCGCCCTCCCCGCCTCCTCGCCGCCGCCCTCCGCCGCCTGGAAGTCCATCATCCGGTGCTACGCGTCCCACGGCCTCTCCGCCGAGTCCCTGGCTTCTTTCGCCGGGATGCGCGCCGCGGGGAAGTGCCCGGATCGCAGCGTGTTCCCTTCGGTGCTGAAGTCGTGCGCATCCTTGATGGACCCGAGGCTGGGCGAGTCGGTCCACGGGTGCGCCGTGCGCCTCGGCGTCGACTGTGACTTGTACACGGGCAATGCGCTCATGAACATGTACGCCAAGTTCCGGAGCTTGGGTGGGAATGTTGGGACTGGAGGTCTTGCGCGTGAAGTGCTCGACGAAATGCCGCAACGGGTGAACCGTGATCGCGAGAGCTGTTTGAATTCTGGACCCGGGATGTGTCGGTTGAGCTCATTGGGACATAATGGAATCGGTTCGGCGGGAAGCAGGAGGGAAGCGTGTTGTCGGAGGGATAGCGTGAGGAAAGTGTTTGATATGATGCCGAAGAGGGATGTTGTTTCCTGGAATACTGTCATTGCCGGGAATGTGCAGGATGGAATGTATGAAGAAGCTCTGGCGATGGTTAGGGAGATGGGGAATGCTGATTTGAGACCCGACTCCTTTACTCTGTCCAGTGTTCTTCCGATATTCGCAGAGCATGTAGATGTCGGTAAAGGAAAGGAGATTCATGGATATGCTGTGAGGCACGGGTTCGATTCGAACTTGTTTATTGGTAGTAGCTTGATAGACATGTATGCAAAGTGTGCTCGTGTCGCAGATTCGTATCGTGTATTCCACATGTTGCCTCAGCGTGATGGCATTTCTTGGAATTCCATTGTCGCAGCCTGCTCGCAGAATGGCATGTTTGATGAAGGCCTCAAATTCTTCCGCTTAATGCTGAAGGACGATGTGAAGCCTGGTCCTATATCCTTTTCGAGTATCATTCCTGCGTGCTCTCACTTGACCTCATTACATCTGGGAAAGCAGCTCCATGGATATATCATGAGAGCCGGATTTGATGATAATGTGTATATAGCCAGCTCTCTTGTAGACATGTATGCCAAATGTGGGAAAATTGAGCAGGCTAAGTGGATTTTCAGTAATATGGAGCTGCACGACATAGTTTCATGGACTGCCATTGTAATGGGGTGTGCTTTACATGGGCACGCACTTGATGCCATCTCATTGTTTGAGAAGATGCAAATGGAGGGAGTGAAACCTACCTATGTATCATTTATTGCTGTATTGACAGCTTGCAGTCATGCAGGTCTTGTGGCCGAAGCATGGAAGTACTTTAACCGTATGACTCAAGACTTTAAAATTAATCCAGGGTTAGAACATTATGCTGCCATCTCTGACCTTCTTGGTCGAGCAGGTCGGTTGGAAGAAGCTTATGATTTTATCTGCAGTATGCCTTCAGAACCACCAAGCAGCTTATGGTCCCCTTTAATGACTGCCTGTAGAGTCCACAAAAATGTCGAGTTAGCTGAAAAGGTTGCTGAGAGAATTCTTCAAGTTGATCCTGAGAGTATTGGAGCTTATGTTCAGATGTCAAATATATATTCCGCTGCCCAGAGATGGAAAGACGCCGCGAAGTGGAAACTTTCTATGAAGGAAAGAGGCTTCAGGAAGAAACCAGCTTGCAGCTGGATTGAAGTGAGGAACAGAGTCCATGCCTTTTTGTCAGGAGACACATCTCATCCCTACCATAACAAAATAAATGAAGCCCTTGAAATTCTTTTAGAGCAAATGGAAAAAGATGGGTATAAGCCCAATACAAGTGAAGTGCTACATGATGTTGAGGAGGAGCAGAAAAAACAACTGTTGCAACACCACAGTGAAAGGCTGGCCATTGCTTTTGGCATCATAAGCACTCCTCCCGGGACAGAAATCAGAATCATAAAGAATATAAGAGTGTGTACTGACTGCCACGAAGCTATCAAGTTTATATCAAAGATAGTCGGGAGAGAAATAATTGTGAGGGATAACAGCCGCTTTCACCATTTCAAGGATGGAAAGTGCTCTTGTGGTGATTATTGGTGACATGGTGATACAAGATCAAATCTAGCAAGCAGTATTATCATGGACATATTCAACAACGAATGGATCAGACTGGGCAAGCAAGACTGTGAAATGTGGTTTTGCTGTGAGATTAGATGCCAGTGGATGACGAGTTTTTAAATCTAGTCAGAGAGAAGCTGCATCAAGTAATTAAATGATGCCCGGAAATTGCGAAATGTCTAGTCGATCACCTGATTTTGCATAGACAGACCAAAAAGGGTTGCTAGAAGGAGCAGTTCCATTCCTGATCAGTCTGCTCTTACATTACCGCAAACAAGATTTAAGACTACCAGATTGAGTACCGTCAGTGTGACTCAGTTGTAATAGGCTAATTCTTTCAGTTCAATTGTTGCCTGAAGAAATATGAGAGAACACCAGTGTGACGCTGGAGACAAAGGTATCCACAGCCAGGATAAGGAGACTCTCAGAGCCTAAAATGGCCAGTTGCCGCCATATTTCTTCAGTGAAGCCTCGAAACCCAGAATCAATGGGATGAAATGTTTCCAAGTGAACTGATAGGAAAAAAAGAATATCTGCGAACTTCAAGAACCAGGGCTGCCACTCTTCCCTAAATCAAAATCAGAACATCTAATGAACTGAGAATTATGAAAGCAAATCAGCCCCGAGAGAAGTATTACAGACAATGAATTAATTATTAATCAGTGACCTCTACCGGTGCTGAACTAAACAATGGTGACGATTGGCTTTCCCATCAGAGTGACAGGGATGACGTCCCCATTATTGGGAAAACCGTTGTTATGGTGGAATCTGAGAAGCCTGCCACTGCCCTGTTGCAAGCCTCACAAGAAAATGTTCAGGCGCTTAAAGAAGACGGTGATGGTGTTAGAACAGGAGAGATGCCAGACGAGGCAAAAAGGTTGCTGTACATAAACCGTTTGAGCTAGCTGACAGCAATGGACATAATCAGATCAGAAGAAGCATATGTGCAGGATCAAATGGGTAACGGCAAGGCAAAGTATTTGGTGGACAATTTTGGAATTTCTATAACTTGGCTGTAGATGGTGATGACACTCTTATCGAGGTGAGGAAAGAGAAGGTGATGGATCACTCTCTCCTCATGTATATCTACTCTACCAATGCACTAGTTTTTTTTTTTTTTTTGGTAAGGTACCAATGCACTAGTTTTTTTTTTGGTAAAGGTAAATGTACCAATGCACTAGTTTTAAGATCTGCTGTTCCAAGAAACTTATGAAAACATCTTTTAGCCTCCGTTCGACTTGTAGATATATTGATCAGTTTGAGCAGAACACCTTCGTCCTGCTTAGAATGTCTAATCTGCACAAAAAAAATAAATTTGTTGTTTGAAAATGCTTCGAGTCTTAGTTTTTTCATTAAATTCTGCACAAGTGGGATGTCTAATGCTTAAGGAATCTATCGAGTTCCTTTTCGCATTTCAGCTTGGGATGTCTAATGCCTCCCGAGGCATCGCTAGAGTTTTCTAGCCTTGATGCTGACAAAAAACCATATCAATCCATGTAGCGGAAATATGGAATATGGCGAGGCTCTCCGCGATGTCCCTGGATTTGACAACTGCCAGTCTCGAAAATATTTGAAGCCCCTGTTTTTGATTGAGATTTCCTCGGAACAGAGAAGATGCCTGAGACAGTGGGCAAACAATAGAAGGAATCATCGAAAGGGCTCACATGGCTATGTTGAAGTCTGGTTGAAGAAAGGAGTTGTTCAACTACGAGTGGTGTCAAGGAAGCTGAAAAGGGCCGTTCAGCGTTTATCAAAAGATGGTCTTCAGGTGCCTGATTCAACTTAGCTCTTGTGAGTTTGCATACTTGTATAGAAGTTGATTAATAAGCACTTTGAACAAGGATCAAAATATATGTCCTTAGAGCTGAGAAGGTGCTTGTGTAATACCGCTTACAAACTTTCTTTTATTAGGAACTTCATTATTATGCGTTATGAAGTGCAACTTAGTCGCAGTTAGAGAAATTGTTAAGACTGAGTGGCTTCATTTGAAGAGCAACTAGCCGGTACAATTTCCAACTTGGGCACCTTGCAAGTGGATTAATTCCAAGAAAAAGCACAAATTTTAAGTTTGGGTGACAATTCTGGCCTCAATCTCTTTTTGTTTCATAAAAAAATACACAAACTTTCCAACTTTAGGTCGAGTGACAATTTTTGCCTCAATTTATTTTTGTCTCATAAAAAATCATCAACTTTCATCATTATTCCAAATCTAACCCTCCGTTGACTCTATGTCTGAAGTCACCCTTGTTTGAGAAAAAAAGTTATGGTCGTGAGCTTGGCAAATTTCGTCCATGACGTCTGTCGACAGGCAGTAATCTACATCTTCAGATTACAACAAAGCGACAAAATTTGACAAGAGAGATTCAATCTAGAGATTTTTTTAACTTGCCGATGAAGTAATAAAGGCCGATAAAGTGATAGAGACAAACAGTCCACGTGAATTTTTTGCTAAAGTTGAATGATCAAATTGGATAATCAATAGTTCTAAATCAAGAAAGATCATATTTAAGATTTAAATGAAAGTTACCGATTTTTAATGAAACAAAAAAAAAATTAAGACAAAAATTATCACTTGATCTAAAATTAATGCTTTTTTATGAAATAAAAAATAAATTGAGATCAAAATTATCACTCGACCTAAAATTGATGCATTTTTACGATACAAACAAATAAATTGAGATCAAGATTGTCACTTGACCTAAAATTAAAGCCGTTTTTGGAATTAGGGCGTTGCAAGTAGGTCTAAGTATCCAAAACCACTCCTGCAATTTACCCAGGGGGGGAGCTATTTCGAGAGTAGATAGCTCTAACAAGCGGCCGAGAGTCGCCTTTGAAATAGACCACGTTTTGTTTCCACGCCACCTCCTATGCGTGAAGCGGTGAATTTACTAACTTCCAAACAAGCCTCTAAAAACAAGGATTTCACATGACTACCGGAATCGATTTCAGAAGGCAGATAAATTTTGAGTTTCAATTCCCCTTAAAATTGCTCTGAGACCAAGGAAATGACACGAAAAGCAAAACTGTGGAGTCTGAAAAAAAATTCAGCACAATAGTTAGGAAAACGGCCACTTAGGAAGCACTTTCTTTCTTCAGCTTTGCAAGCTCTTGCCTGATCAGTGCACCTCTCTGCAGGAGAAAGATTTAATGAGCATGTATCAGTATGACAACTATTTCATGTGCCTGAGTAGCGAACTTCAACAACAATATGGCAAGCAATTAAAAACTCATAATACTACTGATAGATGAAAAGAGTGACAACCCAACTGGGAATCTCACCCTCACGTAAATAATAAACACGGATTTCTTAAAATGATTCATTTTCGGCTTATATATTGATCATATATTTTAATAGGAAGAAGATAGAGGCAATATAAAGGATCCTAACAAACCTTAATCTTGGCCAGCATGAGCTTGAACCTGTCAAAGTCATTCAGGGATGCTCTCCTCTTCTGAACAATGAGCTTCCTGCCCCAGGAGCTCTTCTCCCATCTACCTTGCACATCTGGCATCATAAACAAAACTCTTCACACAAAGTCCTAACAATAATAACCCAAAATAATAAACATTCACATCCTGGGGACTTTGTGATCATACCTGCTTCCTGCATGGCTGCAATGAGTGTCTTCTTCGATGGAACCCTCTTAATGTCAATCTTAATGTCAGTGAGGGAGAGCCTCTTGAAGTTCATTTGCACTCTAACCATATCAGGGGCATCAACAAGAGCCTGACAGCACATGCAAAACACAGTTTAAGATGACTATATCCTATAAAAACTGGGGAGAAAGCATTTCAATATTGGAAAGCAAGACATCTACATTTGTAGGTGCCACAATGCCCAACAGAGAGCACGGTAGTGTCTCAGTTTGCATTTGTATCGAATGGGTACAAAACAAATTCACTATGTGGATCTTGCAAAATTCTTAGCTATCAAAGCAACAAATCCGCACAGACACTGAATGAATACAGTTCAATGCATCACAATAAACCTCAATCAGAGGCAGATGAAACTGAAGAATCATAACGAATTAATTATGATCAATCAGCATTTTCTCACCAAATTAAACACATGTTACCATAACTTATTTCAACCTGGAAAAACACTGGATGCTACGAAAGCCAAAAGAATGCATCTGAAATATAATGATCTTGAATTGCAGTCAAGCATTCCACACACAATATTGATATTATGGTTTAATATCAACAAGTCATCTTGAAATAGTGAAAACAAATTATATTAGCAAGCCAACCGGAGTCACTAAAAATAATACCACGACCAGAAAGTAGAACCCTCCTAATGAAAATTTTTATGTGCTCATCTCTTCACCTTCCCTGATCCAGATTTCTCATGCATTTTAAGACGCACAAAAGATGCCGGCAAATTAATGTAATTCGATCCCCAACTCAATCACACTGATTTTTCTCTCAATTGGTAGGTTAATATTGTAATGAACATAACAAATGCCTGCAACCCACAGCTCATAATGTGCTAATTAGGAACGTAAACTACAAAGCTCGATCTTGCTTCATACAGCATCCGGAACATTTTACACTAGAAAAATTGCATCTCACGCCGACAGCTAAGATGGCTATAGATTAACCACAGCATGTGGGTCACTCTGCCAGCAATGTCAAAGAGCTTAGAAACCAGCTTATACTACAAAATCTCGGACAACCCAAGAAACAGCCATTTCTCAGTAACCAATCTACCAGCGCAGCATCACCGTACACACGATCTCCCCCACAAGAACCGACACTTGAACCTCCCCCAAACCAGCACTAGCCAATCATCAACCGATCAGATCGCGGCGGAACAACCCAGAATTCCCAGCTCGCGACGAGAAAGAAAGAGAAAGGAGGGGGTGGCACGCATACCCGGTTCTGGTCGACGACATCGACAATGACGACGAGCTTGCCGTACTCCTTGCCGTAGTTGATGAGGGCGACCCGCCCGATCTCCACGTGCCTCTTGAAAGGCTGCAAAAAGCATCACCACATTTCAAATCACCGCCGAAGCTTGAATCGGCTCCAAACCTCGTCGAGAAGGGGGGGAAGGAAGGAAGCGAAAGAGATCAGATGACCCACCATTGTCGCCGGCGCTGGATGCAGGAGACGGCTAGGTAGAGAGGGCGAGGTGCGAAGGGGCAGAGGACGATGGCGAGAGATCAGAGGACGAGGGGTTTAGGGTTTCGGGAATTTATAGGTGGCTTCTGATTTTGATCTGGGCCGTCCGAGCTGATGGGCTGGGCTTCTTCATGATCTTGTGGGCTGGGCTTTGTTCGGTTCTCCTGAGGAATTTTTTTTTTTTTGGGTTCATACCTAGGGCTGGGCTGGGCCGGTCCTCTTTTCCCCCCTTCCCCTTTTTTTTTTCATTTCACCACAGGAAATTTCTTTTCCTATTTCACATTCTCCACAAATGGTCTGTGACCTTTGGCTCGATGTTCAATGTCGTCACTGAACTTTTGATTTGCTCGATATGGTTCTTTAACTTTAGCCCAATATGCAATGTTGTCCCTAAACTTTTAATTTGTTCAATGTGGTCCCTGAACTTCTGGTATGTGTTTAATTTAGTCCATGGATTATATGAAAATGTTTAATGTTGCCCTTGAACTTGATTTAATGGAAGGAAAACATTAAACGGTTTTATGTAGTTTAGGGATTGTATTAAACATACACAAAAAGTTTATGGATTACATTAAACAGATCAAAAATTTAAGGACCACATTACATATTGAACTAAAGTTTATGAACCACATTAAATAAATTAAACTTTCATGTACTGCATTGCATATTGGACTGAAGTTCATGGATTATTTATGTCCTTATCCCTTAAGTTTTTTTGTCTCCCCTTTTGTTTCTAAATTAAGGTATGTAAGACTCTTTGATCACTTGATAAATCTGGAGTACTAGGTGCCACGATCTCTAAGTCTTACACACATCAAATAATTACTAGGGCACAAAGGTTGGCCCACGGGCCATGAGCGAAGAAGACACGCTTGCTACTAAGCAACCTCTTTAGGGTTCTTTTTTGTTTCTTCTAGTGATTGATGACAAGAGAAGCAAGTGGAGAAATTTAACCCTTCTTTTTTCATGAGAATGTGGATTCGGACATAAGGTTTTTCTGAAGCGGCTTCATAGAAAATCACGAGAAAGTAAGGTTTGATGACATAATAACGGGAAATCAGTTAGGGGGCTTTAACTTGATAGGATATGAATCAGATGATTGACTCTCATAAACTTTATTCTTTGGGGGTACAGCATGGCTTTGGAAAAAGGGTTATAACTTGCTTAACCCTTATGTATCTATTTGCCTAAAGTTAAGCAGCATATGTCAATTCTTGCTTGGGGCAACACGTGGGCTTATTTTGGACGTGACTAATACACTTCTTAGACAGAGTTTCGGAATATAGATTGTACTACCCTTCTAGTAAAGGGAGTGGGGGCCGGGACGCTAGAATCACAAATGCGGATTCGACTTTTGTGCTTTGTCTTGCAGAGTAAAAGTTAGAAAGTGAGGAGAGTTAGATATAAGACCGACCCAAAAATATAAATTTTCCTACAATCAAACTGATCAACAATATCATTGAATAAAACATCGTGAACTCGAGATCTCTAACCCTAATATAGAGATGAACTCGTGCATGCATCGTTATGTTAAAAATTTGGGGAAAAATACCTAAAAAATCATACACCTATCACATCGGTATCAATTCAATTCTAAATCTTTCAATTGCAAAATTACCAAAAAAATTATAAACCTTTTGCATTTGTACCAATTGAGTCTATCCAGTCAATTTTGATTAGAATTCACTGACATGGATGCCGGCTGCCCTAATTGGCACTATCGACGCCGACGTGAACATTTTTTGTTATAATTTTTCAATTTTTTTACTAATTTTTTTCTTTTCCTTCTTTTTTTTTTACTACTGAGGGTCGGCAAGGGGCTGCCGACCACTGGTTGAGGCCTAGTGGCCCTCGCCAACCACTGGGTGAGAGCTCGCAAGCCCTTGCCGATAGCTAGAGAGGGCTTGTGGCTCTCACTCATAGTTGGGCAAGGGCTCGTGGCCCACGCTAGCCGAGTGAGGACAATGAGCCATTGCGGGTCCTTAATAGTAAAAAAAAAAAAAAGAAAAGAACAGAAAGAGAAGAAAAAAAGAAAAGGATAGAGAAAAGAAAAAATAATAATAATCTAAAAAAAAATTTTAAAATGGCAACATCAACACCAGCTATGCCACGTAGGATGGCTTGGTGTCCACATTAGTAATTTCTAGCCTAAATTGATCGAATGGACTTAATTGGTACTAATGGAAATGGTTTAATATTAAATTGATCCAATTAAAAGATTTAAGACTGGATTGATACCAATCCAATAGGTTTATAACTTTTTTGGTAGTTATCCCTAAAAACTTGAAGCGGATAGAGTGCGGTTTACATTACATGTTATAACTTGGATGTAAGATGATTAAACTAGCAAGTGGCCAAAGAATCCCAGTATGGTTACGTTGGATAATCAAGATGATATGGCACCTTAAACACAATCGGACGGCACTGGAGATCGAAGGGTTCTGAACGGCTCCGAGAAAGGGACGATAACGCTCGTCGTGGACTCGATACGAAGGCGAACTAATGCAGCTTGACAACAGGTAGGCACCAGGCACAAGAGCAAGGATTGAAGTTGCGGGAAAAACATGTAAATAAAATGCTGAAAAAAGTCAAAGGCCGAAAATCAAATGCAGCAAAGTAGCAAATCTCATTCAAATTTCACTCTGTGTGCCACCGTTCTTTGCCCTCTATTAACTATTCATTTTCTGCTGGATCTTTTCAGGCGCCAACTACCATCCACTGTATTTAGTTAAATTGAATTCAAGCTTGCTTCTTGTCACATATTCCCAGAGAGAGAGAGAGAGACAGACAGACAGGCAGATTTGCATGTTGCAATGTCAACTGTCAGCTATGTTGCTGGCAACGCCATATGTTGAGTTAGAATCGAAGTTCCCTACAATGACGCCATGCAATGCAGCCCACATTTATAGCAAGTCTACTTACGAGAAGCCCGAGCAACCACAAAAATCCAACAAAAAAAGAAGAAAAAGAAAACCCTGGAAAACACAGAAGACGCAGCAAGCAGAATCTGAATCACAAAAGGAACATCAACCCCATTTTATTTCTTCCCCCACGAAATTGGATCGTTTTCACCTTCAGGTCATTGCTGATCAATCGATTCATATCATTCAGTCGCTTTCGTCTGAGCAAGCATTTCTACGTCAAGCTAATTCGTTCCTTTTGAATCTAACGAACCAGGTACGAGCATTATATTTGCATGCATGGTGTGTTATTATCTCGCATTAATTTTTTTTTCTTCCAATGTACAAATAATATAGAGTTCACGTGTATGCCGGAAAAACTGTTCTGCTCGAGTAGTTGCTTCATTTTGAAGCTGCATGACTTAAATCAATAAATTGACTATCTGCACCACTTCTAAAAAGATCAAAAGAAGAAGATGACCTATCTGCATTGCATTTTATTTCCTGTAGTTTTGTAGGGATATTGTACGTGAATACTTCAAGACTTTTGTTTAGAATGAGCTAATAACATTCAAGAACGCAAAGAGTTTTCACTTGTTTGTTTCCATCTCTCACAAGCGACTCTGTGTACGCCATTTCCAGTTACTGCGTAACCAGGATACATATCATTGTCGAATAAATCTGAAAGAATATTTTACTTGAGGGCTTATATTTTTCGAATAATTATGCTTCTTTTTGTTCATTCTATGCTACTCCAGTTATATGCACCGATATGGAGGGAACTGCATTTACCCGTCCTTTGGAAGAATTGAAGCACGTCAAGTCCAAAGAAGGAGAAATACTAACCAAACCCTTCATTGATGTTTGCAAGATGATATTGCCACTTATAGGTGTGCGTAGCCCTTTATTTAATTATTTATTTATTTAAGCTGAGTTTGCATGCCTCTTTAGTAAATGAATGTTGGATGAAGGTGTGATTAATGGCACTAATTAATTTCATTTTAGCTTTTTTAGGTCCTTACTTTTCTTTTCGATTTTATATGTTCTTGTTCTCAGGGTTTAGTACAAGCAGATAGCTCTGTAGATAATCAGCTTAGAAGACTCGCTCCAGTACTCAATGGAACAAAGCTTTCCCATAAAGATTATATAATTTTTCTGTCAAGAATCAAGACCAATTTCATGAAACTACAATCTTTTGAGAAATTTCAATCATAAGAAGGTCAAATGGTTCTTCTGAGAATTGGTGAACTCCATGACCATGTAATGCTCGTTTGCTTCCTCTACGTATTATCATTGGTCAACTGCTGTCAACGAAATTACCCTTGATTTGCTAGGAGCATTAGTTTGGATTTAATAGAGGAAATTCACATATTTTAGCTCATTAAGTCTTAGCAAATCACATTTGTTCCTGTTCTAATCTTGTGCTTTTAATGCTAGACAAGTTTGGTGCTGCAATGGCTGCAGTGAAATCTGATGTTGGCGGAAATCTCTCGGTAAGACGACATGTCAATTATTTTGGGAGAAATAACCTTCATGTCTTACAAAACAACCCTCTCGAGTATACAAACCTTTTTTTTCCTGATTTATAAGACATGACCATTTTCCTTGTAGAGAATGGAGCAGAAATATAAGTCGAGTCCTTCTGAATTCAACCTTTTGTACAGCATGGTACGCGCAGAAGTTGCATCCAAAACAGCAAAATCATCCTCTAGTTGCACCAACGCGCTTCTTTGGTTGACGAGGTATGCGAAAGTCAGGACAAAGAAAATTTTGTTGGAATTATGTGCCTTCGGAGATCACACAGATTTTAATGAACCTCATGAATGAGCATGACTTTAATTTTTCCAGTTCTCCTGTACATGATCACTGATCAATCAAAAATTGAAGCAATTCATGCTTAAGTCCATGTGTGCCTGAATTCTTTCAGGGCCATGGATTTTTTGGTAGAACTGTTTCACGACCTGCTCGATCATCCGGACTGGTCGATGTCGCAGGCCTGCAATCATGCCTATGGGAAGACTCTGAAGAAATGGCATGGCTGGCTTGCTACTTCAAGTTTCTCTGTAATGCTTCTTGTACTGACAATTCTCCATTAATACAATCTGAGGATTTGAGGATTAAACGTGAATTTATAAGTCTATCCGTTGGAGAATCTAATGTTGTAATTGCTTGGGAGTGACAGGTTGCAATGAAGCTTGTTCCAGACAGGAAAAAGTTCCTGGAAGTGGTTGGCGGATCTGGTGATCTCACTGCTGACATGAGGTCGTTTTGTGAGAAGTATGGTCCACTTCTTCAGGAAAATCACAAGTTCTTGGTGAGAGAACATCTTTTACAACATACTGCGAAAGCCATATTTAGTCAATGGTGATCTAATTTTGCTACTTTATATCGATATTCGACTTCTATTATTACAGTTGAGAATTTAAGAAAATATTACCTGAGTGTCGATATTATACGAAGGGAAGACAGTGGGTTGAAGATTCGTAGTTGTGTGTTCTGATATCTTTTTTTCCCTCTCATAGTTTTTTATGCAAGAAGACTTGTTTCACTGCCCTCTCATTTCAGAAAATAAAAGGCTAACGAACAATTATGAAGCCATTAAGTCAAGAGTTTGATGATTTGGTTATAACGCTCATTTTTCATCTTCTCATAGTGACACATTCTTGAACTTCAGAATTTAAGTATTATTAGACTACTGGTACTTCATGACTTAATACGGTATTCGATTTAATTTCAGATTGCCCACAAAAATAAATTGTTTGGTCTCTCGATTACTTTCTTCATATGCTCCTAATTGAATTCTTCGATGCAGGCAAGTGTTGGTCTAGATAATATGAAAGGCACTTGATTGGAGAGCTTCAAATGGTGACCCTGCTCAAACTCTTCCTCATCTTTTCTTTTTTGAATTAGACGTGTGACCATCCATTATATTGCGAAGATACATTTTCTAGGGATTAAGCATATCTTTCGTTCCTTGTTAACCCTTTTCGGGGGTTAAAGTTCATTTTCTTAGCATCTGGCCATTCGAAACCTCTCGGCGCACTCGAGTCATCCACACTCTCCAGTGAGCATTGGTTTGTAAAGTACGGATATGAAATTTACGTACAGAACTCAGTCCCATGATGTGCTCTTCGCGTTGCCACTTTCACGGTTGTTTTGTGCGAGCAATGAATCGAGACTCCTCTCACAATCGTCGCTCGGTAAATGGTCTTAATGCTCTCATCGCCCGCCCGCCCATCTCTGTGCATGGATCATGAAGGTGTCTCTGAATCCGTGATTGTGTAGGCACAGGTGTCCACTTTCACGTTCCTTGTTGACCCTTTTTCGGGGGTTAAAGTTCATTTCTCAGCATTTGGCCTTTCTAAAACCTCTCGGTGCGTGCTGGTGGGCGCACTGATGCACGTGCACGTGAGTCATCCACGCTTTCCAGCGAGCATTGGCATGTTAAAGTGGAAAGAGAACAACGTTGCATCAGATATCAAATTTACATTCAAAATTTCCTTGCTTCAACAGGGAGATCACAAATGCTGAGTATTATTCTGCATTTACAAATGAACAAAGGAAAAAAAAAAAGGAACCAAAACGAACAAGAACAGCACGAGGTGTTGGAACTATAGTTCCACTTCCTTACCTGAAGAATCTACAGTTGGAAGATTCAAGATATCACGAATACTCTGAGCTCGGCTCTGTCTCCTCTAGTTATACGCATATCAGAATCAATATATGTCACTTCAAATTCGCCGCTTCCTGTGCTCGGAGGCCTTAGTGCGTCTGGTAACCTAGGTATGTCTAATGGTGGAAGTTGTGATAAGTTCCCCATCGTCTTTACCGTCGTTTTCTCGAATGTTATCTTGATCTTTGCAGATCCTATAGAGGACAAGTTACCGGTTGATTAGGAAAAGTGTTTTGCTCATAGGCAGGTGATTCTAACCTGGGAGCTGCAATACTGGAAATAAAATGCGAGTTGAAGCAGAAACATACCAATGAGTTCGAATTTGTGGGCAAGCGTGGCAGTCACTTCAATGGGAGGGAGAGGCCACGGTGCGCCTAACTCGAGCTCCGCTATGTTATCGAAATCTTTGCTCAAGACATCAATCCGTTGGAAGACCTGAAGAAATTCCAGGAGAGAAGAAACATGATGGATGAGTAGATGGAACAAGATGTTTTAAAGTGGGAAGTACAAAAAGTTTAGTCAGAATGAGTTACATAATGAGTGATGAAATCATATTTCCAACGAGAATCAGGAATTAGATAGAATAATTTACAATGCCCAGATTTCTACTCTCCGTTTAACATAATATTTGACAATGAAACTGTTTGCAAAAGGGAAAATGTATCTCATAAGGTGCTCAATATACAGCTTATTGCTATTGCATTTGAAGAAATGCAATGACAAAGCCAACATCAACCTCGAAGTTGTGAAAACAATTTACCAGATAAAACAGAGATATGCCGAAGTCAGGCAAAAGAACTCATGGAAAACGAGCGCAGTACACCTGATTAAGAGTTATGGGAAGGAGCCTTCCAGTGGGAGGTCCAGGACGGCTGCCGCCTAGAGTACGAGATGAGAATGCACTGCTATATATCAGCTTCCATCGACCCTGAAGCTTATCAAGATCAGCCGAAAGGTCCACAAGTCCTCCAACATCTTCAACCTCTTTCGCAGCAGCATCTGCCTTCTGTAGATCTTCTTCGCTCGCAGAGAGCCCTCTATTCAGACCAGAGACAGCACTCTGTGATTGTCAGGAAATGTTGTGCTTCAACGATAGATATTATTTTTTGACACATTAAATTGGACATAGAGGGTTTAAAGCTAATCACGTCGACTCCGTATGCATGTCAGCTTCTTTTGGCATCAACCATTCAAAACCTATATAAATTGATAGGAGAGAGGGACTAAATGATAATTGCAAAGAAATATTATAATCAACAACAATGTGGACTAATTTCCCATGGCTTAAAACATTTGGGGATTTGTGAACTCATTGGTGACAGCTTCAGCTTTTGGACAAAATACTATCTATGCCTATCAAGCTTCTTAAAAGCTCCAAAGTGAATTGTTGTTACTGTCTTTGTCTATGACCATAGTAGCTATTTCAAGGCTAAGTACGACGACGGAGAGAATCAAATCAGTCCATCTGTAGAAGATTTTGTTGTTGTGAAATCTAGAAGATGGCTGATGATCAAGCAAGTACTCTGGTCACGGGCTAACCAGATGAACTCCCTTTCATTTGCCATTTGTTAAAATTCAGAACTTGGTCAAGCCCAGAAAATTTAAACTGGAACTTCCACCTGATTTCCCAGAAAGTGACGAATTGGTGTATAAACTGATTTTCTTTCTGAATTGAGGATGGAGGGTCCACATAGCACGCGGAAACGAAAGTCTAGATTTCTCGAAAATAGCTAAGAATGTTCGGTTCAACTTCCTATGAAAGATGACCTTAAATAATGTTTGTGGTTCAACGAAGACAGTTAAGAAGCAAACGCCTGCCATTTGTTTTGATGGAGACAACGCAAGCTCAGCTTCGAGACAAAAACCCAGGATCCAACGATTGAATACACGCTCATCATACGCCAAGTGACGGTCAATCCAAGCAGTTACTTCACTAGAGAGACCCTCAGTGGCTTTCTAAACCAAACAGAAAGGAATCACTGCTCCTAAGCACACGGCGTAACTGGGATGGCGAAATTCCCGCAGCTGCAAGTCAAACACATTCAAATTCAAACAGGTACCAGAACCGCTCACCATCAATTTCAGCTTGAGAGAAGCAGCAAGAAGTCCCGACTCCCGGGGCGGCGGCGGGTCGTCGAGAACAGAGACCTCATCAAGACTCGACCGCGTCGCGAGACCTTTCCTCATCACACCATCGAAACTCGGAGAGAGGCGACGGCGTGTGCCGCGCTTCCGGCGGTTCAGAGCACTCGGGAAAGCGAGGGAGGAAGACGGCGGAGGGGAGCGAGGGAACGAAGATGGGTTCGGAAGGAGGAGGCAAGATCTTGAAGAAGCCATCCTGCACTGGGAACTGCTCTTGTCGCTTTCTGGAGGGACACGATGTGAGATTCCGCGAGAGGACGACCAAGGAAACAAAACGTGGAAACAGAGAGAGAGACAGAGAGAGAGAGAGCTGATATTGATAGTGCTGTGTTTTGTGGCAGAACGCAAGGCAATCACTTCTTTTTCTTTTTCTTTAATCTATTTTTGTGATTTTCCTTTCAAAAATTTGAAACTCGAAAAAATCTGAAGATCTTTTGGTGAAGAATAAGATGCACTACTATTAATACATGTTTAGAGAGGTGTTAAGTGTTTTGCTTAACTAAAGATTGAATTGTAAGAACCGCAATGGTTGCAAAAAAAGGTGAGACAGAGAGGAGCCATGATCAACAAACCTAGCTCCTCCCAAAAACCCAATAGCAATTTATGATTAATTTGGCACTTACGAGGACACAAAAGCGGTTCCTTCAAATCCATTAGAGAACGACCCGTTCGCACCTTAGCCTAGACGTTCTGCAACGGGAGAATGGGGTCGATCTCCATGTAAAATAGTGATACGCTCGGTTGAAAAAGCATATTAAATCTTGTTTACAGAACGATATTGACATTGATTGTTCGTCAATTGAATGAGTCTGACCGACGTGTCTAAGTGTCATTATCTTAGTGAAGACTTGTTGGTAACAATGTAATAGCTCGAGATATATGGATTCAGCATTGCTATGCGAAAGTCGTAAATCGAACGAGGCTCCCCTCGCCTGAGGCCAAGCATCTTTCCCTTGATTTTTGTTCGGTAAAGCCTGTAAACACTCCAAAGTGCCAATCCTTTTTTCACCCCTTGAAGAAATATATTGCACGTGTAAGGCTCCTATTTCATGAATCTGGCAACTAAGATCAACTTCTCTAAAGATCGACAAGAGCCAAGCCTATCCAATGATCATCGCATCTGCCTTTTTCTAACCGAAATCGCCTCGACCGAGATCTCTCGACGGGCTTGCTTAGATACCCTTGGATCATCGATTTGCAAGCATAAGCATTCACATGTGGATAAGTTGTGTACCCTGCCCACAAAATCAGCAAGAATCAGAGCATGGAAACACACTTGACTTCGAGGAAAAGGAAAAGACAGCCAAATCAGTGTGAAAAACTATCACTCCAAGGCCAAATGCATATTCTCATTTCATCAGACCAATTAATGCAAAGCTTAGACCGAAAATAAGTCAGTCGAAACCCATTTCATTTTTTCCCACTCGGTTGCAGAAACTTCTCATACGGATCCGGATCCACCAGCCCATTCCTCTGGGACAAGGATGGTGAAAGCAGGAAGCGTGAACCGCTTCATCAGTCGAAGTCCCTATTTATCAGCAAAGACTGTACTAATAGCCAGGAGTAGCAAAACTCTTCTCTAATCTTCTTTATTCCACGGTCTATTCAAAAGCAAACTTTGAAAATTGAAAAATAAATCATATCATATAAGCATTGGCAGAGCTCTGTTTACTCCCAGCGGATAAACCCAACAATGACAGATTTTAACTGTCCAAAAAATGGTCAAGAACAACAATGTATTCCCTCAACTAGCTAAGGCTTTTGACTGCCTTCTCAGCCGCATCATCTAGGTCTTCTGCTGTGATCAAAGCCATCCCGCTCTCCTACAAATCATCCACAAATGGGATCCAAAATCAAATCACCATATCATCCATTTACAGAAGAAGAAAACGAGGTAGAGAAATCATAATTCACTCCTTGGTGGTGCAAGGCATTGAAAGCAAACCAAGTTAAAACATATACCTTTAGTATTCTCTTTCCCTGGTCCACATTTGTGCCTTCCAGGCGAACCACCACTGGTACTTTCAAGGAAACCTGGCAACAAACAAAAAGCAGAAGCAAAGATCTCAGCACTTTCGAATATCATATCATGCAATAAAATGCTACAACAGTTATATTAGCACCACACGGTCTTCATATTTGGATTGGAATCTCCACAAGTGACTTCAAATGAGATCTTCAGGTACATTTCTATTTATTGGCCGGATTTAACCGCACTAATCCAATAGGCAGATATGCTAGTCCTAAAGAAAGTGCCATGCTGACTAGGCACGACAACCCGTAAGCTGTTACTTTCCTTCTACTTTTTTTTTTTTTGGGTCAAAACTTTCCTTCTAATTTAAAGAATACAAAATAGCGTCATCATGGTGAAGCTCTCATCAAAGGGTAGGTTTCTTTTCCCCTCTCCTGGGGAATGAAACGGAAATGTCGGTTGCTCTGAGATGGATGTGAATAGTAAAATCTTGGTATAGAACCATTTTGCATACCAATGACCACTTTAACTTCTCAAAGGCGTTGTGCTATTCAAGTGTGTTGTTTGAAAATCATAAACACTGAACTAAGAAACTATAAGCAGAACCACAAAGTATGCAAAATAATAAAATATAAGCCTACAAATAGTCAGTGCGTCAAACATTGCACTTCTGACCTGTTTGGCTGCATTGACAATTCCACTTGCAATGACATCGCACTTCATGATACCTCCAAATATATTGACCAAGATGGCCTTGACCTTCTCATCAGATGTCAATATCTTAAATGCTTCCACCACCTACTCAATAATAAAAGTAGGAGAGAACAAATGATAATTCAGAGAAACTATTATGGGAAAATTCAAAAGAGAGACTTTAACAGGAAAAATTGCAAGTTAAAAGCTGCAAAGCAATTCTAATCAACTGAAGCACCTAACATGGCTAAGGCAAGGAGCAAAATGCATGATAATGAACATCAACACGAGCAACCAAATATATTTAGCCTATGCAGGGTCTATGTGGAGTAGTTCGCTCTAATATTAATTACAGATATAGATCACAGCAATGAAAAGAAACCATATTGATATTCATTGTTCATCGAATCAAGAATGACGGAATGAACCCTGAACGGAGCCAAAATAGTAGAGTCTAAACAGAAACACAAATGCTCAAATAAGCGGTGCAGTTGTACAAGATGGAAAAGAAAAGCAGAAACGGTGTGCTGCTTCAAAGTTATTACAAATAATTGAATGGTTGTTCTACTTGCAGGAGGGTCTAACATGATGATTATCTATATTCACAGTTCATCAATTAAGAATGAATTGATAAACCAGGAGACAAAAGAGCACAGCCTAAAGAAAGACCCAAAGGCTCCAATAAAGTGTGCACTTACTTTATAAGAGATGCAAAACAAAAGCAGGAACACCCTGCTGCTTCAAAGTTAATATGAGTTAATGAATGGTGTTCTACTTGCAGAGGGATCTAAGATTAATCATTATTGGCAAGGCTGTCTTCATATGCTATCACACAAAAAACTGAATCAGTGGTTCAACATATCCTGTGCATGAGGAATGCTGTCCTTACAGGCTGGCTGTCCAGATAATAGAACTTCTGAAGATGCAGTTTATTACCTGGCTCTCTGAAGCATTTCCACCAACATCCAAGAAGTTGGCAGGAGTTCCACCATGCAACTTAATAATGTCCATAGTAGCCATTGCCAATCCTGCACCATTCACCATGCAACCAATCTCTCCATCCAGACCAATATAGTTCAAATCTGCTTTTGCAGCAGCAACCTACAAAAGCATTGCCAAGAAATTAAAAGAAACCAAATCTCATGAATGGAACTCCCTTATTCAAACTTAGTCTTATTTCTAACTAGCAGAAGACCCGTGAGAAACTAAATTGCGTGCATTAACTAGCTGAATAAGTCGAATAGGTAAGCACTAATTAGTAGAAAAGTAATACTAACTGCAAAATCTTAAGCAATAATGATCTCTTGTAGTCACGCCACATTGTGCCACCACATTAATGCACTACCCACTCTATTTGGATTATGAATTTTCCTTCTGTCTCCCAACTAACCAGATTTACACCCATTTTCCATATCCATCCAATGAGCTTATTCTCAAAGCGATTACTTCAGATTTATAAAAGATAAGAGTCGGTCAAGCAGATATTTAAGCCATATGTCATGGAACAAGAGTTTGCGAATGCATCAATAGCTCCAAGCAATAGGTTAAAAAAGTGTAATGCCAGTGGTAGAATATAAATTAAAGTCAAACCTCTCGAGGGTCTTCTTGAGTGGGATCACAGAGAGCAAAAATCTCCTTCTGACGGTATGCAGCATTGTCGTCAAAGTTCAATTTTGCATCAGCAGCAACCAATTGGCTATCAGAAGTCTCTGCAAGGGGGTTAATCTGTAAAACGAAAATAAATTCATGAAGTACCAAATGTACCAATGGTAAAGGTTCTCCCCCTCCCCAAACACAACACCCCCCCCCAAAAAAAAAAAAAAAACCCAAACAATAAACTCCAAAACAAAAAAAGAAAGAATGTACACTTTTTTTATCTTTTAATAAGTGGAGAGTATGATTAGTTTCTACCACAGAAAAGAAAGAGAAGAATGTGCATTACCTCTAACAACGTACAGTCGCACGCACAGAAAAGCTGATACAATTTTTTCACTTGGTCAATAGCTGCATTTTTATCTGCAGCCTTTAAGGCTAAACCATCAACCACCTTGGCAGCATCTTCATCGGTAATTCCTTGGAAGACATCAATTGGTACCTAAATGAAAGAACAAGTCCCATTAGAAGAGGACAAATGAAGCAGAAGGAAACGCTGACATATATCTATGAAGAATAGGAAAGTAAACCTTTATTATCATGTCAGGATATTTCTCAGCAAGATCTTCAATGCTGGTTCCTCCCTTACTGCAGGCGATTATAATCTGCAAAGTAAAGTGTGAGTAAGCTATAAATGCACGAATAGAGGAAGCAAATCATCCTCAACAAACTCACAAAGGAAGATATGCAGTAAATGCATGAGAGCAGTAAAATAGGAAAAAAAGAAATATAATTTTCTCATCCAGGGAAAACTAAAGCCACACAAGAGGACCTGGCTGCACAATCTTGCAGCTTCTTAGCCTCAAATGACAGCCTCGGAAAATGTACAGCAAACCAAACATTCACATAGAAGTTTAAACCGGAACTTTGAGGTGAACACCATTGTACCATATCATCAAACAACAGCCAAGCTTTGACATTGAATGCGGTCGGTTCCGTGGATTAAGGCAATATTCTATTTTTTGCCAACAAAAAATATCATAAATACAAAAGTATCTTCGATACACAGATGCAATCAAACAAGTAAGCATATGCAAATAAAAAAAAATTGTGCATACATGCATAAACATCAGTCTGAATGTATGTGAAACTAAATTTTCTCCTATATACAGTTCACAATGTAAGTACGTGGGCTTCTATAACATCCCCAACTTTCTCCTTTTCATCCATAGAAACCTCCCTTTCCTATTTTTTTATATTTTTCAAAATTTCGTTACTATTTCACCTTTCCTAAAAGATGCCTTTATCTTTTTAATGACGCATGCATAGCATGCAACTAATTTTTCCTTCGCATATATCCATTCTTTTTACCTCCTCTTTATTTGCCCCCATCAAAACTATCACTACACTACCTGATCTCAAGATGATCGTCATTTGGGAGAAGGTTGTTGCCATATCACTTGACGTCACTCATAAAGGTAACAAAGTCAACTAGATCACCTGGTGCTCAAAATCAGACAAGTCAACTATGGTATGTCTTCGACCAAGAAAACAAAAAAACTATGGTATGTCTGAATTTTATGACGTGGTTGTACTAAAGAGTTACCATTTGACATAGATCCTATGCCACTCTTTTACCATTCAATTATGAAGCTGTCAACTACAATAAAATGTTATAATTAAAGCCATTTCAGTGCGAAGAGTTTCAAACCCTTGACTAGATTAACATCGTGTGATGACTATCAACTCTGTATGTAAGCACAAGGACAAAGAATTAGAGCACCAGTTGCGTAACATTTCTTCATATTGCGTAAAACAGTTCTCCAAGAAACAGGATGTATGGTAAGCATTACGCAGGATTATTATTTGGACCAAAGAGTAAGATGCAAAATTCAAGTTATTTGCATGATGCAAAATTCAAGTTATTCGAGTAATGCAAAATTTAAGTTATTCACATAAAACAGTTCTTCATATGGTTAATGAAAGAAGGGCGGTAGTGGGAGATCGCTAAATAGTCATTATAGTGATGTGAGAAATAGGAAAGAAACCAAATATTGCAGGATCCTTTAGGAACAAATGGCTATGTATCTCAGCCGAGATCAGAATTTGGAGAACTAGAAGGGAGAAAAGGAATGCTAAAGAATACATAGAGAGTCAAAGACATACAGGACCAGCAGTTTTCCGATCCAGAGTGATGGCAAAATACATCTCATTGATAAGGGAAAGCTTTTTGCATATGTAAACCTGCAGGAAGAAACAATGAAGTCATGATAAATGGGAGAGCAGAATCATGAAGCAATTGAAAAGAGAAGACAGGCCCAAAGCAAGAGAATACAGAGCCTATAACAAGAAACAGCAGGAAAAAGCTCACATTTGTTAGAATATGCATTAAACAATTAACAAATTGATAAACTAATCAAACAAAAAGGCTGACACCTACTTGCTATAGGAAATCTAAAACTGAAAAGAAAGCAAGTTCATTAGCCAGGTTTTAATTGTCACCTGTAATATATCTGGGGATGCCCCAGAATAAAAATGACAATCCTGAAAATGCTGACTGAACTGATTGAATCAAACCAAGAAATTCAGTTTTTCTATGTTCAGTTTTGTTTTTAAGCCAAAATTAGGTCTAATTCAGTTCATCAGGTGTAGTCCACAGCAGAAACTAGAGAGAAGATACAGACATGCCTTTATGGAGCCATCCTTTATCTTAGCGGGCATAAAACAACACATTCATTCTTCAACCTAATATCTTTCAATATACCAGACAGGACGTGCCAAAGAGAGATTAGGCACCATAATCAAAGTGAAGTGTTGAATCTGCTCTCTCAGATCATGCATGGCACCGCAACAAGGTCTAACACATAAAAGAGCCATGGTTTTAAACCATGCCTTCATGTGTATCCATTGTTTTCCACTTAATTTGTTTTCTTTTTGCCTTTTGCTGTTCTTGCTCAGCTACAACACCAGAAACAAGCAAATCCAAAACAGAGTGAACCCTATGGCTTTCGTGTATAGTCCAGTCTTGGGTTAAATAATAAGAGAACCAGCAAAAAACTATAGCAAAGTCCATATCCAATCAGCTTCTTTACATTCCACATACACTTGTCTTTTCATAAGGATCAATTTCTCATTCTCATAGTAACCAAAAGTCTAACTGGTTTACGGCCCCCAACCCAGAAAAGATAATCCAAACGAAAAAACAAAAAGCTACTCATCAGTCTATTTTTGTCGTACAAAAACAGAAACACCTTAAACAAACCCTCACTAGATGAAAAACAGAAACACCCTAAACACCCTACAGTGGTACTTCCAGACGTTAACCCATAGAACAAATTTGAAATGAAAAAAAAAAAACAGCCCTATAAGAGTGGCTAAAATGAACAAGTATGTTAACACTCAAAGGGGCATCCTCAAAAATTTGAGGATTCATGTCATCTAGTACGCTACAAGAATAAATATGGATACAAAATGGTGGTAAACGAAAGCAAAATGTTTAAGGAGAAAAGCCTATTCAAAATTGAGTATGCCCAACCTTGCTGACAACTTTTCCTTGATGCCCAGTTTGTTTGGTTACAAGTATCTGTCCAAGCATCTTCCCTGCAACCAACGAATTTTCATGCTGAGAAGTACATATTATATATAGCAGAAAGGCAATAACAAACTTTAAACAATTTCTTCGCTGTTAACAATATCAAATACGCCAGAGGCCAAAATTAATCCCAGCCATCATCTACAATTTTTCTTTCAAGGCCAAATTTATGATATTATCTTGAGTAGAATTTCTTCCTAATTATCCACATGGGGATTTAACCTTAATAAATGCACATATTGATAGGTCAAATTTCTCTAGAAAAACCTAACATGTTTGAAAAGCCCTAAAAAGGAGCACCAAAGTGTGATCTTCTCCATTTTCCCATGTTTATGTTTAGTTGTCCACTTCTACAGGAATGCCCACTCCTTCCACCCATGTTTGGTTACTGGGGTGTTGATAATCCATGTACCATAAGCTTATCCTGTTTCCTTCACACACTTCCATGTGTGCCATCACGGTTCTATATTTACAATTAATTCAAGGATAATTCGGATGTTCTACCACTTCCTTCTCATTCTCAAGTTATTCTTTATCGCAAGCAAACAAAGAAATTGGAGTTCATTCAACTCCACTCTTCCTCTAATTCCATTCCCTAACTCAATTCCATTCAATTGAATCGAATATAATCTAAGTGTAGTTCTCAGGCAATTTATGAACCATACGTTGGAAATTTCAGAAGACATGCAGTTTTCTTGAAGAATGCTTCCATACCAGCTATTTGGTCAGCCTCATCAGCCTTGACAATATGCACTCCGCCTTTGAGCCCATTCTTGAACGTACCCAATCCTCTTCCACCAGCAAGTATTTGGCTTTTGACAACCAACTGCCAAAAAAAGTGCAAAGATGAAGAATTTAGACTGATGTTCAGGCCCTTTTGGCTCAGGTTGGCAGTTCATGTTATTTACAATACCTCATTTTCATTAGGAAACACTTCCTGAATTGCCTTCTTGATCTCCTCAGCAGAAGAAACGGCGACACCCTTCGGGACATTAATGCCATATTTGCCCATTAACTCAGCACCCTGAACTCAAGGTAAACAAAGCCCGGGTCAGGTAGCAGATTAAAAAGCCTTCAGGAAGCATCCTCAAATCATTTGCACAAGCCGACTGCGCAGGAAGAAAAAGAAATGACTCCATTGAGCATCCGCAAGATATTCCCTAAAAGCCGGCACATCATTCATGAATCTCGTTTAGGCAGGTTAATTACCAAACCTTTAAAAATCCGATCAAATCTCTCTAACCCCAAAAACACAGAATTCCAACAAATGAGCAGATCCATAAGCTCGCCCAGCACTCCAACAAAATCAGACATAGACACAACCGCAACTCGGCGGACTCCGGCGCCGTCAAAAGTAAGATGTGAAAACCGTGGCATTTCCTGAAGCAGCAAGAAATCACCGTCTAACAACAAGCACAATCGAAAATCAATCGCACGCGAGCTCTTCGGCCATGCCTCCGCAGACGAAACGCCTAAACATCACGATACTTCGGGCATCTACGCCGTCAACTCGTGATCACGTACGGCGCAGATGCAATCCGAGCGCCTAAAGACCCCAACTTCTCCGGAGACGGATCCCCCGACGAACGACACCGCATCGAGGCAGATCGCGAGAGGGGGGAGAGCGGGGAGGGGAACCTGGTACTCGTGGATGTTCAAGCGGCGGAGCTGGTGGTGCTGCGACTTGCCGGCCACCGCGAGGGTGTTGGAGGCCAGCCGCTTCAGCAACGCTCTCACCATTTTCCGCCTGCCCGCGTCGGTCGGTCGGTCGGTCGGTCGGTCGGTCGGTCGGCGGAGGCGGTGGAAAACCCTAGCCTCGCGGAGAAGATGAAGAATCCACCTCCTCCTCGTCTCCTTCTTGGGTGCCTCTCTTGATTTTGGGAGCAGACAAATTTGAGAGAGAAAAAGTAGGGTCGACAGAGAGAGAGATTACGCCGATCGACGCCCACCCGCTTTTCTGACCGGAGGGCAAGCTAGACCGTCGAAGAAACTGGTGGATCGGGTCGGTTCCAATGCTCACCCGTTTAAATTGATTTTCATGCGATGTAAATATTGTGAGTTATACCCAACCCGATCTATATTACTAAAGTATTTTTGTATTTAACTCGATTTCACACCCAACCCGATCAATGCCCGCTCGCTTTTCTGACCGGATTCGATCGCTGGAGGGCAAGCTAAACCGTCGAACAGGTGGATTAAGTTGGATCGAAAATGGTCTGATCCAAATTGATCTATTTAATTATTTCAATGTGCACAGCTCGACTAAACCATCTTTATATTTAACTCAATATAGAAAACTCATGCCTAAGTTTAGGTGACAGAGTGGAGTGAGAGCAAGAGCGAGATCGAGTGAGAACAAAAAAGAGTGAAGAGAAGTTCATAAAAATTAATTGGATCTGAGTAAGTTGTGAACCTGCCTAACATTTATATTATTTTGGGTTATACCATTCTAATCAATTTATTGGATATAATTAAGTTATATAACAACTCAGTCCATCAAATTTGGGTTAAGAAATGGATTTATGATCCATTTCAATAGGTCTAGGGCAAGCTATCATTTTTTATTTTTTTTACCCATAAAAATCAAATGTTTTTTCGGACAAATAATTTGAAATTTCAATTTCAATGGTAATTCCTTCATGGTCATTTGTAGTTTTGTTTCGTTTTATCTTCTCTACGATTGGGCTCTCAGACAAGTGAGTTCATACTCTATATTGATAATATAGATACACATCCATGGTAAAATAAAGGGTTAATATCACAAAAAACCCCCTAAACTGATACATTTATAATCAATTTACCCCAAATTAATTTTCGACCATGGAAAACCCTCAACTGGTACACATGTGACAAATTTACCTCAAACTAATTTTTTGACCACGAAAAACCCCAAAATGATACACTCGTAACAAATTTACTCTAAAATAATTTTTTAACCACAAAAAACTTCAAACTGGTACACCTGTGATAAATTTACCTCAAACTGGCACACTTATGAGAAATTTACCTTCCGTTAACTTCCATCCAATTTTACCATTAAATTTGTTGATGTGGATGACACATGGTGATGGGGTATGGTGATGTGGCAAGTCCACGTGGAAATCAAAAGGGCAAATACCACGAAAAACCCTAAATTGGTCCGCTAACGGAGGACAAATTTGTCATAAAATTACCATTTTAGGGTAAAATTATCACATGTGTACTAGTTTTAGGTTTTTTTGTGGTAAAAAAATTAATTTTGGGTAAATTTATCACGAGTGTACCAGTTTGGGATTTTTCATGATTAAAAAATTAATTTATGGTAAATTTGTCATGGATATACCAATTTGGGATTTTTTGTAGTCAAAAAATTAGTTAGGAATAAAATTGTCATAAGTGTACCGATTTAGGGTTTTTTGTAATAAAAAAATTAATTTGGAGTAAATTTGTCACAAGTATACCAATTTAGAGTTTTTGTGGTATTAACCCTATAATAAATTAGTCCGCATATTTATGTATTTATATCCATATGACCTTTCTTAATTACCCCTACATTATATAAGAGGTGAGCATAATTCCAGGGTAGAACCTGGAATCTGAGAACCTAACTGCTAAAATCTATAGGTTTTAGATTTCAAGGTATGCAGGGTAGGTTCCAAGTCCAAAAATTAGGGAACTTATTTCAACAGGTAAGTTTCTGATTTTACGTAGGTGGAAGTTGAAACCCAAAACCTTAAATAAGTTTTTTGTATTTTTTTCTTGATCTATATCTTCGTGTGATCTTACGGTATTTCATGGCGTTAAATGATGAGTGTATAATTTAGAATCACTAATCTAAGCTTTTATTTTATGACTTTTTAATATTTTATATTCTCCATGTATTTAAATATAAGTTATGACTAGTGGATCGTAGCAGTAAGTAGTAGTCATTAAAGGTAATAATTCACTGTAATTGTTTAATTAAAATACAGGTAGAACCTGGGTAGATCTTGAAACTGACCTTGAAACCTATGGTAAGGTAGATTTCAAGTTCCAAGATATGTAATGTAAGTTTTAGATTTCAAGTAGAATTTGTATGAAACTTGAAACTGCTAACCTCTGGTATGATTATAAGTAACCACATCCTTAAAACTAAACCACTTCCTCTACCTCAAAGGACGATTACCCAAGAAGCCACAAGGACCATTAAGGATTAATTCACTAACAATTTTCTGAATTTTTATTTTAGCTTTTTGTTCTTTTTTCTTTCCTTTCTTTTCCTAACCCTCGATGGGCAACTAAGAAAAAAACTAAAAAATTAAAAATTATCTACATTAGCATCGATCGTGCCTTATAAGATGGTCAACATTGACTAGATCGTCACATCAGCAATTTTCAGTCAAAATTGACTAAAATGATTAAATTAGCAAATCGTCAAAATTTTTATAATTAAATTGATACAATTAAAAAGTTTAGGATTAAATTAGCCAGATTGAAAGGTTTATGAACGAATTGGCACAAGTGCATTAAGTCTAGAACTTTTTTGGTAATTTTCCCTTTTTAAAAAGTAATGGTCATTATATAATATTTAATGTCTGGGGGTTTAATTCTTCATTTCTATAAAACATAAAAATATTCACAAGTAATTGAATAATAGGGTTAATCCATGATTAATTCTATTTTATGTCATAGCATTCATTATACACTATTATTAGTATTGCATACATTTCATTCAGTTTTCATGCTAGTCCATTGTTGCGCATTAAATTAGAACTTATATAGTCATAGCATTTAAAGTAATCGTGTTTAAGTTAAAGGATTAATACCATGAAAAATTTCAAACTAATACACTTGTAACAATTTTATCCCGAACTAATTTTTTGATCGCCAGAAACCCCACATTGGTACACTTGTGACAAATTTACCCCGGACTATTTTTTTAACCATTAAAAACTCCATACTGATACATCTGTAATAATTTTATCCCGAATTATTTTTTTTACTACCAAAAAAATCACACTGGTATACATGTGATAAATTTACTCCGAACTAATTTTTTTACCATTAAAAATCCCAAACTGGTACACTAGTGACAAATTTACCCTCCGTTAGTTTTTATTAAATTTTACTGTCAAATTACTAAGTTTGATGACATGTGGTAGTTGACGGTATACCAGTTTAGGGTTTTACCCCTTTGTTTGTTACAAGTTTCTCAAATTGGTACACCTATGACAATTTTACCCTCTGTTAGTTTTTGTTAAATTTTACTATCAAATTACTACATTTAATGACACGTGATAGTTGAAGGGTGTTTCAATTTAAGATTTTACCCCTCTATTTGTCACAAGTTTACCAATTTGTTATTTTTTTTATATTAATCCAATTTAAAGGACACTACGGATGGTAAATTTGTCACAAATGTACTAGTGTGGGGTTTTTAATGGTCAAAAAAATTAGTTCGAGGAAAAATTATCATATGTGTACCAGTATGGGATTTTTGGTGGTCAAAAAAATAGTTTGGGATAAATTTGTCAAATGTGTACTAGTTTGGGATTTTTGGTAATATTAATCCTAAGTTAAACGAAAAAAACCCACAAAGAGTTAATTGGCATTGCATTTTATGTATTAATATAAGTTATCCCAAATAGCTTAAATTATACATAAATTATTATTAATATGCATGTTCGGCTTGCATCCTAGCAATTAATTGTCCTTGAATAATTACATTTAGAAATCATGTCTAAGTCATGCATACATCACATTATCGTTTGCCTTTTAGTTGAAGTTCCCATTTCGTGAAGGAAAGGTAAGGTTTTGCTTAGGGCATCAAGGTTCTTTAAATTCATTCGAGTAATTTATTCAACGTTTTGATTGTTAAGTGTTATATACTTGTTTGTTCACCCTCGCATAATCATCTCACACATGTTAATGGTTTAATACTAAAATTGACAAAAAAAATGCTTGCAAAATGTTTTTGAAATAAATAGAAAATGTACCAAAAGTACATTAGATTTTTTTTTGTCCATCTTATCTTTAACTTTTCTCACTCTTTGACTTTTTGTTCTATCTCTTGCAGAGTGCAGAAGCTGAACCCGCACCCATGATACTAGTGTCCCCACCCCCCAAACCCTTTACTAGTAGGACCGCATATCTATTAACGTTGTTAAATTAATCTAGCATAATTAAGTCCACGTATTAGTGAAACTCGGATTTGCAGAAGCAAAATGTACTTCGGCATTTTATTTGGATGTCTAATTGACTCATAAGCGATAAGTGGCGGCTCCAAAAAGGTAAAATTGGTTATGTGTTTAAATTCCAAGTTGCAATTGGTATTCGAAGATCATGTTGTAGCTGACAATACCATCTCTTTAATGTGTAACCATTTGTGTCAGCCTAGTAATCCATTATCCTTCCCTTAGTGGTTCACCTTTGGGAAGATCGCAATAGGCACTAATTGATGAAAACAAGGCATGATGATGCTGGCATCTCGATTAGAATCATGAGAGCACTTTACCGATTCCCTATTATAGGATAGTACTACAATTACCTCAAAAGAGGTCAAGTCTGCCATGTTCTCTAAGGAGTGGTAGAGGAGTTGTGAGATGATAATTTGGCGTAGGATGTAAATCATATTGGTGATCCAAGATAGAGGTGAATATGAGGGTCAAGTAGCGTAGGTAGAAATTGGCCAAAGTTGTGCTACAGAAAGTGTAAGGGTCAAGTGAATTGCTTTTGAGTGTCACGAAAAGAAACTCATGGAGAGAGATTGTCCAAAATTGAGAAACATATGCGGTAGGTACGATGGCACAAGCAATTGGCAAATGTTGCCGTAGAAAGCAACAATGATGCAAACTATTCCCACCAAAACAATTGGTCCTAGTCAGTTCTTTTGTAAATCAGAAAGTAACGATTTAATAAATTAGACTGAGCCCTTCTTCCCAAAACACTAAAATTTGAATATTTGAAGAAATTTATTCTGTCAGTGTTATTTAATTCAATTAGGTACTTCTTATCCAAATAAGGAAAAATCAACTTATTTCTCCAATTGATTTCTTTTATATTTTATATGTGGAGAAAAATATTAGTGAACTTCAAGGAGTTTAAAATGTTTTTTTTTTGTAAGGAAGGAGTTGAAGGAAGCTTTCAAAGGAGTTGAAAATGTTGAAAGCTTCCTAGGATGGATAATTGTGTTGTATATTTTTTCTAGCTTTTTAATTTTCTTTTCCCCTAAATTTTTGTTATTTTTAAATAAGGATGATTTCTTATTTGTTTGGAGTGACATTTGATTTTAATTTTTAACTTTTTCATATTTTTCAAGGTGCTTGTTTTGGCCTTTTTTTCATTATAAATCCTTTAAAAGTTGTAAATTCACACACAAATTTTTCATCATATAATAAAAATTGTAAAGTACAAAAGTTACTTTTAACTTTTTAGAAGCTGTAAGGCATAAAATGATTTGACATTTGTTGGGAAAACTCTTTATACTGTTTTGAAGACAACAAAATAATGAAAAGCTAGTAATTTGTGCAATAATGGTATAGAATCAGATGATAGATGCATATGTCAATATGCATATGAAGTCCTAATATGGTTGTCTAAAAGTTTGGGCGTGCTCTCTCTCTACTTGTGGTGTACAAAGTATTGGATGTATGTGTCTAAAGTTAGATGGACCTTAGTAAATGGTGAACAAATTGTAGAAAGAGGTTACTAGTGAAACTTAGAAGGAACAGTCCAAGGTGAACAGCTAAATTGAACCAAAAGGCATCAACATGCTTGGAAAAACCAAAGAGCATATGGTGAACAGCCAGTTCATAGTCAAGCAAAACAAGATTGAAGGGACCGGGTAGAAATTGCTCATGCTATCTAGGGGTGAGCATCGGTCCGGGGTTAACCCGGGACCGGTCCAACCCGACCAATCTTGATCCAGTTCAAAAGGGACTAGGCCGGTTCTTGGTTTTGGGGTCGCAGGTGTCGCGACCCTAAAAATTTTTTATCAATTTCTTTCGGGGCTAATGGATTATTAAGATTAAACTTAACTCGGGCCCTCCCAAGCCCTACCAATTTGCAACTCAGGGTTTAAGTTCTTAACATGCAAATGCTTTCATGCTTGGAGTCGCCACTAATCAATTTACGGTAGGCTGATTAGAAATCTAAATAAAACATAGGGAGATATGTTTTATTCCTACGAACCAGATATTCTAAGCCGGGGGACTTGATTACGCTAGATCTAGTCTAACGCCCTTTCGGTACCTTTTCATTTCAAAAATATTTTGGCAAGTAGTTTGGATCCATTTTAACTTATGTCACTAACATGTGAGGTATTCATGCGGGTGCGCAAACCACCAATTTAACACCCATAAATCAAAGTATTAAATAAATTGCAAGTTGGGAAGAATTACTTACCTCGAACCAACGCAAGCATCTGCATTGTTAGCTAGAAAATCACATCAATCAATTCTAATATGATTTCTAGTTAACAAGCATTCACTCAATTTCTTTTTTTTTTGGATTTTCACTTTATTTAAATGAAATCTAGCCTATATGCAATGACGTGTAAAAATATGACATGCGAATTAATGCAACCTAACATGCAAACTATATGTCATGCGACGACGTGACTTAATTCTAATGACGTGCAATGATGTATTTTTTTTGTATTTTTTTAAAAGAAATTCGGAATTAATGAAAATGCCTAAAATAACATGCAACCTAATGACTTCTATTTTTGGTATTTTCTGTTTAAAATTCGAAATTCAAAAATACCTAAGTTAACATGCAATCTATGATGACTTAATCTACCCTAGAATGATTTATTTTTGGGATTTTTGATTAAAAATTCGGAATAATAAAATAACGTGAATAATCCATTAGGATTTGAAATAATACCTAATTTAAATTAGGAAACTTGCCACGTTACGTCTTAATTTAAATTAGATATTTATCTTATCCTTCGGGATATATTCAAAAACCCTAGACATGCAAAAATTCTAATTTAAATCTCAAAACAGAAATTTTTTTGGGTTTTCTTTTTATTTGAAAAGGAAAGAAATCAAAACAAGGATAACAATCAAACTCAAATCAACCACGCAATCCACCAAATTCGTTTCAAACTCGGATTAGGCACAAAAATCAAATTATCGGTCATATCTAAAGGGTTATAGATATTAACAGATAATCGATTATTCAAATTTGGAAAGCTAATGAAATTTATCATCGTATCTAAGTGATTATAGATAGGATGATAATTTCCCGTACCGCCGCGTATCGGACTTTAGGGTTAAAGTCGGATAGACGTCCAGATACGTTGCTTAAATTAGGAAATTTTCCTAATTTGAATATTTTTAATATCATGGATATCAAACATTATCCTAAAGCTATCTAATATTCCAACGTGATAATCATGCAATATTCAAAATACTCAAATTAGGAAATTGGAACATTCAGAAAATTCATTAGATAATCATCTTACCTAATTTGGATAATTCCTAATTTGAACTCGGATCGGGATCGAGCTCGACTTCGGATCGGATTGCGACAAATGACGACGACGGGACACGGCCGGCGACGGGACGGCACCGGCGTGGGGACGAACAGCAGCAATGGCACGGCTGTTCCGGCGGGTTTACTCTGGATGACGTGGACGTTAGGCGCGTTGGTCTGGGCGGCTCGGGTGGAAAATTTCAAGACTGCACGATTCCGGAAAAATAGGCGTAACTTCCTCAATACACGTCGGATTGACCCGATTCCAAAAGCCACAGATTAAGGACTCGTAGATCTACAACTTTCGTGTTTTGAGTTTCCTCAAATAAGCTCTGTGGAGTGAGCGATTATGGGAGGAATATGCTGCTGCTTTGTAGATGCCAGGAAGGAGCCACGATCAACTTGCTGTTGGCGTTGAACTAAGAGGTCTTCATGCACGTCCTTGGCATCTTCTGCATGAGCATGAAGAAACAGCACCAGCAGCAACAGAACATTGATTGGGAAAGCTATGACCGCCTCTTTTGTTGACCAATTTTATTCCTTCTCGCGTGCTCCTCCACCTTTGCGTGTGTTTCTCACGGAGGAGGTTGATGGTCGCCGCTGCTTCGGGACGAGTCTTCAACTGGGCAGGGAACAACTTGTCTGATGTTGCGTGAAGATGATTTAGGCGTTCAAGGTGACCACGAGGAAGAGCAGCAATGTCGGGAATAAACTATGGAATCCTTCGGGCGCTGCGGGACAGCAGTGGCAGCGACTCGGGCACGGCGGAGGGGGCAACGCAGACGCGGCGGATGCGCCCGTGCTCAAACCGACTCTCTCTCTCTTGCTCTTTACTTTCGCTCACCAAAAATTCTGATCTGAATCGTCTTGTCCTCCGTATCTCAAAACTCTCTCTTCTCTAAGGAAAAACTGATCTGAAATTTTCACCCCCTTTATTTCTGACCTAATCTTATGCTTATATAGTACTAATTTAGGTCAATTTAAATGGATTTTATGTCCTAATGGGCTCAGGCTTGGGCTTAGGTTTAATGGACTGAATTAACTTAGGCTTTTGATTAATTAAACCCAACATATCAGATTGAACCCAAATTAAATCGACCGAGCCCGTTTGATATTGAAATTCTCGCCCCTTGAATTCCGAGCGAGCCGAGTCTCGTCCGATAAAATTTAAGCTCATTCGCCATCGTCGGTTCGATGCAAAATGCAATTAAACTAAATGAAGCTAAACTATATGTTATGCAATTTAAATATTTTTGTTTATGGGTTAAAATTTAATCCCTAATTTTCTATGCAAATTAACACTAAATAATGCGCCGAAATTTAGGTGTCAACAGCTGCCCCTCTTTGAGTGGAGGCTCGCAGAGGTTTCGCTCAAAGACTGAGACCTAAATTTAAACTATGCAAAATGATAAATGATGATGATGATTTGTTTTTTTATATATAAAATGATGCATGATATGCAAGCAATAAGGAACGTATGTTAAGGCTTCTCACTTCATGCGGAGCAGTGAAAGAGTCTTACATACATATCGCACAAAAAAGCATCCAAGCGAATGAAAGCTTTATAATGCTGAGGACTCTCTCAATCTCCAAACTTCTGATCAACTGGAAGTAAGGTTTTCGAAGTATTGAATTGCCTATCCGTTACCTGCAATTTCTTACAGATGCGAAATAGCGCATGATATGAAGAAACAAAGGGATGTATTGATTGGTGTGCTTCGTACTCCACTTAGCGACACCAATTGAGAAACTATGCCACCTATCCTGCTAGGTGAACATAAAATGAGATAGGGTGTGCTGTGTACTCCACTTGGCAACACCAAATGAGAAGTTGTGCCGTCTATCCTGCTAGACGAACATGAAACGGGATGCTATGCCACTTATCCTGCTAGGTGAACAGATGATTAGATATTACGACGTCTATCCTGCTAGACGAATAAAGGATTGGGGTGTTACGCCGCCTATCCTACTAGACGAACATGAGATTGGGGTGTTAGGCCGCCTATCCTGCTAGGCTAACAAAAGACTGAGGTATTATGTCGTCTATCTTGCTAGACGAACAAAAGACCGGGGTGTTACGTCGTCTATCCTGCTAGACGAACAAAAGACCGGGGTGTTACGTCGTCTATCCTGCTAGACGAACAAAAGACCGGGATATTATGCCACCTATCTTGCTAGGTGAACATGAGACTGGATATTACGTCGTCTATCCTGCTAGACGAACAAAAGACTGGGGTGTTATGCCGCCTATCCTGCTAGGCTAACAAAAGACTGGGGTGTTACGTCGTCTATCCTGCTAGACGAACAAAAGACTAGGGTGTTACGTCGTCTATCCTGCTAGACGAACAAAAGACTGGGATATTATGCCACATATCCTGCTAGGTGAACATGAGACTGGATATTATGTCGTCTATCCTGCTAGACGAACAAAAGACTGGGGTGTTATGCCGCCGCGTACTCCACTTGGCGAACATAAAATGGGATGTGCTTCGTATTCCACTCACCAACATCAATTGGGGTGTGCCGCGTACTCCACTTGGCAACACCATGAAAAACCATGCCGCCGCGTACTCCACTTGGCGAACATGAAATGGGATGTGCTTCATACTCCACTCAGCAACATCAATTGGGGTGTGCCGCGTACTCCACTTGGCAACACCATGAAAAACCATGCCGCCGCGTACTCCACTTGGCGAACATGAAATGGGATGTGCTTCATACTCCACTCAGCAACATCAATTGGGATGTGCCGCGTACTCCACTTGGCAACACCATGAAAAATCATGCCGCCGCGTACTCCACTTGGCGAACATGAAATGGGATGTATGTCACCTATCCTGCTAGGCGAACAAAAGATGGGGGCTGGACGATTGCTCGAATAGGTTAGGGATACCTGGATGGTCAAAAACATCCAAGGGATAGAGATATACTTACCTGGTGATATCTCCGACTTTCGAGAGTGTGTCACCTGCTAGACACAGTTTTAAATTAAGCAACATGTAATATGCATTTGCACTATCAAGAACACATATACACATGCACTATGAATTCAACTGGTTTTCATGCACGATGGTTTTGTCAAATCGGCATTACAAACTCCGTTGGGAAAAATCATGACAAGACAATCCGAACTCACAAGCGGATATCTTGAAAATGTCAAATGAGGGACTTTCGATCCGAAAGGACTTTTCTCTCATTATTATCAAAAAGACTGATTTATGGAGAATCACTCATTTTCACTTTTATCATGTCAACAAGGGTCTGAGTACTCTCGCAAGCGGTACGACCTTACTAATCCAAAAGGTCTTTACCAGGACTGTAACATGGGCTTGGTCAATGGTTGAGCAAAGGGGACTCTTCGAGTCGAGGTTATTGAAAGAAAATACTTTGCAATTGTCTCCGGGTCTACAAGTCAAGAACCCTGCAAAATGAGATAAAAATGGACCTGCTCGCACTTCTTCGAGCTAAGCTTGTAAACATCGGAAACTCTACGTTAATTCAAGTGCCCTAATATGAAGAGACTTTGCAAGGGACGTAACGTAGGCTAGGCTCATGGGTTGATAAATGAATGGATCATTAGGCTCAAAATGTGTATGATTTGGGTGAATAGGTTGGTGATCATCTTGGCATTGTCACCGGTCTTCTTCTTCGTCAGAGATTTTCTTCTCGGTAATTGTCCCTTTGGCTTCGAGAGTTCATCACTTGGTTCCTTTGAGACTACTCAACTAGAGATTTTGACATGTCATATCCCGACATTTTCATTGGGCATTGGCCTTGCTTTTACCAGGCACACTGCTTTTTCTTGCCCCTTTTTTTTTTTTTTGACATTTGCTCTTTACAAGGTAAGCACTAACCAGCTAATCTGACTGAATGACTTGCTGTTTGAACTCAAAAGCCTCTTGTCTTCAGTTGACACTCCTGATACTCTGCTTGAACAATGATGACTTTTGCCTTGCCCCAGTGTGGGGGATGATCACCAACTGGGTTTATATGAAACGAATTTGTAGGCTCAATTTGGCTCAACAAAGGGTAAAAATGTGTGTAGGATAGAGAAAGAAACGCTCTTCGTCATCCTAAGGCACTTGAACTTCGCATAAATTCATCTGAAAAAGCAACACTCGAAGATTGATGCAAGTGAGAGCAAGATGATTTCTATTCATTTTTTACCATACGACACTGATTTACCTCCGGTTTGCCCCGATGTGGGGTGGTTCTTGACAGGGGTAATTTGAATGAATTTCTCCAACTGTTTAGGCTCAAAATGGTTGAACAATGGATAACCTGTAGTGTTTGAGGTAGAGAAATGAAATGCCTCTTGTCATTTCGGTCACCGTACCTTTTGCGAGAGAACTCTTTACTTTGCAGTCATGGAAATTTTTCCACTCCACTCGCTGGGGATTTTTTTTTCATTTTTCTCACTGGGGATTAATGCATGGGACAGTGTGTAGGATATGGCTTGCCTTTCATCGTCCCGATGTACCTCATTCGACATACTCAATTCATTTTGCATGAGTTATCAAATTATCATGAGAGATTTCCCCTTTGAAATCGATAATGCAAATTGACAAAATGATAATGTAGAATTTAAAACCAATGCACACATTTCAACTTGACATGAAATTCATTGAAATCATTTATTCATCAATGAAATATTTGCAATTCAGAACATAAAACCAAACATTGGAAAACTTTTGCTGCAAAATGACAGGTTTTATCATGGATAATACATTTTTACAGCATCAGAATTGATAGGATTGGAAAACTCACGACCATCTATCTCTGCGAGAATCAGGGCACCTCCAGGAAGTACCTTCTTAACTACATATGGACTTATGTAGTTTGGAGCAAATTTACCTCCGTGAACAGGAAAGATTGGCAGCATCTTCCTTAGGACTAGATCATTTACCTCGAAATGTCTCGGACGCACCTTTGATTGAAAGACTTACCTATGCATGCGGCAACTAGATCGAGCGTTTCGTCTCACTCTCGGGAAGAGTTGCCCCTATCTTCACCTCTTTGGGTTCTCCGGAATCACTCAGATTGACGGTGATAGTCTGGTATGATGTGGGGATTTTGGGCTTTCATGATGTTTTAGGTCGCGCTGAAGATCTGAGGAATCATCGAATTCGCCGGCATCATCGGGGTCAGGCTCGACAGCATATAATTCATCAAATTGAACCGTTCCCATACCCTCATGTGTCACAAGATTGCCCCTGAAACATAAAGTAGGGGATTCAGAAGGACAAACAGGGGTAAACATTGCATTTTTTTTTTGTAAATTTTTGTTTGTTGATTCTTTTTTTGTTTTTTCTGAAATTCATTTTGAAATGGTTTTAACACGAGGAAGCATGAAGAAGCCCAGGCCTCAAAATTCTCCTTGGCTATATTTTCTTTTATCGGTTGGATATCATCACCGGGCTGGTTTGATGTACCTCAACATGCCCTCAAAAAATGAAAACAACTTGTAATTTCATTGATAATTTCAAAATGAATTACATTTATTGAATGGAAATTGCAACAATCAAAACCTAGAAATGGAAATGAAAACAGCACCCAAAACGGGGCAAATCCTAGAAAGCAATAAAAATTCCCACGAAGGGGAATGTGCGGAAAAGTAAAGATTTTACTCTTGTGGGCCTGTGCCCATTCCCTTTAACGGTCCTTTCTCGACAGCTCCAATGAAGACGTCATCGAACAGGGTAGTGATTCCCTCTATCGCATCGTCGGGGTCTTCTATATTTAGAGGCGTTGGATCGTCCATACCTCCCCATCCGTCAGGGACAACGTCACGGGGATCCAAATAAAAGCTTGGGGGCGCCGAGTACTTCACATAGTAATCAAACTTGCCACTCGGTTGCCCCAACGTGTCGATCACTTCCATCTCCTCGAACATCATCTTCGCAGGACCCGGGAACGTGATCCAGATATTTGGAACTATGAGAAGATCGTCTCGGCCTTGGTAGAGCCACGAAGCACGGAATGTGAAGGCCCCAGTATCCAAGAGGTCTTGAATCTTGTACTTCAGAACATAGCAGTTGTCGCGACCTAAAATTCAGTTCTCAGGCTAATGGATTACTAGGTCAATTGAATTAACTAACCTAGTTCGAGTTCTCCCAAACTCTACCAAATCGCAACTTAGGTCCAATTGTGAACATGCAAATATTTTCATTCTTGGAGTCGCCACTAATCAGTTTGTGGTAGGTCGATTAGAAACCTAAACAAAACATAGGGAGATATGTTTTATTTCTACGAACCAGAGATTCTAAGTCCGGGGACTTGATTACGCTAGATCTAGTCTAACGCCCTTTCGGTACCTTTTCATTTCAAAAATATTTTTGGCATGCAGTTTGGATCAATTTTAGCTTAGGTACTAACATGTGAGGTGTTCATGCGGGTGCGCAAACCACCAATTTAACACCCAATAATCAAGGCATTAAATAAATTGCAAATTGGAGGAATTACTTACCTCGAGTCCATGCAGCATCTGCATTGTTAGCGAAAAATCATACAAACAATCCTAATATGATTTCTAATTAACAAAGCATTCACTCAATTTCTCTTTTTTTGGATTTTCACTTTATTTAAATGAATCTTAAACTATATGCAATGACGTGCAACAATGACATGCGAATTAATGCAACCTAACATGCATACTATATGTCGTGCGACGACGTGACCTAATTCTAATGACGTGTGAATGAACATTTTTTGGTATTTTCTAATGAATGAAATTCGGAATTAAATGAAATTCGGAATTAAAAACATGCCTAATTTAACATGCAACCTAATGATTTCTATTTTTGGCATTTTCTGTTTAAAATTCGAAATTCAAAAATACCTAAATTAACATGCAATCTAAGATGATTTAATCTATCCTAGAACGACTTATTTTTGGGATTTTTGATTAAAAATTCGGAATAATAAAATAACGTGAATAATCAATTAGGGTTTGAAATAATACCTAATTTAAATTATGAAACTTGCCACGTTACGTCCTAATTTGAATTAGATATTTATCTTATCCTTCGGGATATATTCAAAAACAACCTAGACATGCAAAAATTCTAATTTAAATCAAAACAGAAAATATTTTTGGGTTTTCTTTTTATTTGAACAGGAAAACAATTTAAAACAAGGATAACAACCGATTCAAATCAACCACGCGATCCGCCATATTCGTTTCAAACTCGGATTAGGCACAAGAATCAAATTATCGGTCATATCTAAAGGGTTATAGATATTAACGGATAATTGATGATTCAAATTTGGGAAGCAAATTAAAATCATTATCGTATTCAAATAGTTATGAATAGGATAATGATTCTCCGTACCGACGCGTATCGGACTTTAGGGTTAAAGTCGGATAGTCGTCCCGATACGTTGCTAAATTAGGAAACGATTCCTAATTTGAATATTTCAAATACTGCGGATATGAACATTATCTTAAAGCAATCCAATATTCCAACGTGATAATCATGCAATATTCAAAATACTCAAATTAGGAAATTAGATATTCTGAAAATTGATTGGATAACATTCACTTACCTAATTTGAAATATTTCCAAATTTGGAATTGGATCGGGATTGCGTTTTGCGGATCGGGATCGGGATGACGACGGCGACGAGATCGGCACGGCACGGCACCGGCAGGGTCGTTCACGGCGGTGGCGCTACGTGAACAGCGGCTGACCGAGGACGGCACCGGCGACGGGACAACACCGGCGAGAAGCTTGGCGCGGCGGCGGGCACTGTTCCGGCTCAGCAACAGTTCCGGCGGGAAGGGGCAGCGGCCTCTCCGATGACGGTCGGCCTGAGGACTCCGGCAGGAACAAGGCGGTGCGGCTGCTGTGGGCGCCGGAGGTTGACTGTTCCGGCGTGCGTGGGGGTGCTGTGGATGTCAGGACAGCGACACACGGCGGCGAGAGGCAGGGACAGCGGCGGCAGGACCTCCGGTCAGGGACAGCGATCAGCGTGGAGGGAGGAACAGCGGTTCCGGCGTGGCTGCAGGCGAGAGGCGGTTCACGGTGAGGCTGGGGCGGCAGAGCAGCGGGCGGCTACACACGGTGGTGCAAGGCTGGCGGGCGGAGGAGCAGCAGCATCAGGCGGGCGTCGGTGCAACTCCAAGCACGGCAGCAGCAGTCGGCAAGGCTGCTGAGGCGCGGCGGACAGCGACGTCAGGCAGGCGAAGGGTGGCGGCGGACGGCGGTGCGCGGGCAGCACGGTGGAGGACTCGCCGGCCTTCCTCTCTCCTTCTCCCTCTCCAATTTTCTCACGTGTCTCTCTCTGAAATTTTCTGATCTGTATATTGTGTGTGTCCCCCCTTAATTTGACCTAATAACATGTATATATAGACTAATCTAGGTCAAATTAAATGGGCTCAATTAACCTAATGGGCTTAGGCTTGGGCTTAGGGCTTAATTAGCATTTAAATGGGCTGAATTAACTTGGGCTAAGCCCAAATTAAAACAACCAAGCCCACGTGACGTGCAATTCTCGGCCCTAGCATTCCGAGCGAGCCGAGTCTCGTCCGATAAAATTTAAGTTCGCTTGCCATCGCCAATTTGATGCAAATGCAATTAAACTAAAACTATATGCTATGCAATTTAAATATTTTTGTTTAGGGGTTAACAATTAATCCCTAATTTTTCTATGCAAATTACGACTAAATGATTGTCGGTAAAATTTAGGTGTCAACAGCTGCCCCTCTTTGAAGGTGAGCTCGCAGAGGTTGCATTCAAAGATTAAATGATACCTAAATTTCAACCATGCAAAATGCAATGAATGTTATTTTTGTCGGGATTATGAGTCCCATTTTGAATGCAATAAGAAATGATGCGTGCTGACATGAAAAGAAAACATACCTGGAATTACTTACCTGACTGGAGCGAGATAATGCAATTCAAGGCACAACTCTGACTGGAATATTGTTTGGCAAATGTCTGGGCTCAGTCCCATAGGTATTGCCTGATAAACTGTTGATGAGTGTCGGTGATCTGCGGTTAAGTCAAAACACGCGAACACGAAGAAAGCTCAACGTATCCAATCATCACCTGGATTCGTGAGATAAAAAAAGTGTAAAAACGTTCCGACCTTTACAAACCACCTATACATCGCCATAGGTATTTGTAAAGGTTTAGCCGCTGCGCCTATACATCGCCATAGGCGCGTCACGGGGGAACTAAGAGGATATTCCGACCCTTATGAGACACCTATACATCGCCATAGGTACTCATATGGATTTAGCCGCGTCACTTATACATCGCCATAAGTGAGACACGGGGGAAAACCTGGGGGTTGAGGGAATATTCCGACCTTTATGAACCACCTATACATCGCCATAGGTATTCATGAAGATTTGGCCGCTCCACCTATACATCGCCATAGGTGAGTTGCGGGGGAATATCCGGGGGAGAGAGTATTCCGACCTTTATAAGATACCTATACATCGCCATAGGCACTTATAAAGATTTGGCCGCCGTACCTATACATCGCCATAGGTATACCGCGGGGGAATACTCGAGATTAAAGAATAATTCCGACCTTTACTAGACATCTATACATCGCCATAGACACTAGTAAAGATTTGGCCGCTTCACCTATACATCGCCATAGGTGAGTTACGGGGGAATCTTCTTGAGATTAGAGAAAAATTCCGACCTTTACAAGATACCTATACATCTCCATAGGTATTTGTAAAGATTTGGCCGCGGCACCTATACATCTCCATAGGTGTCTCACGGGGGAATCCTCTCGAAATTGTGTGAAAACAATGATTTTGGTGAACAAGCGGGCTAGCCCGAATGTTCGAGGGTTCCTTGACAAAGTACCTGGATATCATCAGAGGTACCTGAAAAGGCTTGATCAATAAATACCTGAACATCATCAAAGGCATCTAGAGATCGTAACAAACTGATTCAATGTGGGGGCCTGACGATTGCTCGAACAGGTTAGGGATATAGAGATATACTTACCTGGCGATATCTCTGACTCCTGAGAGTGTGCCTCCTATTAGACACGACTTTAAACAACATAGAATATGCATTCATGGACAAGCAAGAACACTCATATTCATGCACTATGATTCCAACTGGTTTTTCCATGCACGATGGTTCTGTCAAATCGGCATTATAAACTTCGTTGGGGAAAAATCATGACAAGACAATCCCAATTGACAAGCGGGTGTCTTGAAAATGTCGAATGAGGGACCTTCGATCCGAAAGGACTTTCTCTCATTCTCATCGAAAAAGGCTGATTTATTTGAGAATCGCTCATTTGCACTTTCATCATGTCAACAAGGGTCTGAGTATTCTCGCAAGCGGTACGACCTTACCAATCCAAGAGGTCTTTACCAGGACTGTAACATGGGCTTGGTCAACGGCTTATCAAAGGGAACTCTTCGAGTCGAGGCTATTGAAAGAAAATACTCTTCAATTGTCTTCTGGTTTACAAGTCAAGAACCCTGCAAAATGAGACAGAAATGGACCTGCTCGCACTTCTTCGAGCTAAGCTTGTAAACATCTGAAATTCTACGTTAGTTCAAGTGCCCTAATCTGAAGAGACTTTGCAAGGGACGTAACGTAGGCTAGGCTCATGGGTTGAGAAATGAACGGATCATTTGGCTCAAAATATATGATTGGGGTGAATAAGTTGGTGATCATCTTGGCATTGTCACCGGCCTTCTTCTTCACCAGAGATTTTCTTCTCAGTAAATACTCCATTGGCTTCGAGAGTTCATCACTTGATTTCTCTAAGACTTGTCTACTGGGGATTTTGACATGCCGTGTCTTGACACTTTCATTGGGCATTGGCCTTGCTTTTACCAGGCACACTGCTTTTCTTGCCCCTTTTTTTGACTGCTTACAATGTAAACACATAGCCTATCTGACTGATTGATTGACTCGCTGTTTGAACTCAAAAGCCTCTTGTCTTCAGTTGACACTCCTGATACTCTGCTTGAACAATGATGACTTTTGCCTTGCCCCAGTGTGGGGGATGATCACCAACTGGGTTTATATGAAACGAATTTGTAGGCTCAATTGGGCTCAACAAAGGGTAAATGTGTGTAGGATAGAGAAAGAAATGCTCTTCGTCGTCCTAAGGCACTTGAACTTTCGTATGAATTCATCTGAAAAAAGCAACACTTGAAGATTGATGCAAGTGAGAGCAAGATGATTTCTATACATTTTTCACCATATGATGCTGATTTACCTTCGGTCTGCCCCGATGAGGGGTGGTTCTTGACAGGGGTAATTTGAAAGAATTTTCTCGAGTGTTTAGGCTCAAAGGGGTTGAACAAGGGATAACCTGTACTGTTTGGGATAGAGAAATGAAATGCCTCTTATCATTTCGATCGCCGTACCTTTTGCGAGAAAACTCTTTACCTTGCAAATATGGAATTTTTCCACTCAACTCCCTGGGGATTTTTCATTTTTTCTTACTCAACTCACTGGGGATTTATGCATGGGACAGTGTGTAGGATAGGGCTTGCCTTTCATCGTCCCGATGTACCTCATTCAACACGTTCAAGTCATTTTCGTGAGTTATTAGATTGTCTAAATAGACTTCCCCCTTTGAAGTCGACAATACTGATTAACAAAATAATCATGCAGAAATTAGAGCCAATGCACACATTTCATCTCAAAGTTGATTGAAATCATTTATTCATCAGTGAAATGTTTGCAATTCAAAGTATAAGACCCGATACTGAAAAACTTTTGCTGCAAAATGTGAGATTTTATCAAGGATAGTACATCTTCACAGCATCAGCGTTGACAGGATTGGAAAACACACGACCATCCATCTCTGCAAGAATCAAAGCACCTCCAGGAAGTACTTTCTTAACTACATATGGGCCGATGTAGTTTGGAGCGAATTTACCTCCGGGAACAGGGAAGATTGGCAGCACCTTCCTTAGGACTAGATCATTTACCTCAAAGTGTCTGGGACGCACCTTTTGATTGAAGGATCTAGCTATCCTCTGCTGATAGGTTTGACCATGGCAAATGGCTCTCAACCGCTTCTCATCAATTAGGTTCAGCTGCTCCTGTCTTTGCCGCATCCATTCCGCTTCAGACAACTCCACTTGGGATAAAACACGCAGGGAAGGGATCTCCATTTCAACGGGCAGAACGGCTTCCATGCCATACACCAGAGAAAAAGGGGTTGCACCGACAGAGGTTCGAATGGAAGTTCGATATGCCATCAATGCAAATGGCAATCTCTCATGCCAGTCACGATAATTCTCGGCCGTTTTAGCCAAGATCTTCTTGATGTTTTTGTTAGCGGCTTCAACTGCTCCATTCATCTGTGGACGATAGGGAGATGAATTCAAATGCCGGATCTTGAACTCATCGAACAACTGGTCCACGAACTTGTTGTTCAAATTTGTCCCATTATCGGTGATAATAGCCTCGGGAACACCATAGCGAGCGATTATGTCTCGCCTGATAAATCTCACAACATTCTTTGCAGTGACGCTCGCATAAGATGCCGCTTCAATCCATTTAGAGAAATAATCAATTGCAACCAGGATGAAACGGTGTCCATTTGACGCCTTGGGGTTAATAGGACCAATCACATCGATGCCCCACATTGAAAAAGGCCATGGCTCGGACAGCTGGTGCAACTCTGTGGGGGGAACATTTATCTTATCCCCGTGAACTTGACAGCTATGACATCTTCGAACGTGCTGGATACAGTCACTTTCGAGACTAAGCCAATAATAACCCAGCCTCATGATCTTCTTGGCTAACATGTGACCATTCATATGTGGACCACATACCCCCTCGTGCACTTCTTGCATGATTCTGGTGGCTTCAGCTGCGTCTACACACCTTAACAGGATCGAATCATGAGACCTTTTGTATAGCTTTTCACCACTGACAAAGAATTTTGAGGCCATTTTCATTATATATTTCCTGTCAGCCAGAGTGCTTCCCTCAGGAAATTCTTGTCTCTGAATGTAGTTCATGATGTCGTAATACCATGGTCTTTCATCAGGTTCTCCAGTCACAGCCATACAGTAGGCCGGTTTTGCTAGGACTTCGATCTTCAGGGGTTCTACCTCTACTCCACCGGTCACTTGCAGCATGGAAGACAGCGTAGCTAGCGCATCAGCGAACTGATTGTGGGACCTCGCCAAATACTCGAAGGAAATGTCTTCAAATTCCTTTATGATTTCTTCGAGGTATTCATGGTATGGCACTAGCTTGGTGTCTCTCGTCTTCCATTCTCCCAGAGTTTGCAGAATAATCAGAGCAGAATCACCAAACACCTTTAACTTGGTTATCCCCATTTCAACTGCGGCTTGAAGTCCGAGGATACAAGCTTCGTACTCGGCTATATTATTAGTGCATGGGAATACCAGCTTTGCTGCCACTGGATAATGCTGTCCATCCGGGGATATTAAGACTGCCCCAGTACCGGAACCAGTTAAGTTCACGGCTCCATCGAAGAACATAGTCCACGCGTCTTCCTTTATCACTAAAATGCGGTCCTCTGGGGAATATCCATCATCATCCGAGATTCCAGGATTCTCAGCTAACACATCAGCAATCACTCGGCCTTTAACTGATTTCTGTGACATCATCTGGACATCAAACTCTGAGATCAAAATCTGCCACTTGGCTAGCTTCCCTACCAAAGCCGGTTGATCAAGTAAGTACTTGATGGGATCATTCTCAGTCACTAGGAGAGTCTGGTGATGCAGTGTATACTGTCTCAACCGATGGAGCACCCACACTAGTGCAGCGCAAGTCTTCTCGACTTCAGAGTAGTTCAATTCCGAGACAGTAAACTTCTTGCTCAAATAATAAATGGCTCGCTCCTTCCCATCTCCTGGATTTTTCTGGGCTAACATAACTCCCAGAGACTCGCTGTGGATCGTGAGATAGAGAATCAGAGGCTGCCCCGGCACTGGAGGGACTAGCACTGGTGGTTTCATCAAGTACTGCTTCAGCTCACTAAATGCTTCTTGACAATTATCATCCCATTCCACCTGAGCATTCTTCCTTAGAAGCTTGAAGAACGGTTTAGCAGTTTCGGAGAGCTGGGAAATGAACCGAGCTATATAATTCAGTCTGCCCAGGAGGCTGCGTACTTCTTTCACGGTGGATGGGGGTTGTAGCGCACATATAGCCTTCACTTTGGAAGGATCGATTTCAATGCCCTTACTGCTTACTACGAACCCAAGTAGCTTGCCCGACGTTGCCCCGAATACGCACTTGGCTGGGTTGAGACGGAGCTTAAATTCACGAAGTCGGTCAAACAGCTTCTTCAGGGTATCAACATGACTCTCTCCGGGTCGAGACTTGGCAATCATGTCGTCAACATATATCTCAATCTCCTTGTGCATCATGTCATGGAAAAGAGTGACCATGGCGCGTTGATATGTTGCCCCGGCATTTTTAAGGCCGAAGGGCATGACCTTATAGTGAAACGTTCCCCAAGGGGTAATAAACGCCATCTTCTCCTTATCACCCTCCTTCATTCTTATCTGATTATAGCCCGAGAAACCATCCATGAAAGAGAATAGCTCGAATCCAGCAGTACTGTCTACCAGAACATCTATGTGCGGTAATGGAAAGTCATCTTTAGGGCTAGCCTTGTTCAAGTCGCGATAGTCGATGCACACCCGAACTCGGCCATCTTTCTTCATGACTGGCACGATGTTAGCCACCCAAGTAGGGTATTGGGTGACTTCAATAAATCCCACTTTCAACAATTTCATGACCTCCTCTTCTATCTTCTTCGCAAGTTCAGGTTTGGTTCTTCGCAGCTTCTGTTTCTTGGGTGGCATGCCAGGATTAGTAGGCAAGCCATGCTCCACAATAGAAGGGTCTAATCCTGGCATATCGGCGTACGACCAGGCAAAGACATCCTGGTAGTCTTTCAGCAATTGGACCAGGCGTTTGGCTTCAACTTCGGGAAGGGTTGCCCCTATCTTCACCTCCTTTGGTTCTCCGGAATCACTCAAGTTGATAGCGATAGTCTGATCGACCGTCAGAACTTTAGGTCTTTCATGATGTTCTAGGTCACGTTGAATATCCGAGGAATCGTCGAATTCATCGGCATCATCTGGATCAAGCTCGGCGGAATATAATTCGTCGATTTGGACCGTTCCCATACCCTCATGTATCATAAGATTGCCCCTGAAACATAAAGCAGCGGATTCAGAAGGACAAACAGGGCTAATCATCGCATTTTTTGCAAAATTTTTGTTTGTTGATTTTTTTGTTTTTTCTGAAATTCATTTTGAAATGGTTTTAACACGAGGAAGCATGAAGAAGCCCAGGCCTCAGAATTCTCCTTGGACTATATTTATTTTTTATCGATTGGATATCATCACCGGGCTGGTTTGATATACCTCATCATGCCCTCAAAAATGAGAATAAAACTTTGTAATTTCATTGATTTTTGAAATGAATTACATTTATTGAATGGAAATTGCAACCATCAAAACCTAGAAATGAAAATGCAAATAGCACCCGGAATGGGGCAAATCCTAGAAAGCGGTAAAAATTCCCACGCAGGGGAGTGTGCGAAAAGTAAAAGTTGTTACTCTTGTGGGCCAGCGCCCATCCCTTCTAACGGTCCTTCCTCGACAACTCCAATGAAGACGTCGTCGAACAAGGTAGTGATTCCTTCTATCGCATCGTCGGGGTCTTCCATCTTTAGATCATCCATGCCTCCCCATCCGTCAGGGACAATGTCGCGGGGATCCGAATAAAAGCTTGGGGGCGCCGAGTACTTCACATAGAAATCAAACTTGCCACTCGGTTGCCCCAGCGTGTCGATTACTTCCGTCTCTTCGTGCATCATCCTCGCTGGACCCGGAAACGTGGTGCGGATATGTGGAAGCATCCTACCACGCGCAGTTTCTTCATTATTCGACCCTTGATTGGATCGCTGTCCGTTCTGCTCAGCTCCTTGGCCTCGACCTTGACCGTATCCTCGTCTCTCATTGTTCAGCGTAGTTGGCCCTTGATACCCCAATCCAGAAGTGCGGGGTCTTTGAGAGACTTCGATCGGTCGGCGGATACCTTGACCATCCCTGCCAAGGCCTTCGCCCGGAATAAAGCCATGCGAGACCATTACTCTTCCGACCATAACAGCAGCATTCGACACCTCAGGGACTGGTGGCGATGATCCTCTAGACGCGTGAATGGTCGATACAAGCTCGAGCGACTGGTAACTCGATTCAATTTTGCAGTCCGGCTCGACATAGGGGATAGCCGCTGCGTGATAGATTGGGTGTTCCTCTTCACCGTGGACAATTACTAACTTCCTTTCCACCACGAACTTCACCTTCTGATGCAGACTGGATGGGACGGCTCCAGCAGTATGAATCCATGGACGACCAAGCAGAAAGTTGAATGCAGTGGGAATGTCCATAACCTGGAATAGGACGTTGAACACGGTCGGCCCAACCTGTATGTCCAGGTGAATTTCTCCCATAACCTCTTTCTTTGTTCCGTCAAAAGCTCGCACGGAAGTCTTTGCAGCATTTATTCTCGAGGGATCTACCTTAAGGCGATGCAGAGTCGCCAGAGGGCAAATGTTGAGGGCCGAACCGTTATCGATTAGGACCCGTGCCACGTGCGAGGCCTTGTACTTGACGGAAATGTATAGGGCCTTGGTATGTCCTCTGCCTTCTAGAGGGAATTCCTCATCCGAAAAGGCTATTAGGTCTTTGAGGAGTATGGAGCCCACAAACTCTTCCAGTCTTTCATGATCGATCGTCTCAGGCACATGGACTTCGCTTAACACTTTCATTAGGGCCTTCTGATGCTTGACCGATGTCTGAAGGAGTTCTAGCAGAGAGATTTGTGCGGGCATCTTGCGCAATTGTTCCACTATATTGTACTCACTGGCTTTAATCACAGCCAGGAACTCCTTAGCTTCTTCGTCGGTGACAGGTTTCGCCGGTTGAACATTTGCTTGGCCATATGCACGTCCGGATCTGGTGACGAGATCAACGTCAAGACTGTAAGACCAAGGGACCGCCTTATTGTCTGAGTACTCATAAGGTTGAGGTATCTCGATCACGATTCCTTCATCAGCCGCAGGCATACTTATCACGATCTCTTCATCATCGGTTGCGTCTTCGAGCGGTGGCATGTCTTCGGGCAAAGGATCGAGGTTGTCCTTCCCGGTGCTCAATGTAGCAAATTCCTCGTCCCAGTTGATAACGACCTCAGAGATAGTGGAGACGATGCCGGTATGGTCGGCGTAAACAATCATCTTAGCTTCCACCATCGCTGAGATTCTTGCCCTCATGATAGCCAGGGGAAGGGCCTCATTATCCGGATAATACCCGGCTTTCACCAATTCACCGTAGACCTGAGCGGTGTACACCTTGACGTTTTTTATTCGACCGGCATCGAAACAGAATATAGCATTCACATCGCCCGCGTGGTCAGGAAGCGGGTTACTCTGAACATTCGGCTTGGCGGACTGGAATGAGAAAGCCTTCGTGTCCAGGAGGTTCTGGATTCGGTGCTTGAGGGCTAAGCAATCGTCGGTCGAGTGTCCGACCTCACCCATATGATAATCGCATTTTTTTGACGGGTCGAAGTTACGAAACTGCTCAGGATTGGGCCGCTTTGGCTCGTTGGTGAGTAAACCTTTCTTCCGGAGCACCGCCAACACTTGTGACAATGAACCGGGGAGGGGGGTGAATTGTCTCCTGTTGTTCCACCTCTGGAAAGGTTGACGGCTCGTGTTTTGCTGCTGAGCTTCAGCCACCTGAATTGCCGGGGCTGGATTAGTATTCCGCCGGCTTGGTTGGTTATAAGCCATATTCACTTCCGCAGCCGGCTCTTTCTCCTTTCTTGCACTGTATCTCTTGGTTGACGCAGACGGCTCGACAAACCACCCATCCTTCAGTCCTATCTCGATCTGTTCGCCTATGGGGATAAGTTGGTTGAAGTTGTCGGCTGGAATGGCAACCATTCGGTTACGGTACTCGAACGGGAGAGTTTTGACGAACATCCTCTTCAGCTCACTGTCAATAGGTTCCGGGACAACCTGAGCGGATAAATTTCTCCACCTGATGGCATAGTCTTTAAAAGACTCGGTCTTCTTCATTTGAGCCCGCTCGAGATCGTCACGGGTGGGAGCGATGTCCGTTATGAACCGGTATTGTTTGAGGAACGCTTCACTGGCTTCCTTCCAGCTTTTGAGGCTATTGACCTTCTTCATGAGGTACCAGTGCAGAGCGGGGCCGGTCAAACTCGCTTGGAATGCATGGATCATAAGAAGCTCGTTGTCAACGTACGAGGTCATTTGCACGTGGTACAACTGCAGGTGAGCTTTCGGGCACGTGGTGCCATTGTATTTATCGAAATCCGGCATCTTGAACTTCTTCGGGATCTTAATCTGGGAATACATGGACAAGTCAACCGAGGGCGAATCTTGTGAACCCTCTAACTGCTTAACTCTCTCCTCGAGCTTGTGGACCCGTTCGTCCGGCTTCGGTTTGTCGACAATAATCTGGATAGGGTCATCCTCCAATTCAGGCATCTCGTCATCCTCCTCGACATCGACATTCTTCGCACTTGTATGCTTCGGGACTGACACTTCAGGGGATGTCGGAACAGGGACCGACCGAAGAGCCTTGATCTCAGCGGTCATTTGTTGCATGGCGACGGCGAGTTGATTAATCTGGTCTGCCATACCATTAACACGCTCTTGCAACTCGGTTTGATCGGCCATTCTAGCTTTTGACCGAGTGCGAATAGGTGATCGTGATCGGCCCGTAGTTACCTAATTTGAAATGAAACAGGGCATATGTAAGTGTCAAGCAAAATCACATGCCGATCCATGACATTGGTCTAACCGCTTTGAATTGAAAAGACCTCTTTATTGAAATGACGAAAATCTTTACATCGACTAATGACTTGAAAGCAAACTGAATTAAAAAGAAACGACGCAATTCCTAAGCGAATTAAAAACTGAGATGGAAATGAAGAGAAACAACTTCAAGCTTCGACTCATTTTTTTTTTAAGCTTGATCTATAGACATATGGGAGGCGACATCCTTCTTCAGCTGTTCATAAGCCCGAGCTATCTTGGCTGCCTTCTCTTCAGCTTCCTCGACCTTCCTCTTGAGGCGGTTGTTCTCTGAGCGATTGGCCGACTTGAGAGGCACCTTGGGTATCGTCGGGCGTATCTCCTGAGGGATCTTGTGTCGTCGGATGTACTGGGTTGTCGCGAAGTGGGACTTCTGCTCCCCTTTGAGCTCTCCTTCGGGTCGGGCTATTTTCAAAACACGACACTTCTTCCACATCTTCTGGAGTTGAGCTATGGTCCCTTCATGTTCCTCACTCTGGTCGGAGAAATCGGCACGGAGGAGCTCGGGTTGTAACGCCGGGGGGAGCCCCTGGAGAATCTGGTACTGACGGGACACTCTGGCGGGATAGTACTCGATTGCGCCAGTGAAACCCAGAAGTGGCACCGGTCCAACACCATTACACGTAAGCCGAGCCTCCTCGACATTGAACCAACTAGCATGCCATTGGAAACCTTGGGGTCTAGCATTTTTCATAAAAATGATCCACTCGGAATAATGGTAATCCGGTGCGTTCTCTTGTTTTTCTTTATAGCTCAAAATGGGATGACTGGAATCACTGAGTTCGGGTATTTTAAGTAAATTGCCACACCCCTTTATATGAGACAAAAACCAGATTTGCAAAAGTTCGATGGGTGCATGAAATGTCTTGTCACCGCTTTGTTTGAATTTTGTGAGAGAAATGAAGGTCTCAGCTAAAATAGTGTTGACAAAATTCTTTTGAAGGCAAACTTGTTGGACCAACCATGCCATTGACGGGTTACATGCGTTTTTACATTGAGGAAAAATGACAAACCCGAAAAATGCTAGTAAAAAGACTCTGCCCTTTTGAAAAGGTGTGGCTTTTTCGAAACATTGACTCAGGAATGAGAAAGGGCATGACCCACGGTTGGCTTTCAAAACTTTTTCTAAGTCATGTTTTTCGACCCTCAAAAATTCTGACAACATTAGAGTGGAATCGACTCCCAAAGGTGGTGAGATTAACTCTGACTCCAAAGATTTTCCAATGAGCACACTGTATTCTTCCAAAGTCGGGGTAAGCTCATGCTTACCGAATATAAAGGTGGCTGTCTCGGGACACCAGAAATGGACTAATGCGCGAACGAGGCCGGTACGAACTTTGACCTCCAGTAGGGGGAGCAACCTTCCGACGTGGCCCTCCACTAACTTGCGGTTGGTTGGACTGAGTAGACTCCACCAAGCACGAAGCTCGTCCTTAGGAACATCAAGAATCCGGATGTCCGACACTCCCATAGTGTATAGACCAAAAAACTCGCGACCGACCTAACATCATGGATTGACCAAAGGAAAAGAACGAAAGGTAAATAAATTGCGAGATAAGGGTCAAAGAAATCTTACTTCACCGGTCGGAAAGATGGCAATCACATAGACACGCGCATGAAATGTGAGGTTCGATTTCTATCTAGACTCTGGCTTGCAAAATGGAGACGAGAGGATTACCGAGCTAAACCAGTCATGGTGGTGGTTAGGCTAGGATTCCCCTGACTCCGGCTTGGTCAAAGAGCCGACCCGGGTTGAGTGGAATACAACCGTGGTGGGTACTCAGTGACGCCTTGAAAGAAAATTCGGGACCGAGGAGGGCGACCCGTACCAAATGGTTTTGGTCGGGGTGTCCACTGTCTCAGTACCATCCTAAACCTATGCCGCCCAGGTCCGGCAGCGGGTAGTGTGTGCGGTGTAGTGTAAATGTAAGGCATGCACAGCAGGTTATATCAAACAGCGCTTCGTGCATAAATTAAACCATACATTCAACCATCTCCCTGCAAAATAAGGGTTAACAATCACTTCTCCCTTATACCTCCCATACTGCAAAAACATTTAACACCTTAACATGTTAGGGACGTACCTGGTATCCTCGCTGCCAAGCAAAAATAATTTTTGAAATGAAAAATTGGCCTAAGTCCACTAAGAGTTTTACTCAAGTCCCCAGCGGAGTCGCCAAGCTGTCGCGACCTAAAATTCAGTTCTCAGGCTAATGGATTACTAGGTCAATTGAATTAACTAACCTAGTTCGAGTTCTCCCAAACTCTACCAAATCGCAACTTAGGTCCAATTGTGAACATGCAAATATTTTCATTCTTGGAGTCGCCACTAATCAGTTTGTGGTAGGTCGATTAGAAACCTAAACAAAACATAGGAAGATATGTTTTATTTCTACGAACCAGAGATTCTAAGTCCGGGGACTTGATTACGCTAGATCTAGTCTAACGCCCTTTCGGTACCTTTTCATTTCAAAAATGTTTTTGGCATGCAGTTTGGATCAATTTTAGCTTAGGTACTAACATGTGAGGTGTTCATGCGGGTGCGCAAACCACCAATTTAACACCCAATAATCAAGGCATTAAATAAATTGCAAATTGGAGGAATTACTTACCTCGAGTCCATGCAGCATCTGCATTGTTAGCGAAAAATCATACAAACAATCCTAATATGATTTCTAATTAACAAAGCATTCACTCAATTTCTCTTTTTTTGGATTTTCACTTTATTTAAATGAATCTTAAACTATATGCAATGGCGTGCAACAATGACATGCGAATTAATGCAACCTAACATGCATACTATATGTCGTGCGACGACGTGACCTAATTCTAATGACGTGTGAATGAACATTTTTTGGTATTTTCTAATGAATGAAATTCGGAATTAAATGAAATTCGGAATTAAAAACATGCCTAATTTAACATGCAACCTAATGATTTCTATTTTTGGCATTTTCTGTTTAAAATTCGAAATTCAAAAATACCTAAATTAACATGCAATCTAAGATGATTTAATCTATCCTAGAACGACTTATTTTTGGGATTTTTGATTAAAAATTCGGAATAATAAAATAACGTGAATAATCCATTAGGGTTTGAAATAATACCTAATTTAAATTATGAAACTTGCCACGTTACGTCCTAATTTGAATTAGATATTTATCTTATCCTTCGGGATATATTCAAAAACAACCTAGACATGCAAAAATTCTAATTTAAATCAAAACAGAAAATATTTTTGGGTTTTCTTTTTATTTGAACAGGAAAACAATTTAAAACAAGGATAACAACCGATTCAAATCAACCACGCGATCCGCCATATTCGTTTCAAACTCGGATTAGGCACAAGAATCAAATTATCGGTCATATCTAAAGGGTTATAGATATTAACGGATAATTGATGATTCAAATTTGGGAAGCAAATTAAAATCATTATCGTATTCAAATAGTTATGAATAGGATAATGATTCTCCGTACCGACGCGTATCGGACTTTAGGGTTAAAGTCGGATAGTCGTCCCGATACGTTGCTAAATTAGGAAACGATTCCTAATTTGAATATTTCAAATACTGCGGATATGAACATTATCTTAAAGCAATCCAATATTCCAACGTGATAATCATGCAATATTCAAAATACTCAAATTAGGAAATTAGATATTCTGAAAATTGATTGGATAACATTCACTTACCTAATTTGAAATATTTCCAAATTTGGAATTGGATCGGGATTGCGTTTTGCGGATCGGGATCGGGATGACGACGGCGACGAGATCGGCACGGCACGGCACCGGCAGGGTCGTTCACGGCGGTGGCGCTACGTGAACAGCGGCTGACCGAGGACGGCACCGGCGACGGGACAACACCGGCGAGAAGCTTGGCGCGGCGGCGGGCACTGTTCCGGCTCAGCAACAGTTCTGGCGGGAAGGGGCAGCGGCCTCTCCGATGACGGTCGGCCTGAGGACTCCGGCAGGAACAAGGCGGTGCGGCTGCTGTGGGCGCCGGAGGTTGACTGTTCCGGCGTGCGTGGGGGTGCTGTGGATGTCAGGACAGCGACACACGGCGGCGAGAGGCAGGGACAGCGGCGGCAGGACCTCCGGTCAGGGACAGCGATCAGCGTGGAGGGAGGAACAGCGGTTCCGGCGTGGCTGCAGGCGAGAGGCGGTTCACGGTGAGGCTGGGGCGGCAGAGCAGCGGGCGGCTACACACGGTGGTGCAAGGCTGGCGGGCGGAGGAGCAGCAGCATCAGGCGGGCGTCGGTGCAACTCCAAGCACGGCAGCAGCAGTCGGCAAGGCTGCTGAGGCGCGGCGGACAGCGACGTCAGGCAGGCGAAGGGTGGCGGCGGACGGCGGTGCGCGGGCAGCACGGTGGAGGACTCGCCGGCCTTCCTCTCTCCTTCTCCCTCTCCAATTTTCTCACGTGTCTCTCTCTGAAATTTTCTGATCTGTATATTGTGTGTGTCCCCCCTTAATTTGACCTAATAACATGTATATATAGACTAATCTAGGTCAAATTAAATGGGCTCAATTAACCTAATGGGCTTAGGCTTGGGCTTAGGGCTTAATTAGCATTTAAATGGGCTGAATTAACTTGGGCTAAGCCCAAATTAAAACAACCAAGCCCACGTGACGTGCAATTCTCGGCCCTAGCATTCCGAGCGAGCCGAGTCTCGTCCGATAAAATTTAAGTTCGCTTGCCATCGCCAATTTGATGCAAATGCAATTAAACTAAAACTATATGCTATGCAATTTAAATATTTTTGTTTAGGGGTTAACAATTAATCCCTAATTTTTCTATGCAAATTACGACTAAATGATTGTCGGTAAAATTTAGGTGTCAACAGCAGTCATCAGTGGAGTGACCGACTTCTCCCATGTGATAGTCACACTTTTTGGATGGATCGTAGTTGGAGAATCGTTCAGGATTAGGCCGCCTCGGCTCAGTGGAAAGTAAGTCCTTTTTCCGGAGGATTGGCAATACTTAGGATAGAGACCTGGGGAAAAGAGTAAATTGTCTTCTAGCACCTTGTCGTTGATTAGAGGACGGGTGTCTTGATGGGCTGTCTTGACATCCAGGGAGCAGTCATGCTTTGCTTTGCTGAGGCCGCGATGTTGAAACGAGTGGATCCCGATCGCCTTGTTCGTGCTTTACAAACTTTGGACGTAAGATGCTCAACTCCTTAGGGTCAGGGGACTCAATGGTACTGCCAGGTATGTCTGCTTTGTCACTCGAGTCGGTGCTGAAGGGCTTCGTTTGAATCATCACCCTTGGCCCTTGAGAAAAGGGACGAGTCATCGTGAGTTGTTTCAAGTAGTTCGACAGATGCGCCGTTTGCCTCGAGAGTTGTTGGAGTGTGACAGAGGCTTGCTCCAGGTCCTTCTTGATATCAGCGAGGTGGTTCGGCACTTCACTCTGAGCACTTTCTCTCATGGCCAGGCGAGAACGGCCGGTGGTTGACGATTCATAATCACTTAGCTTGAGTAGCAACTTCCTCATGGTGGTGGCTCACAGCTAGGGGCGTTTTGGCTTGGCTGGCCGACGTATAGGGCTCTGAGAAACAAAGACAAGGACGGCGTTTATGCAGAGAAGCTGCAGTAGCCGCGAGAACGACGAGTGGTGGATGGAGCTGCGGCTTATGTTAGGTGGTAAGCTCACGGTGGCGGAGGAGCAACAACGAAGGAACTCGGTGAGGTTGCCGCTTAGCAAGGCTCGAGTGACGGATCAATAACCGTGGATGATCCGTGGTCACCTAATTTGGAAAATAGAGCACGGTAAGTATGAGTCCTTAAAACGATCGGTCCATGACTCAGTCAATCGTCTCTTTTATTCCCATTTTTCATGACATTTTTCATTATTCCATGTATTTGTGAAAATGGTGGCAAATTTCTTAGGAAATAATGACTTATGACAGATCTGGGAAAATAATGATAGCAATTGAAAGTAATTTTTTCAAAGCTTTATTTTTTCCTTTTTCTTTCATTTGAAAAGAAATTCAATGATCATTGCTTTCAAAAATTATGACCGACTTAGACTTATCATGGACCGACCACATGTACGAAACATAAATAAAGTGCGAGAAAAAGGGTTCAGAAAACTTATTTCACCGGGTAGAAAAATGGCAATCACATAGACATGCGCATGAAATGTGAGGTTCGATTTCTACCTAGACTCTGGCTTGCAAAATGGAGACGAGAGGATTACCGAGCTAAACCAGTCATGGTGGTGGTTAGGCTAGGATTCCCCTGACTTCGGCTTGGTCAAAGAGCCGACCCGAGTTGAGTGGAATACAACTGTGGTGGGTACTCAATGACACCATGAAAGAAAATTCGGGACCGAGGAGGGCGACCCGTACCAAATGATTTTGGTCGGGGTATCCACTGTCTCAGTACTATCCTAAACCTATGCCGCCCAGGTCTGGCAGCAAGTAGTGTGTGCGGTGTAGTGAAAATGTAAGGCATGCACAGCATGTTATATCAAACAGCGCTTTGTGCATAAATTAAACCATACATTCAACCACCTTCCTGCAAAACAAGGGTTAACAATCACGCCTCCCCTTATACCTCCCATACTGCAAGAACATTTAACACCTAAAATGTTAGGGACATACCTGGGATCCTCGCTGCCAAACAAAAATATTTTTCAAAAGAAAAATTGGCCTAAGTCCACTAAGAGTTTTACTCAAGTCCCCAGCGGAGTCGCCAAGGTGTCATGACCCTAAAATTTTTTTATCAATTTCTTTTGGGGCTAATGGATTATTAAGATTAAACTTAACTCGGGCCCTCCCAAGCCCTACCAATTCGCAACTTAGGGTTTAAGTTCTTAACATGCAAATGCTTTCATGCTTAGAGTCGCCACTAATCAATTTACGGTAGGCTGATTAGAAACCTAAATAAAATATAGGGAGATATGTTTTATTTCTACGAACCAGAGATTCTAAGCCCGGGGACTTGATTACGCTAGATCTAGTCTAACGCCCTTTCGGTACCTTTTCATTTCAAAAATATTTTGGCAAGTAGTTTGGATCCATTTTAACTTATGTCACTAACATGTGAGGTATTCATACGGGTGCGCAAACCACCAATTTAACACCCATAAATCAAAGTATTAAATAAATTGCAAGTTGGGAAGAATTACTTACCTCGAACCAACGCAAGCATCTGCATTGTTAGCTAGAAAATCACATCAATCAATCCTAATATGATTTCTAGTTAACAAGCATTCACTCAATTTCTTTTTTTTTTTTGGATTTTCACTTTATTTAAATGAAATCTAGCCTATATGCAATGACGTGTAAAAATATGACATGCGAATTAATGCGACCTAACATGCAAACTATATGTCATGCGACGACGTGACTTAATTCTAATGACGTGCAATGATGTATTTTTTTGTATTTTTTTAAAGAAATTCGGAATTAAATGAAATTCGGAATTAATGAAAATGCCTAAAATAACATGCAACCTAATGACTTTTATTTTTGATATTTTCTGTTTAAAATTCGAAATTCAAAAATACCTAAGTTAACATGCAATCTATGATGACTTAATCTACTCTAGAATGATTTATTTTTGGGTTCTTTGATTAAAAATTCGGAATAATAAAATAACGTGAATAATCCATTAGGATTTGAAATAATACCTAATTTAAATTAGGAAACTTGCCACGTTACGTCCTAATTTAAATTAGATATTTATCTTATCCTTCGGGATATATTCAAAAACCCTAGACATGCAAAAATTCTAATTTAAATCTCAAAACAGAAATTTTTTTTGGGTTTTCTTTTTATTTGAAAAGGAAAGAAATCAAAACAAGGATAACAATCAAACTCAAATCAACCACGCAATCCGCCAAATTCGTTTCAAACTCGGATTAGGCACAAAAATCAAATTATCGGTCATATCTAAAGGGTTATAGATATTAACAGATAATCGATTATTCAAATTTGGAAAGCTAATGAAATTTATCATCGTATCTAAGTGATTATAGATAGGATGATAATTTCCCGTACCGCCGCGTATCGGACTTTAGGGTTAAAGTCGGATAGACGTCCAGATACGTTGCTTAAATTAGGAAACTTTCCTAATTTGAATATTTTTAATATCACGGATATCAAACATTATCCTAAAGCTATCTAATATTCCAACGTGATAATCATGCAATATTCAAAATACTCAAATTAGGAAATTGGAACATTCAGAAAATTCATTAGATAATCATCTTACCTAATTTGGATAATTCCTAATTTGAACTCGGATCGGGATCGAGCTCGACTTCGGATCGAATTACGACAAACGACGACGACGGGACACGGCCGGCGACGGGACGGCACCGGCGTGGGGACGAACAGCAGCAATGGCGCGGCTGTTCCGGCGGGTTTACTCTGGATGACGTGGACGTTAGGCGCGTTGGTCCAGGCGGCTCGGGTGGAAAATTTCAGGACTGTACGATTCCGGAAAAATAGGCGTAACTTCCTCAATACACGTTGGATTGACCCGATTCCAAAAGCCACAGATTAAGGACTCGTAGATCTACAACTTTCGTGTTTTGAGTTTCCACAAATAAGCTCTGTGGAGTGAGCGATTCTGGGAGGAATATGCTGCTGCTTTGTAGACGCTAGGAAGGAGCCACGATCAACTTGCTGTTGACGTTGAACTAAGAGGTCTTCATGCACGTCCTTGGCGTCTTCTGCATGAGCATGAAGAAACAGCACCAGCAGCAACAGAACATTAATTGGGAAAGCTATGACCGCCTCTTTTGTTGACCAATTTTATTCCTTCTCGCGTGCTCCTCCACCTTTGCGTGTGTTTCTCACGGAGGAGGTTGATGGTCGCCGCTGCTTCGGGACGAGTCTTCAACTGGGCAGGGAACAACTTGTCTGATGTTGCGTGAAGATGCTTCGGGCGTTCAAGGTGACCACGAGGAAGAGCAGCAATGTCGGGAATAAACTATGGAATCCTTTGGGCGCTGCGGGACAGCAGTGGCAACGACTCGGGCACGGCGGAGGGGGCAACGCAGACGCGGCGGATGCGCCCTTGCTCAAACCGACTCTCTCTCTCTCTTGCTCTTTACTTTCGCTCACCAAAAATTCTGATATGAATCGTCTTGTCCTCCGTATCTCAAAACTCTCTCTTCTCTAAAGAAAAACTGATCTGAAATTTTCACCCCCTTTATTTCTGACCTAATCTTATGCTTATATAGTACTAATTTAGGTCAATTTAAATGGGTTTTATGTCCTAATGAGCTTAGGCTTGGACTTAGGTTTAATGGGCTGAATTAACTTATGCTTTTGATTAATTAAACCCAACATATCATATTGAACCCAAATTAAATCGACCGAGCCCGTTTGATATTGAAATTCTCGCCCCTTGAATTCCGAGCGAGCCGAGTCTCGTTCGATAAAATTTAAGCTCATTCGCCATCGTCGGTCCGATGCAAAATGCAATTAAACTAAATGAAGCTAAACTATATGTTATGCAATTTAAATATTTTTGTTTAGGGGTTAAAATTTAATCCCTAATTTTCTATGCAAATTAACACTAAATAATGCGCCGAAATTTAGGTGTCAACAGCAGGAAGATGAATAGTGCATATAAGTCTTTGGTCTTGAGGCTTTAGCGTTGATCCGGGTTGAACCAACCCCATATATATATGTTTTTTTCGAAACCATAGTATATAACTTAAAGTGCCTAGGGCCTCATCTTTTTTTGCCATTTCCCCTCCCTCTCTCAGAATCTCACTCTCGCTCTCACTTTCTCCCTCAATCTCAGATACTTCTTGACCTCTTGGCTCTCTCTCTCTCTCTCTCTCTCTCTCTCTCTAGCCTTTAGCAACGATTCTCTCCTTGCTTGTTCATTCTTCGCCACCGCCAATCATAAAGAAACGAAGAATCTAGAATCTCATCATTTTAAATTGATCATTGTTCGCAGGCAACATCTACATCTTAAAAGTAAGTACCTCCATACTCGATTCTAAGACAAATAGAGGCCAAGAATAACTTGAATGACCACCTTCATTTGGCATCTTCGTCGACAATCATGGTAACAATTTCTTTTTGTCAATGTTAGTACTCGTTTAGTTATCCGAAGTCATGTGGTGTCTCTCTTTTATGCTAATTCTCCTGGTTTCCAACTAGGGTTTATGATTGGGGAACAAAATACTACAACTTGGAGAATCTGTCGTTTGGATGTGACTTCAGATTATTTTGTTTATTGCTAAAAAATTGTAGGTCAATATGTTATGAAAGAAATGGACAATTGAATGTTTATCTATGGAAGTTTGTTATAGCTTTTTTATCTTTATTTGGCAATTACTAATTACATGCTAGTACTTAAATATTTGTGTGAACTTGATAAATCCATATAATATGTCAATTGAAGTGGTGGGATATATGAGATGAGTCCAATGATGGAATCGCTAGGTGATGGAATACAAAAAATGATATAAAAAAGAATCAGTTGGTTTTAGGTTGACTCGGGAACTGGACCAAACAAATAAGGTCGGTCCAATCCTTGGTCTCAAGCTTAACATGGTCGATTTCTAGTCCCAAAAATTGGGGACCAACACTGTTCAGGTTAGTCCCCAGGTTAGGTGCTAGACCGGTCCAACCCGGAACATGCTCCCTTCTGCTAGTATTAGACGGAGTAGAAGCATGGTTGACTGCCTCAATGTTCCTTGATAAGAAGACCTACATTTTCTTCTAATTTGATTTGAATTCAAATTAGTTTATAATAGGCATTTTCAAGGTCTGGATTTGCAAAAAGCAGCTTGGAGAAAAATAATAGCAGTAGTTCCTGTTTTATGCAAGCACTCAGAGAGTCAAACATACATAGAAATAGAAGTCTCTATTTTTGGAAATTTCCTTTTTGTCTCAGAGTCAGCTAACTAATTGTGCAGTTTGTAGGCCAGATATGCGTGTCCAGTGGATCCTTTGACCCAGAGAAGACTTCCAGCAGCTAGGATGCAGCTTGGAAGATTATCTAAAGGGCTTAAGGATAACTAAAATGGTGGTGGAAATAGAAAATTCTACTCTCTCAGTATCTAGATACTCTCGTGTTCTTAATTGTGAAGTACTCTTTGTATTCTGATTTGTATACTCTGAAAGGGTTGTGAGTGTTGTAATATGGGAACAAAGAGTGTTTATAGTGATAGAGGTGCGTGTGCATTGTAGAATAGAAGAGCACCTTCTACGATTTTTAACTTTCTAAAAGCACTAGTGGATTTTAGCCTGATTCGTGACTGTAAGTTTGGGAGAGTGGATTAGGTCAAAGGAATTGGCCAAACCGCTATACATTGTTTGAAAAACTCTCTATGCTTTCGACTCTTTCATTATATGGTAGATGACAGCATTTGCGTTTGCCCAACTGTTTTCATTCTACAAAAATAATATTTTTAAATCTTCCACAATTTTTTTGAATAAACCAAATTCATCCCCTCTTGATATCTGTGTTAACCTCTTCAACTTTAGATTTTTTCTAATTTTATTTTAAGTTAAAAAGTGTGTCATTTATTCGCGAAAAGCCCCCAAGCTTTTTGAAAGAACTACAAAAATCAGCATTTAAGGTCGCTCAAATTTTTTTTTTGTAACTGTTATAGTAAAAAATATATATTTTTATCTTAATGATACATTCAAACATAGTTGATTAGAGAAAGATTTAAGCCCATCCAAATAGGTGCTTAATATTGATTAGTAGAGAAACAACTGAAACTCCATAAAGATCTATGTAATCTATACAAATATGTTACTTATAGGGTCTTCTCTAATTGTTGCATTTAAATTTGTCACCTTAGTCTATAGATTGCTAGAATAAATATCTTCTTATTACAAGAAAAAGTTTTTGTGCTTTCTCCATAGCTGTACCCTCCACTTAGACATGCATAGTATTATGCCTATCTATTAATGTTCATTTGGTAATTTGTGAGTTTATTATTATCACATGGATGTCCATGGTGGACATTTAGAGTGCCCGACATCGATTTTGGGATATCCAAAAAACGTGCGCCAGCGAGTGAGCCCACACACACACGTATATATACACACATCAGTATAGGACAGACATAAGGTGATGGAAGAGTGGATTGATTTCATTAGTTAGTTGTGCTTCTCTTCTCCTCCAATGGGCCAGGTCTCCATATACATCTGAGTTTTGTTTACACCTTCCTTTTTGCTTACGATCTTTATTTTCACTCCACCTTTGAACGATCCAAAATCCAATCTTTTGTCCACTTTTATTGTATCAAATTAATCGAAACGAGGATGAAGATGCATACTAGTATAGTTTCGATGGGCATTACGGCTCATCTTATTCTTACTATTCTCTGTTCAAAGTTTTGCTAGGTATTTATTTTGTCCTTCTTTATATTAGAGTTAGAACATCAATATCATGTTCCTTCTATTGAGGAGTTTATCTATTCCTATTGTTTTTAGATGGTAAAAAATTGGTTGTTACTCTTACGTATTTACATTTTTGGAAAGACCACCTATAAATAAATAGTTGAGTAATTTTCAATTTTACCTTGAGTAATAATTTAACTCGAACTTCTTTTTGTCTTATAAAAAATCACCAACTTTCACTTGAATCTCAAATTTGGCCCAAACAATTTGAAAATTTCACATGACGGGGGCCAGATTTGAGACTCGAATATAAATTGATGTTTTTTATTGAGACAAAAAAGTTCAGGCTAGAGTTGACACTCATGGTAAAATTGGTGCTTTTTTTTTGGAATTAGCCCTTAAGAAAGCACACTTGGTACCTTTACCAAAAAAAAAAAAAAGCACACTTAGTAAAATCACTTGATAACCCTTATCCTGCAGTCTATGTGAGAAACTTACAATGCTTTTCTCATTTTCTCTTGTAAATGTTGGTGTAATCCACACATGTAGCGGGCATACATCTTAGTAAATATTGCATATTTTATGAAGGTATCAATAAGCATATGAGGATCTTGACTTTGCAAGTTGCCCCTTCGACTAATAAAAGCTTGGATCCTTTAGACAACGGTGAAAGTCATTGAAAGAAACAATGCTATACTTCACAACAACAACATGAAACTTGGGCCATTGTTGACCCAATTCAAAGCTTAAGAGTCATCTATACATTACCAGATTAACACTCCCCTCCTTTCTCCTCGCACTCGGGAAAGCGCCTTTGCGGCTCGCTTCTTGATTGAAGCCCGTCCGATTAATTAGTGGCGGCGTGAGATTAATTACCACTCTTTGATGCCTCAATTCCTCAACCATTTGATCATATGGTGGCTTGATGCATTATGCTAACCGTCAAGGATCGATCCCTCTACACGATCCGGCAATTCAACTCCAAGAGGATGATGGTGAGAGTATCGCATCAGTCGGACTCCATTTCGCGGAACGGAAGCGGCACCACCTTCACTGCTCTGAAATTTCCCACGTTGTTCAAGTGTTCGTTCTCCAGTCTGCACGAGGGAAACAGCGAACGCAAGTTCGGAAGCCGAATTCAGTACCTTTCTTTCCATGAAAAGAGCGTAATAGTTGTTGAAGGAGAAGAAGAGAGATCGTTTACCTGTAAAAATTCCAATGACCACGTCGAATGACTTCCAGAGAAGCCAAGAAGAATTCCAGCAACCTCGACTCCACCGCTCCGGGGCGAAACCCTGTCACCGTCTCCACCCATGCAACCCTCAAAACTACATTCAAGGCCTGCAAATACATTTGCATTTTCTCCATTAGAAACTTTTAGAGAAAATGAACAGAGATACGCAATGCGGGTGCTTACAACAAGGCCCCTTGACTTGATCAATTTCGTTATCCATGCCCTAATTGTTAAGGAGAACAAGAAAGCCCTGAGAGAGAGAGAGAGAGAGAGAGAGAGAGAGAGAGAGAGAGAGAGAGAGAGAGAGAGAGAGAGAGAGAGAGAGAGTGGCTTACAATGGAGATGTAATAGATGCTCTTACGCTTGAGAACCAACTCGTCTCTCAACCACGGGTTTCTCGATTTGGGGTTGAGAAACCCCCAATCCCTAACAAAATCCCAGTACAGCTGATACATGGTGGCGATGACGGAGGTCACCAGGACGACACCGAACCACAGGTGGTCAGGTTGCCTCGCGTACGTGATCCTTGCCCCAGCTGCCACCATCGCCGACATGTACTTCCCCATGTTGGCGAGATGGATGGCGTTACAGTCGTCAAACCACCTCCTGGCGCACTGTTCAAAGGAAGCGATCAGAAGGGTTGCCACAGAAGTTGCAACATACAGATCTTAGTTAGCTAACTTAAAAGGATCTAAAATATTGATTACCTGCATGGCACGCCAGTAATAAGGCAAGAACGAAATGACGTACGCAAGTTCTCTGTAAAGCCTTCCCGATTTGCATGTTTCGAACTGGTGCGTCTTGAAACTTCCGGCCAAGAAGTAGCAAGCCGTGGACTCCATGTGCCTCAACAATGGTATCTGCAACCAGTAAGAAGATGATTCAGATGACGAGTCTACATATTTCGCATCATTCGGTTGGCTAAATATAGAATCGTTCTCGATGATCGATTCTTGAAATTGTTACCTGGCTAGTGAGTTGATCAGCCATAAAAAAGTCAACCATCAGAACCTGCACTCAACGAGTTGGGAAACTCATTTAGACATTGTCAAAGTAGATTATAATGCAGCAATGAGGCGGTGTTGTCGCTCAAATTCTTCATTTTTGGCTAATTGAACCCAGTTTAACATAACTTCCAAGTGTGAAAGAAGTAAAGAACTTTAATAACAAAGGAGGCCAATACATTATGTACCTTATAAAATGGAGAGAAAACTATGTTGCGCATAATGCGAATGAAGCAAAACCGAGTCGAGCGGTAGAATATGTCAATCGGGCAAACCAGCACGGCGAAGGAAATCTGTAAACATTTGCATAAAACGCACAAGATCACTAATGGCCACTATATAGCTAGTTACCTAATCCTCACAACACGAAATTAGTATAGCGCGAGATTTATTAACCTAACTGATTTTCTAGAGGGGAAATAAATTATGGGCATTGAGAGTAAGAAGCCAAATGCTAACCAAAAGCAGGACTCCCGGTATGGCGTCGACTTGGCTAGGCGAGAAGCCATTGGCCCGCAGGAGGAGGTGGAGGATCATGGCGCCGACCACGGCGGTCATGATGGTGGTGCACATGAGGAAGGTGTCGCGGTACCTGAGGGCGGTGCTCGACGAGAACTCGAATATGAAGTTGTGGTTGATCCTCGTGCCCTTCCACAGGAACAGGTTGCACCCGTACATGAACAGGTGCAAGCTCAACAAGGTGAAGACACTGCCCCAAGAAAAGGGAACAAAAGAGCATGAGATTAATCGTATTTAAGACAAATTAGCATTGTAATTACAGAAAATCGAAAGATCCAATACATTAAAATATTAATCACACCTGAAGACAGGGTAGACAGTTTCCATGTAGCCCATGTCCGTGCTGGGGTTGAAAATACCAGCTATGTGCGCCAAAATCGCGTATATGCTAAATAATGTCACAAATGAACCGGTGAACAAACCTGCAACCCCAAAAAGGTAAAATTAGTCAAATTTCAATTCAAATTGGCATGGCAAAAAAAGAGCATACATTCATTTTACTTAAAAGGGTCAAAAGGGTTTGATTTACAAATTAGCATCGTGATATTAATATTTTTCTAATGGTGTATGATCGTAATAATATTAAGTAATTCTTTACCAACAAAGAAGGTGATCATGTGAGACTCTTTGTTATGCAGGGGCTTCAAGAACTTCATCGCCTTTTTCCTTTCGTTGTTGGCGAAGTGCTTTGTGAAGACGGACTCCACTTCGTCCATTAGCCTCACCACCTTAATTATCAAATCAAAGCACGTCATCTTCGTACAATTTTGCAAAAATCGCCTTAATCGAAAGTCAAATTTAATAATAGTAATCTCCACCCATTCGCGCATCTTGTCATAAATTCGATTTAGAATATGTACAGAATATAACAACATCATGGAAAGTCGAATGGACATACCTTGTCTGAACTTATGAAATGAGATTTCTTCACTTCTTTTAGATAACTTGTCGATGCCTGTCTCTTTGCCACCTGCTCATCCATAAAGAAAAAACCTATGTTTTAGTTTAATCTCTTTTTTAATTATTTTAATTCGAAAATTTTTTTTCTGATTTTTATCATATAAATTATTTAAAAAATGAGCTAACGAAAAATGTTTATTATCATCAATCAAAATATTTAGACAATTCTTTTGCACTCATTTTGCAAAGCAGTAAACACGATTAAAATTAAGAAAATATTTCAGTCCCAAAAAGTTTTTAGCTCGGGCATTACCTTGTCGAATTTCTTGAGTATCTTCGTAAAAGCCATCATATTCAGGGAGCTGCCAAAAATAGCAAATTTATATCAGGCCCTGTGCCCATAGCATATTCAAAACAATTAAATGGAGTCCTACACATACATACGTACATACATACATACATACATACACACACACACACACATATGCAACATTCTCCAATTGGGCAAGCTATCTTGTGATAGCCTTGTTAATATTAATTAAAAACAAATTAATTCTTGGCGCTATAAGTTATATTATTTGGAGGAATGCCAAGGATACCAATACTAATTGCAGAGTTATTAATTAATCAACTAAATAATATGACAGATAAATAAGCTGACATTTAAATAAATTATATCCTGTTCAAATTTTATTTATAGGATTCTGTCGTGGTATTCCGTAAAATGATCTTAGTACAGCTATAGTGTTACCTGTAAGTTTTCAGCAGACCAAGGCCTTTGTACAGCTCCACAAAAGCTCCCCTAATCATCTTCTCAGCATACTGTATCTTCTTCCTGTTGATGAAATCCGCTGGCCCATCTTTCCTCGGGTTGTTCACTAGGTCCTCCCACAGCATCGACGTGACGGCGGTTATCATCCGGGTCGGCGTCGTGGCCGGGATGTCGATCCTCATCATCATCTTCGGCTTCCCATTGCTCTTCGTCTTCGACCTCGCCGCAGCCCCCACAAAACTCACCCCGTTCCTCTCGAGCGCGGCAATCACGTCGTCCGTCTCCGAGGTCTCCGTGGGGGTCTCGAGCAACTCCGTCGGGGCCTCTTTGGCAAGATGACATACAAAAGATTTCGATTTACTAACATATAAATATTTTGCTTAGACATGTACATAGCATCCGTTTAGATCGCGAGCACCCTAACACTAATTGAGCCGATGAAACCTTTGATTAACTTAATAAATTGAGTCGATTTATCACCTTAACACTATGAGTTAATGTTGAAGTTTCTATGGTCATTATCTTTTTGGTCACAAACTAAAGTATTGAGTTGATTTATGATATGTTTTCCACATTGCTGGGTCACTTTCCGAACAGAGAGTTAGATGAAAAAGCCCATCATCTGTTGGGTTTTTAGTGTATGGTTTGGTCACGCAACTGGGTATAAAGATTAAAGGCTGAATTCGGCACAGCACTTGGAATTATGAGAGAGTGTTTGCGTGCACTCGGTACACGTAAGTTCGCTTCATCTCGATCATTAAATCATGTGGATCTCATGTGGACTCATAATATTTAATAATTGAGATGAAGCGGGCCTATATGCTTCAGATTTTTTGCCGAAATTCGATGATGTACATTTGCTGACACTTCCTTTTCTAATGAATCGTTCGGACCTATCTCTTTAATCATAGTTGTCAAACTTTGGCGCAGAAAAAATTGTCAAAGGTGTCAAACCATGTTCAGATATATAAACATTGCATATGTAGGATCTCAAATTCATCTAAATCGTTGAATTTAGGGTATCCTTATCAACGTGATGGGCCTTGAGTGTATCCCATTAAAATTTAATAATTAAAAATGTTCCTAGAAAAGAAATTCGCAATTTGTGATGATAATTAATAGGGTTTTGAAAATCATATATCGCGTAAAGGGAATATTTTATGCTTTTGTCACCACCGTAAACTTATATTTAGTATTTCTCATGAAAAATTATCGGTCCAGATTTATCCCGACAACAATATCATATGATCACCATGACTAATACGTGAGATTTTTGGCTTTCTTGTCCTCATGAATTGCGAGTCATGAAGAGTAAAGCGATAAGCAAGTAATTTATGATTTGTAACTTAATTGCGATGTCCAAAGATAACTAAAATGCACGTCACATGTCAGCAACACAAAACCGTTTTTAGTTCAATTTTGACCATCCCTTTGCAGTTTCATCTGCGTTCAACACTATGTCCGACCATAATCATTCTTGCTGAGTTGTCTAGCCAATATCATGAATTTCTACGAGAAAGTACCGATCAAGCATCAGAAGAGTCACCTGAAAAACTGGATGTTCGAGCCGAGGATGGCCACGAGGAGCGCAGAGAAGCCCCGCCGCTTGTCCCCCTGAATGACTGGGAATTCTTCTGGCGCCGGTCGGTGAGGATCTGCTTGAGGTCCAGCAGGATCTGGAGCTGCTTGTTGAGCGCATCTCCTCTCTCGAGAAACTCATCCTCTCTCGACTGGTAGAACCAGTTCACCTTGTTCAGCTCCTCGTTCAGTTGCTCGAAAAATACGTTAACCTAATTTAACGAGATATTACTCATTAGACAGCATGTAACTATTATAATAATTATTTGTTTCATAATTGTTGTTTAACAATTGACAGATTAATCTACTAAGTAAGTGATGTTATCCCTTTCAGAAGTTACCTCATCTTCTTCAGAAAACAACTGAACAAGCTCGTTCTCGTAGACTTCGTGCTCCGCTTCTTTTTCTTCTTCTTCTTCTTCTTCCTCTCCGTCCTCCATGTCCCTCGTGCTCTTCTTCTGTAGAAAATTTAGGTTGAAGCTCTTCATCCTACTCACTTTTTTCATGTGTAAATAGATAAATAAATTAATTAATAAAAGGGTGTCTTTATTTGTAATTCTTTCGTCGGGGCAAGCCTCGCACTCTTTCTGTTGCTCCCTCACAATTGAATCGTGAACATGTAGATCTTAGAAACGTTTCCTATGCACTTACGAGGGATATTCACGATTTTGAAGGAAGTGCAAAAAAAGTCACAAAACTCGTGGAAGGTATATAGAAAGGTACCAAACAATTTTTTTTTGTTTAATTCTATCATGGTTATGAGCGAAGAAAAATGGATATTCCAAAAATAAGGTCACGATATTCTTGGAGTCTAATTGAGAAGAATCAGAATATGGATTTGATAAAACTATAAAAGGAAATTTGCTTAGATAGTCGCCAACCCGGTATCCTTAATCAAGAATTTTCTTTTATTAAACTAGATAAAATATGCGGATGCAAAAACCAAATTATCTTTATTGGGCAGCGAAAAGAGGAACCCATAACGGTTTTAGTAATAATTAGTCCTTAATTAATTCTAACATCACGTTGAATAGGACACTGGCTGTCGTCAACCTATTGAAAAAACAACTATGGCTAATACAAATGGGTGTGTGGGTGTGGGTGTATAGTATATAGTTTAAGTTAAACATAATTAAGGGCCACCTTTTCAGTAGTGCTTCCTTCTCAGTCACTTTCGCTAATGGGGCGCTCCCAAGCTAATTTTTTCAGCGATCAGCACCATCTTAGTGGAATTGAATTTGAACTCACAAGGACAAAAGGCAAATGGAATTTTACGTGGTTCGCGTCTCACCAGGTGCAAGTAATTCTTTAGGTTTCTTCTTCATCCCCAGGAGAGAGAGAGAGAGAGAGAGAGAGAGAGAGAGAGAGAGAGAGAGAGAGAGAGAGAGAGAGAGAGAGAGAGAGAGAGAGAGAGAGAGGTCTGTGGGATCAAAGTTACGTAAAAAGGAGACCCTGAAAGACCAAAGTACCCGAAAAGAAGGCAAACAGCGGTGTCGATTCAGGATTTTTGGACACACCTCTGAACTTTTGCCCGAAAATAACCGAATAAGCTTCCCTTTTCTCTCTCCCGTATGACCGCGAGCACGCAACACAACCAGACACCGAAAAGAATGGAAGACAGACCGACAACTCAAGATCACCCCTAAAACTCTTGTTCGACATGCTAAACACAAGATTCGCCAATAACTCTAGGGCTTACCGCTCGTTTTAGTATACCTAGCATTACTCGAAACTTGTAGCGCTTTATGTTTTCATGCAACCCTTTTGCTTGAACCTTAGCGGTTTCGGTTTGGAAGAGAATATCATGGATGAGAAGAATTTCCGTGTCCAAAACATGCATGCTCGTCTACGTACCTGCATAATATCCGTGCTGCTAGCCGACTTCTGGAACTTGCCGGCAACTTTCTTGACCATGGAATGAATGGGGTCGAAAATGGACAGGCCGAAGTCACGGTCGACTTGCTGAGGTTGCTTTGGTTTTCTCGAGAGCTTGATCTTCTTGACGTGCTTCTTGAGTTGCCAGTAGTTGACGAAGGCGTCCTTCCATTCTGGGATGAGCTGAGCCTCGAGCTCCTTTGAGAACTTCACCATTTCAAGAAGCTCCGTAGAGAGAGACAAGTCCTGAGGAGAAGAAGAAGAAGAGGACGAGCTTAAAGGTGTGAGAGGGATGTGATCGGGAGGCTTATATACACACAAAGCAAAGAGTCGTGTAGAGAAAAAAGATGTGAGAGAGAGAGAGAGAGAGAGGGGTTGCTTGTTGGTAATGGAACGTTCTTTTGATTTTCTCATTCTTTGTTTTTATTTTATTTCATCATGAATTAGTGGAAAATTTTGCTTTTATGGTAATGGGAGTAAACAGTCGAAAACACCACTAAAGTATATGGTATTCCTCTTTTGATTTATAAAATCTAATAGAATAGAATCACGAGTGTTGAATCCATCTAGAGTAGGGGTGTGCATTAGTCCCGGTTCAACCTGGAAATCGAACCAAAGCGGCCGGTTATGGGTGGTTTTCGGGGGACCGGATCGGATCCCAGTTCCAAATTTTTGGAACAGGGATCAATTCGTCCAATTCCTGATTCCACGTAATGAATTGGACCGTCCTGATTGGACTGACGGATTGGTCAAGATTTCTTAATTTTTTTTATGTATTTTATTCTGAAGTAAACCCTAATTAATTAATTAATTTTTTTCTTTTAACCCACTTGTAAGGAATAGAAGAAACCAAAAAAGTATCTCTGGTTCCAGGACCAACCCTACAACCAAACTGGATCAGTCGATTCGGTTTTGTTCTAGCACTGGGTGGATCGATTCCCGGTTCCAAGAATGGGGAGCCGATCCTGCCCAGTCTGGTTCTTGATTTTAGTGTGTAAACTAACCCACCTTGACACTGATCGCCTCTAATATAGTCCCATGAGTCATTTATGAAAATCGTCTAGATAGCTTATGCTGATAATTGAATCAACTGGTGCTCGTACACATCCTCTCAGTTCGCGCCTTTTGCCTATAGAAAAAAGGGTTGTAAATTAAGTCGGATAGCAATTTATCGCGACGGAATTCCAACTGTTAGAATGCCACAAGATGCCACTGTATATTGGCTTTGCAGAAAAACATAAATAGCACAGTAAAATAAGAATGATACACCAGAAGTTTTTACGTGGAAAACCCAATATGGGAAAAACCACGGGACTCTTATTCAGGAATTGTTCCACTATAATCAAAGGATTACAATTAACACTCTAATGGTGTTCTCTTACAATAAATCCTCCCAACTGTAACAAAACACTTCCTCATTTGATGAACTCTCAAGTTCTTTTGTGTTTACATACATTGTTGAAGACTTTTGTGATTTCTTTGGAGTATTTTCTAGTGCACACAGAAACGTCCATCCGTGCCCTTTTATTTATCGTAGTAGATCTCCATCCAAGTTAAGAATCTTCCCCAATTGATTGAGCAATCACCAGAATTGATTACATCATGGTATTCTTCCTAAATAAGACTCTTTATTTAATATTTCTTCTTTTTCAGCGTCCTACCATAATAATACTCTTTCCTATTAGGTATCTTTTTTATGAGCAATCATCGAGAAAATTCAAATGGACTCCCAAACATGTTAGGCTACTCCCAACATAAAGAATATCAACCTGTTGGGCCAATCAATCCTTTTCCTTGATTTGTAATTTTGGTAAATTTTCATCATCGTGAGAATTAACTACTGACCACGGCTTCGTAAATATTTCTAAGAGTTAATACCATAAAAAACCCAAACTGATATACCTGTGACAAATTTACCTCAAATTATTTTTTCGACCACAAAAAGCCACATATCGGTACACTTGTAATAATTTTACCTCGAACTATTTTTTTAACCATCAAAAACCCTACACTGGTACACTTGTGACAAATTTACCCCGAATTAATTTTTTGATCGCTAAAAACCTCAAATTGATATATCTGTGACAAATTTACCCTTCGTTAGTTTATGTTAAATTTTACTGTCAAATTACTAAGTTTAATGACACATGGTAATTGACAGGTGTACCGGTTTGGGATTTTATCCCTCTATTTGTCTCAAGTTTACCAATTTGTGATTTTTCGTGATATTAATCTAATTTAACAGACACTAATGCAGGGTAAACTTGTTACAACTATACCAGTTTGGGGTTTTTAGTTGTCAAAAAATTAGTTCAAGGTAAAATTATCACAGTTGTACCTGTTTTGGGTTTTTAGTGATAAAAAAATTAGTTTGAGATAAAATTATCACAAATGTATTGGTTTGGGGTTTTTGGTAGTCAAAAAAATAGTTCGAGATAAATTTGTTACAGGTGTACTAGTTTGGGGTTTTTTATGGTCAAAAAAATAATTCGGGATAAAATTGTCACGATGTATTAGTTTAGATTTTTTCGTGGTATTAATCCTATTTATAAAGCTAAAAAGCGAGGTTGTACATGCATATCAAGCCACCATGTTTATAAAAGTCTATTCATTTTTTTAAAGTAAAACATGCAATGATAATCTACTACTTTTTCGATCAGAATGAAGAAAATATAATAGTATTATCAATAGTGTGCTAAGAGTCCTACGTGAACTGACCATTGGAAAGGAAACATTATCACACCGAATGAGGTTTCTCCCTTTTGTGCTTCTTTTCCAATGAAACAAGATTAAAAGCACGAATTGATAAGCATTAGAGCTGTTCGAAATTCCTATGACTATTATGACGCATGTGGGGAACATATGCACGGCAAGTGGAGTATAAACAATGTCATCTTAGGAAAAAATGCTAACGGGAGAATGTCACATTAGTGGGAAGAGTTACCAAAAAAAATTATAAACATGTTATAATTGTGTTAATTCAGTCTTAAACCCTTTGCATTTGTGCGAATTCAGTCCATCCGATCAATTTTGATTGAAAATCACTAACATGGACACTAGCCATTCTTTATGGCGTGACTAGGACTAACATGGACATTTTAAAATAATATTTAATGTTTTTTGAATGTTTTATTTTTCTTTATGTTCTTTATCTTTCTTTCTTTTTTCCTCCCTTCTTCCTTTAGCCAGTTGCCGGCGACTAGCCAGAGATGAGGGTTGGCGAGGTCCACCTTGCCGGCTGCTAGCGAGAGCGAGCCTCGCCTGCTCCAAATCCGATCAGTTGAGCTCTAGGGTCGATCGTGGCAGCTAGAGCTCCAAGTTGGCCATGGGCACTTTAGCTTCTCACTAGCGACCGTGGCTATCAAATCTCCAAGCTCCAAGCCATGGTCAATTGTGTTTTGAGCTCACAAATATGGCTTCTCTCTCCCTCCTCATTCACATTTTTCTAGCTCCTCTCATTCATGATCCTGTAGCTCCTCTCACTCGCAGCCAAAAATTGACCTAAATGACTGAGCCAAACCCCGACACCATGGCCATGGAAGTGCCTTGCCTCAACCAACCATATATCTATGGCTAGTGAGCGCGACCTTCGCCCAGCAACAGGGCGAGGCCAAGCCTAGCAAGGGGTGGGCAAGGTTTGACCTCGCTTCGCCCTTGCCAATGGCTAGTGAGGTCGCCCTTGCCTTTGGGCAATCACTGGACATCGACGATCGGTTAGAGAAAGAAGGGAAGAAAAAAAGAGAGAGAAAGAAATAAAATATTATTAAAAAATGTCCATGCCAGCGTTGACCTCGCCATATAAAACAACTAGCCTCAATGTTAGCAATTTACAGTCAAAATTGGCTAGATAGACTGAATTAGCACAAATATAAAAGGTTTAAGACTCAATTAGCAATAATAAAAGGTTAAATTAGCACAATTATAAATAGGTTTATGACTTTTTTTGGGGTCATTTTCCCCGTATTAGTGCACATTCAACCTTTCGTAATCAAGACGATCGAGTCCCTAAAAAATAACTAAATGTAAAAATCACTTAATTTTTATGAGGACGAACTTGTGGATAATTATACGTTTATTAGTTTCGCCGCAACACTTACTAATATACATTAAAAATCATCTTTATACATAAGTGTGTCACATTTATCAACTTCTTTTCTCGTCATTTTTTCACTATGGCAAAGCTTGCCGACCACTGCGTGGGGGCCGTGAACCCCTCGCCGGCCACGGGCGAGGTTGCCTTGCCCAAATTTTATGCTGACTATCAAGGGCTTCAATGCCCTCACCCAGTGGACCACCACCGTAACTCACGTAATAATCATGTTGACGCATCAACCTTAAAAATAGTCATGCGAGAGATACCAAAATGAAATCTTCCATAACCACACTTACCTACCTAGTACTCTCTCTCTCTCTCTCTCTCTCTCTCTCTCTCTCTCTCTCTCTCTCTCTCTCTCTCTCTCTCTCTCTCTCTCTCAATTGGTCCATGGCAGTGCCCGACCTCAAACAAGGGCTAACAATGGTCATCGACAAAGATCCTAAACGGTATTTGTTGATGAGGAAAATGAGAGAGAGATGTCGTCAGCAATGTCATCGGAAGCGATAGTCGGAGTTATGACTCTAGCATTGGTGGCCACAGCTGCTGAAGGTGGTCTAGGCTCGAGGGTTTGGTTGGGGATCAGTATGTCGGAATTAGGGTTTCTTTTTGTTGTTGGTGTCACTAAACTTATATAAAAACTAGATCTTGAATCGAGAAATGTAACTCCTAATTAGCCAAATTTAGTGGGTTCATTTCAATGACAGCCGAAATCTCTCATATCTTCACTAATTTAGACGAATGTGTAGTTGTCCTTCGCACGAATCATTTTGGCAGCATCTACATTTCAGGTATGGCTTGCCAAACAAACCAGACATACAACGGTTGACATTAAACTTCTACCTAGCGAAGCCCCCCGTTTCTTTTTTCTAAACTATTTTCCTAGCTTTTCAAATACCTCGTTTAGCTCCGATATGGTTCGATAGCCTTTTTTTCACACACACCGAATAATTACCGGAACATACACACCTAGACTTACATTGGTCCCAAGGTCCTCGATAAAATGTGGAAGTGCATAAATGCTGAGGGCCGAGAATTGCGCATACGACTGTCGATATCAAATAGGGCCAATCGGAACGAGCTTTTTCGCCCTTTTTTTTTTGGCTAACAATGTTTTGCGCTTTTCGAGCACTCGACTACTTCAAATTGGTCACGGCAGTAGCACAAAAGTCCTCACTCCCGAAGTGGACCAAAGCCCTTACTTCTAGTTCAGGTCTGAATTAAATGGATGGGCACACTTATTATTTGAGCAATCTCGATAGTTTTAAATAATTAGGCGTAGCTACTATACATGACCATGCTTGTGAATCACTACAAAAAAAAAACATGGATTTTACCACGGAATATTACGACGGGAAATTTATCGTTGCAAATTTGCGACAAATTTTATTTTCCGTTACAAATTAGCGACGAAAATTAATCATCACTAATTTGCGATGGAATTTGCCACTAAATAAAAATCCATCGCAAATCTGCGATGGAAAATAAATCCATCGCTAATTTGCGACGGAAAAGTGATCGTCGTAAATTTGTGACGGAATTAGTGACGGATTTATTTTCCGTCACAAATTAAAAATTCGTCGCTAATTTGTGATGAAAACGAATTCGTCGTTAATTTGTAGTTTATGATGGAAAATAACTTCCGTGATAACCACCCCACCTGTCAATTTCTTTCTCTCTGTACTGATTCCTTATATCTCCCTTGCTTTTTTCCCTCTTCCGTATCTCTCAATAAACGTATCCGTGCGCGCACAAATCAATCTCGATAAAGCTTTTCTACCAGTAAGTATTATAGCTAACTTCGTGATTAATTAGCGACGAATATGGTTCGTTGCAAAACCGTTCATCACTGGATTCGAATTTGTTTTATTTTATAGACCTTTTTTTTGTTTTTTTTTTTGTAACTTTTTCGCCGGTCCAACGACTGGCGAGACCTTGGCGGCCATGAGGGGAGGCCGAGTGGCCTAGCTAGGCCACTCGGCCTCCCCCTTTGGCCGTCGACCTGATCTGGGGGAGGCCCATAGACCTCGGCCCATGGCCGCCGGTCAACCGGCGGCCACGGTGAGGCCACTCATCCACGGTGAGGCCAGTCGGCCTCACCCCATGGCTATTGATCGGCCTCGCTTAGGTGTGGTGGTCGACCTCACCGTCACCCAGATCTGGATGATGGTGAGGTCGACCGGTGGCCACGGTGAGATCGCTCAACCACGGTGAAGCCGCTTGACCACAGCGAGACCGCTCGGCCTCCCTCCATGGCCATCGAACTTGCTGTCGCCCACATCTGGGTGACGGCGAGGTCGACTGGCTACCATGGCGAGGCCGCTCGGCCTCCCCCAGATCTGGGAGAGGCCGAGTGGCCTTGCCGTGGCCACCGGTTGACCTTGCTGGCCATGGGCGAGGCCGAGTGGCCTCGCCCAGGTGTGATAGTCGACCTCGTCATCGCCCAGATCTAGGCGATGGCAAGGTCTGGGTTGCGGCTATGCTGTGGCCGAGCGGTCTCGCCATGGCTGAGGAGCCTCACTCAATGGCCGGCGAGGCCGCTCGACCTCCCCCCATGGCTGTTGACTGGAGAAAAATATTGGGAAAAAAAAGAGAAAAGGAAATTGAAAAACAATTAAAAATTATAAAAAGATGAATTTTAATTGATTTTTTTTAGGTACTCGTCCATTTGAAGGTATCGCAATCCAAGTGAACGTTGCAATTCTCATCAAATTGACCACTTTTTACTACAAAGATTCCAGTCAAATATTTGGATAAGTTTTCTTTACATAGTAATTTTTTTCATTTTTTTTTCAATTTCAAAGTAATTGTTGCGTCAAAAACAAAATTTTAATTTTCCTAATTTTATTGTTTTAATTAAGAATCATAGATATGGTATTTTTAATATTTTACGAGATTTTTTTTATTTTTATACAGATACAATGCAAAGAGAAAGGGCTTGGATATATAATAAGAACTTACCTGGACGTCGAGGATTGACCGATGAGTTTTGTGCTGGGTTGGAACTATTTTTAGACTTTGTTAGTAGTAAATATGAGTCAGTGTAAAAAGTGCAGTAATGGTAAGTTTCATGTGTGTGATAAAGTTAGAGAACATCTTTGTAGATTTGAGTTTATTCCTAACTATTATAATTGGACTTCCCATGGTGAACCATTTATATCTGATGAAGGATATCGAAGAAGTGATCAATTTTTAGTTAGGGAAGAATGTAGCTATTATGATCAATTGAACAAGTGAGTCGAATTATGCAAGTACTAATTTTACTCCTACACTTGAACAAGTGAGTACTAGTCATGCATCGCAATTGAAAAAGATAGGATTAACGAGTTTTGATGAGAATCTGTGTAATGGAACTTTTCCATCTAATCAGTTCTAGGAAGTGTTGAAAGCAGCATATGAATCTTTATAGACAGATTGTGACAATCACACTAAGTTATCAGTGACAGCAAGACTACTAAATATCAAGGCAGAGCATAATGTGCCTGCGGATTGCTTCAACTCTTTTGTTAAAGTAATGTGAGAAACAATGCCTCGTGATAACATCATGCCAAGTGATTTTTACGATATGAAAAAACTAGTGGATAACTTAGGTCTTCCGGTTGTAAGGATTGATGTATGTGATAGGGGTTGTATGTTATATTGGAGAGATGATGAAAATGTAGAATCTTACAAATTTTGTAGCCAACCTAGGTACAAGATTAATAGGAGGCAGGATCGTAATCAGAAGAATAGACCATGCAAGCAAATGTTTTATCTGCTATTAATCCCCATATTGCAAAGGCTTTATATGTCTCAAGTCACTGCTGAACACATGACTTGACATGCAAATCATGAACATAAGAGGGTCTAACATGTCATCCTTTAGATGTAGAGGCATGAAAACATTTTGATAGAACATCTGAGTTTGCGATAGAGCCTTGAAACATCAGGTTAGGTCTTTGTGCTGATGGATTTACCCCATTTGGGAAATTAGGAAAAAAGTTATTCATTTTGGCCAGTTATATTAACGTTATACAATCTTCCACCCGATATATACATGAAGACACCTTATATGTTTTTTACATTAATCGTGACTGGCTCGCAAAATTCAAAAAAGTTAATAAATGTTTATATGCAACCATTGATTGAAAAGTTACAACGGCTATGGGATGAAGGTGTCCTTATATATGATGTTTTTACCGATCAAATATTTGTAATGAATGCTGCTCTTCTTTGGACGATAAATGACTTTCCAGCTTACGAAATGTTATTTGGATGGGGTACAGTTGGGATCTTATGATGTCTGATATGTTTGGAGATATCAAAGTCATTTAGATTAAAACACGGAAAGAAGCCTAACTATTTTGACTGTCATAGGTAATTTTTACCGATAAATCATACATTCAAAAGGAATAAAAAAGAGTTCATCAAGAATAGAACTGAAAGACACCTCCATCATTGAGGTTGACCGACGATCAAATTTGGGAGTGGATGCAAGACTTTCCAACCGTTGTTCAAAACCCTCACAGCATAATTATTGTATACGGAAGTACACGTAAGTGGACTAAACGCAGTATATTTTGGGATCTATCATATTGGAAGGCTCATCTTATTTATCATAATCTTGACGTTATGCACATAGAAAAGAATATTTTAGGTAATGTCATAAATACTGTGATGGATGTCATTGAAGAAATAAAAGACAACTTGAACGCAAGAAAAGATATGAGAGATATTTGTGATCGGCCAATACTAGATGTGGATGCAAGCAACAGAGGACCAAAACCAAAAGCAGTTTATACGTTGGATAAGGAGCAGAGAAGAGTTGTTTGTCAACATTTGAAATCTCTGCGGTTTTCTTATGGATATGCTTCAAACCTCGGGAGATGTGTTGATTTGAATGAATGCAAGTTGACAGGTTTAAAGAGTCATGATTGTCACATATTTATGGAAAGACTAATTCTAATAGCTTTCAAGGAAGTTCTACCGAACTTTGTATGGGGCGCTATTACAGAGTTAAGTAATTTCATGTATGATATTTGCTCGACAGTATTAAAAGCATCACACATGGATAAACTAGAGAGAGATATTCCAATTATTCTTTGCAACTTAGAAAGGATATTTCCTCCATCATTTTTTGATTCAATGGAGCATCTCTTAGTTCACTTGCCTCATGAGGCCAAAGTTGCAAGTCCGTCCAATTTCGATGGATATATCCATTTGAGAGGTAAATTTTTTTTAAAAATTTAGTTCAAATTACTTTATTATATATTATGTTCTGATAAGCTTCTTTCTATTGCAACTAGATTCTTATATCATTTGAAGAAAAAAGTGAAGAATAAGTCATATGTTGAAGCTTTAATTTGTAATGCATATATTGTGGAAAAAGTGACAATATTTGCATCATACTATTTTGAGCCGCATGTGCAGTGCAAGAGGCCGAGAGCAGGCAGAAATGATGAAGGCCCCATTGATTCCAATTGCAAATCATTTTCTATTTTCAATTATCTAGGTCGACGAAGCGGCACATGTACGTTTCGTTACTTGATAGGCGAAGAATGGCAGCCCATACATATATTTTACTGAATTGCCCAGAAGTCGAGCCATACTTCAAGTAAGTGTAAATTTACAAATATATGTATTGTGTATCAAATATTTGTTAATATTTAAACGGTATTTATTACTAGGATTTTCCAAACTTTAATGTATGGACTACTACCAAATGAGTTTGACCGTTTATGCAATGAATAATTTGCAGCATGGTTCAAAACATATGTAAGTTGCCTATGGACCAAAATCAAGTTATTAATATTTTATGCATTATTTATTAAAATACATATTATTGACTTTGCGTGTGTAATCTTAGGTTCACAGTAATCATGATGCACTTGAAGAGCAAGGATTGATATATCATCTGTCATGGGGTCCACGGTTAAGAGTACGAAGTTGGCCAACATATTTCATAAATGGATATAATTTTCACTCTCGAGAATATGGAATGGGAAAAGCCACAATAAATAGTGATGTGTCTGTTCAATCATACAATGATAGCAGTTCAAAAGATGATTTTTATGGCTTGTTGGATGAAATAATAGAGATAGAGTACCCTGAACCATTAATGATGTGGGTTGTGTTATTTAAGTGCAAGTGGTTCGATCCCGTCAAAGGAATGAAGGTGCATACTAAGTTTAATTTGGTTGAAATAAATCACAATAAAAAATATATGAAATATGAACCATTTGTCTTGGCACAACAAGCAATTCAAGTATGTTATGCATCATATTCGAGTTTGAAATGTGATAAAACTGATTAGTGAGCTGTATGTAAAATCAAAGTACGGAGAAAAATCGAGGAACATTGGAAAGATAGAGCCTATCAATAAGAGGAAGTTTGTAACACAGTTGAAATTGAGGAATATAATATTCAAACTTTACGAAATCCATGTGGAGCAATGATAGAAGTGGATTCAACTAAAATTTGCGAATTAAACGTAGAAGATGGTACAGAATCTGATTTTGTGACAGATAATGAAGATGATGCTCATAAAAAAGATGAAGATCAAGATCAAGACGAGAACGAAGATGCAGATCAAGATGAAGACGAACATGAAGATTAAAATTTTTGTGACAAAATACTAATGATGTGTAATTATTATTACGACAAGTGTTATTTTGGTTGTCATAATAATTATTATTGTTCTTGTTATTATTGTTATTATCATTATTGTTGTCGTCGATTATTCTTATTAATGTAATTGATCGTCGGAAAATTTGTCGCTAAATGACGGCAAGTCAAATATTATTTGTGTGATGACATTTGCGATATTCTATTTTCCATTGGATTTGGATCATCACTAATTTCGTCGCTCATTTTACGACAAAAACTTATTCGTGGCTACTGTTCATCGAAGAATTTAGCGACGGAAGTGAAATTCGCGGCAATTTTTCGAATCCGTTGCAAATTCCATCGCAAATTTGCGACAGATTCGAAAATGCCATTTATTTTTAAAATCCGTCGCTAATTTGCGACAAAAGTTGCGATGGAAGATAATTCCGTCGCAAATTTGTGACGGAAAACTAAACCTGTCTCTAATTTGCGACGGATTCGAAAATGCATTTTATTTTTGTAATCCGTCGCAAAATTCGTCCCACATTTGTGACAGAATTATTTTTCCGTCACAAATTTGCTACTGAATTCAAACATTAAACCGTTGAAAGAAACTATGCATATGGTGGTGAAAGAAATTAGCCCTAGAAAACGTACTGAACCTCAAAGAGAAAAGCAAATAGATAAAGACATTATCCAGATAGCATATACTTGGACGTGTAAATGGAAGCAGGCTCGATCATGCGGAACTTCAACAGTGGAGGCATTCAAAATGCTAATGCCTTCAGCTTCTAAATTCCGCAGAAGATTGGAAAGCTTTCCTTGGTCCCTCTTCATACAAATCTAAAAGACGAGTTCACCTTTAGCAATTTCATGCACTGAAATAATCGGACAACCTTCATTACTTTTCGATGATGTTGAAAGCTATCGTCAAGAACTAATTGCTTGTTTTGATCCATCACAGATAACATGCTTTCCTTTTGAAAGGTTAGCTCCTCGATTTCATTCTTGATCTCTGGAATGTACTCAAGTACCTCATCAATTATAGCCGGTGCACCTTGTCTCTTCTGCATTTTTATGTGAGCATTGTTAATTCATTGTAAGATTGTAAAATAAATAGTCATGGTGAACCGCAAGGGTGCTGAAAAAATTTCTTGCTGCAAGAACATTCTTTCAAAAATTGCTCATACATCTAAGAGTACAAACAGTTGACACACATAAGTTTCGCAAAGGAATATACATGACCACCTCCGTTGATGAAACTAGCGGATATATGCAATATCTGGGAAAGCAACATATTACCTAGCTAACTAATAATTCAAGTAATTAATGATCCGACTAACATTAAAAGCGAATATGTTAACTGTGAAGATTTGCCTCAATGGCTGCTCTTTCAATCTTAATCCTGGAGTGATGGAGACGGGCCAATTGGTTCTACACTAGAAGGCAGGAAGAAAAAAAGTGAGAGAGAATAATTAGAGTAATTTGCAACGGAAACATAATTCCGTCGCAAATTTGCGACGGAAGAATAGTTCTGCGACGGATTAGAAATTTTTTTTTTTTTTTTTGCAATCTATCGCAAATTTGCAACGGAAAAATAACATTCGCGCACGATGGAAAAATAACATTCGCGTATGTCGCAGCCTAAAGTTTTTCTCAGGCTAATGAATTATTAAGACTAAGCTTAACTCGGGCCCTCCCAAGCCCTACCGATTCGCAACTTAGGATTTAAGTTCTTAACGTGCAAATATTTTCATGCTTGGAGTCGCCACTAATCTATTTGTGGTAGGTCGATTAGAAACCTAAATAAAATATAGGGAGATATGTTTTATTCCTATGAGCCAGAGATTCTAAACTTTGGGACTTGATTATGCTAGATCTAGTCTAACGCCCTTTCGGTATCTTTTCTTTTCAAAAAAATGTTTATGCATGCAGTTTGGATCCATTTCAATTTAGTCACTAATATGTGAGGTGATCATGCGGATGCGCAAACCACCAATTTAACACCCAAAGAAGCAATAAATAGATTGCAAGATTAGGAGAATGGCATACCTTAATGCAACGCAAGCATCTGCATTATTAGCTAGAAATCACATCAACAATCCTAATATGATTTCTAATTAACAAGCAGTTCACTCAATATTTTTTTGGATTTTCACTTATTTAAATGAAAGATAACCTATATGTAATGACGTGTAGAAATTAACATGTGATTAATGCATCCTAACATGCAAATTATATGTCATGCAACGACGTGACCTATTTCTAATGACTGGCAAATGATTTATTATTATTTTGTTATTTTTTATGAAATTCGGAATTTAAAAAATGCCTAAATTAATATGCAATCTATGCTAATTTAATCTATTCTAAAGTGACTTCTTTTTGGGATTTTTGTTTAAATTCGAAATTATTAAAATAACCTAAATAAATAATCCATTAAGATTAAAACAATCTTTAATTTAAACTAGGAAATGTGCTACCCTAAATCCCAATTAAAATTAAATAATTATCTTATTCTTTAGGATGTATTCACGATTCCCTAATCATGCAAAACTTCTAATTTAAATCTAACTAACATATTTTTTTATTTGATTTTCTTTATTTAAAAGGAAAAATAATTAAACAAAGATAATAACCACATTCAAACAATACACGCAATCCGCAAGATTTTTCTTATCAAATTTAAATTAAGGAAAAAAGTCAAACTAACGGTCATATCTATAGGGTTATAGATATCGACGGAAAGTTGATTGTTCAAATTTGGAAAGCGAATAAAATCTATTATCGTGTCCAAATGATTATGGATAAGATAACGATTTTCCGTATCGCCGCGTATCGTACCTTAGAGATAAGGTCAGATAGTCGTCCAGATACGTTGCCAAATTAGAGAAAATTCCTAATTTTGAATGTTTTCAAATATTACAGACATCAAAAAATTATCCTAAGATATCTAGCTATCCGCCATATATTCACGGAATATTCAAATATCCGAAAATTAAGAAACTAAATATTTTGGAAATATTGGATAACATCCTTACCTAATTTGGAAATATTTCCAAATTTGAACTTGCAGATCGGGATTACAGATTGGGACTAGCGACAGTGGGATGATGGCTCACGGCGGCGGTAACGCGGCGAGGCAGTGGCAAAGCTGTCTGAACGGCGGCCAGCAAGCGAGCGGCGGTGCGGCTGTTTCACCAGCGGGAACAGTGGCGTGCGGCTCCAAGCGGTGACTGTGCAGGCAAGAACGGCGGTGTGCAGCTCCGGGCAGCGGCGGCTGTGTAAGCAGGTGGCTTCAGAAAAAGGCAAGGGCGGCACAAGTGGGCGTCTCCAGTGGTGACGGGCGGAGCAGCAATGTCGGAGGGTGCGGTGGTGCAGAAGCAAGGGCGGCACAGGTGGGCGTCTCCAGTGAGGGGCGTGGCGCAAGCGAGCGTGTCCGGCGAGGGGCACGGCGTATGGCGGTGAGGGGCGCGGCGCAGGCATGCGTCGTCGGCGAAGGGCACGGCATGCGGCGGCGAGGGGCGGCTCTTCTTCTCTCTCTCTCTCTCACTTTTCTCTCTAAGAAATTTCTGATATCAAATTATCAAACCACCCTCTGATTATGAGACCTAAACGTGTATTTATAATGTAAATGTAGGTCAATTAGCCAGGCTTTCTAGTCTTAATGGGCTTAGGCTTGGGCCTTATCCATTAATTTAATTTAATTTTAAGCGGGCTGAATTAATTCGAGTTTTTCTTTAATTAAGCTTGATGGGCTAATTTAAACTCAAATTAAAACAACCAAGCTTTTTTTGACGTGTGATTTTCGGCCTCCGTCTTCCGAGTGAGCCGAGTTCCGTTCGGTGCCCGAGCTCGATTTACGCGACGGATTTTCAATTTTCTCGCCATCGCCAATCCGATGTGGAATGCAATTAACCTACATAATCCTGAACTATATGCTATGTAATTTTGATATTTTAGTTTAGGGGTTAAAATTTAATCCCTAAATTTCTATGCAATGAACAACTAATTAGGTCGCCAAAATTTAGGTGTCAACAGCGTACGTTTGAAAATTTTTCACCCCCCTCTCTCTCTCCCCTCCTGTCCGCACACATGCCTCCGGTTACGTCCGCTCGGGCCTGCATGGCAGACCTTTCGCTTCTTCTTTTTCTTTTTCTCTTCTTCTTCTTCTTCTTCTTCTTCTTCTTCTGTTTGTCGTCCTCCGCCACGGCTCCCTTGCACTGCCTAGCCACTGTAGGCCGGTCGACCAGCCGTCGCACGCCGCCTTTTCACCGACCCAATCGAGTGGCGCGACCGCCCGTCGCCGATCCGCTCGAGTTGCCTGACCGCCGCATGCTGCCTTCTCGCTGACCCAACCGAGTCGCCCGACCGCACGCCGCCTTCTCCGCCTGGACCGAACCGCCAGCCTGGCATTGTCGTCGTCACTTGCGCGCCCGATAGTTGGCAGCCGCGAGTGTCGCTACTCCGCCCGTGTGCTCACCACCCATCTCGCCGCCGGCGAGCTCGGCCCCCCACCCCCCCTCGCTCGAGCTCATGGCCGTCACCATCGCTGCCCAGCCGCCCGACACCATCGCCGCCCAGCAGTGGCCTGAGCTTGTAACCATCGCCGTCGCCACCCAGCAGCTGCCCAACGCCATCACCAGGGCTTGTAGCTGAGCTCGTCATCGCCCAGCCGACGTCATCGCCCAATCGCGGCCCGACATTATTGCTGCTCAGCAGCCGCCCGACGCCGTCGCCGCCCAGCCTCTCCCGAGCTTGTAGCCATCGTCGTCACCGCCCAGCTGTACCATCGTTCGCCTGGCCGTGGCCGACTAGCCGCCACTTGCGGCAGCGCCCACGCCGAGCACACCACTAGCCAATCGGCCATTTTGCCCTATTTTTTTGTTTTTCTTGGCCATGAACCAAGTAAGCGACTCCCTAAACTCTGTCTAGTATAATTGGTATTAATTGAACTTGTTTATGGATTGTTTAGTGTCGGATTGGTTGGCTAAGTTTGGGGCCGATTTCAGGATTACATGTGGCTTTGATCGATGTTCGCCTGGTTAATTTGTCGATTATGTGGCCGATTAAGCGTTTAATGATGATCATGTGGTTGATTAGAGTGTGCATGGTATACATTCCGGAACAGAATGACGATCATGTGGTTGATTAAGCGTTTTTTCAGAAAATGCATAAAAAATGAAAAATTCTAGAAAAATTCATAAAAATTTACAAAAAATAAAAAAAAATCATATTTTGAGAAAATATGAAATTTGATGATTTTTTTTTAAAAATAAAAAAAGCAAAAATTTCATAACTTCACAAAATGGCTTAAAATTCCTATGGCCACCTACTTTGAGTGAAATTTAAATTTTTTGAGATACCCAAAAAAAATTAAAAAATCAAAATTTTCGTAACTTTACAAAATGGCTTAAAATACTTGTGGCTATTAATTTTGAGTGAAATTTAAATATTTTTAGGTGCCCAAAAAAATAATAATAAAATAAAAATTTTCAAAACTTCACAAAATGGCTTAGAATATATGTGGCCACCCACTTTGAGTGAAATTTAAATTTTTTTAGGTGCCAAAAAAAATTTAAAAAATAAAAAATTTCAAAACTTCACAAAATGGCTTATAGTAACTATGGCCACCCACTTTGAGTGAAATTTAAATTTTTTAGGTGCCCAAGAAAGTTAAAAAATAATAATAAAATAAAAAATTTCTAAACTTTACAAAATGACTTTAAATACCTGTGGCCATCCAATTTGAGTAAAATTTTATTTTTTTTGGATGCCCAAAAAATTTAAAAAATTCAAAACTTCACAAAATGGTTTAGAATACCTATGGCCACCCACTTTTAGGTAGAAATTTTAAATTTTTTAGGTGCCCAAAAAAATTTAAAATATCCAAAACTTCACAGAATGACTTAAAATACCTATGGCCACCTACTTTGAGTAAAATTTAAATTTTTTTAAGTGAAAAAAATCAACAAATTATAACAGACTTCTGTTTCAGAAATCAATTTCTGGAATAAAATTAGTCATGTTTTCTCAAACAAATTTCTCCTTCAAAAATCAATTTCTAGCAAGAATTCCAGAAATCAATTTTCGGCAACAATTTGATTTCTGGAGTAGAATGATTATCATTTGCACCCTTAGTTATTTAATGCCAATCGTGTGGTTAATTAGTTTAATCGTGTGGTTGATTTGCTTAATTGTGGCCGATTGGTTAACTATGGCCTATTCGTGTGGGTTGATTGATGATCGTGTGGCCGAAAACGAAAATCATGTGGCTGAAATTGATGTTTCAAGGTTGATATTGTACTTGATGAATGATCGTGTGGTTTGAAAGTGGATCGTGTGGTTAACTATGACTATTGTTGGCTTAGCATGGCATATCGTTATCATATATTGATGTTTGATATCAAAATGAGTGTGATTCATAGTATATTTGTTCGTAAGAAATTGCACGTCATAAATACTCGGCATTAGCTAATTAAAAGGATACATTTTCTACTTCCGAAACAAAATGGTAAGCTTCGTCATGTACGTCATTATGTGTCCGTAATATGTGCTCATATTTTTTTTACATATTTGTCTAATCTTCCTACTTGTCAGTATAAACATAGAGGTCACATGTATAGAAGATCAGCCCCTTCCTCGTTCTCATCCTCATCCCTTTCCTCTTCCGCTGCCCTTTCATCTAACACTCAACCACTACATGCTGATGGATAATATGGACACGTAGGCCCTTCCTCTAATACTCAAGAACATGTTATGAGACTTGGATACATGCGAACTGAATCTCCTTCAGTTCCATCACCTTTAGATCCATCTCCTTCCGTTCTACCTTATTATTCAACGCAATAATCGAATAATAACGGAAACACAGGTGAAAAAGATAACTGATTCATGATATGCCCATTTGGAGATTCGTAAGTACTTTATTTTTTTTAAGTATATGTAATATTTATGGTTTTAGATATGGATGTCAACTGAATTTTCGATGTTGCATAATATTCGTATGTTTGCAGATTCACGGATGCTCCATTTATTGTAAGGGAACTGAATAAAATAGTCAAAAATTATTGGATGGGGCAGTTTATTAATTACAGCAGTGCTCCACAAGAAGTGAAGAATTTATGATGGAATGAGTTCAAGGTAAGTTTTAGATATTCTATTTTCTCACCAACTAAGTTCGATGTACTATATTGATGGTTAAAAATGATGTAAAGGGACCAGAACAACTCTTTAGTTTTCGGTACTAAAGGGACAAGATATTTTCCCCGAGATGACCTTTACAAATCTATCGTCGAATTGTCTAGTGCATGGTAATGGATATGTGACCATCATAATAAATTTTAGTTGTTTTTGTATTGATTGCAGCGGAAGTTTAGGTGGGATAAAGAGGAAGAGAATGAAGTGAAAAGAATTTTTAAGAAGAAAGTCGGTGATCACATATAAAATGTGATGAATAGAGCGAAGATCAAGCAAGCGAAGCCGGCTTTCATTACAGCTGACAATTGGACGGAAATTAACAGAATTTGGGAAACTAGAAAGAATTAGCAAATCGATGAGCAGAATAAAAAGAATCAATCTTCTAGTTGTAGTGAAGGGTATGCCATATATGCTGAGGGCTCTATCAAAACTGGGGAGCATCGCAAATTAATGGTAAATTTGTTACATAAGTTATAAGTTAATTTAATTTAATTACTCGTGTTTACATTTTGTAGGCACGTGAATTTGGGACGGAACCGACATTTGTAGCTACATTTGAACGCACATTTAAAAAAAAAAAGATAAGACATGGACTGACGATCGAGCAAAAGCTATTAATGTATGTAAGGTTATACTTTGGACTTTATGGAAACTAGAATGAAAATCGCGAATGCTTTTAATATTTATGGTAGTTATATATATAGTTATTTTATTTTCATCTATATTGTTAATGTAGGAAAAATATGATGAACTTTTAATGAGCAATGCTAGTGGTGGTGATGGTGTTGCTGCGTCTGAGCCATCAGTTGACAGTATGACATTATGGGTGGAGGCAACAGGTGGAATGAAAAAAGGAAAAATATTTGGGATGGGATCCTTGTCAAGGGTATACATGACGAATCATGCTGCAACTTCATCATCCAATGCGGCTGTTCAAGGGAAGACACGACATGACGAGCAATTGACCCAAGAATTGAACCAACTGAAAAATATACTTGTAAAGAAGGATGAAGAAATAAATGACTTGAAACAACAAATGCAAATTGCTATGCGATACCTCAACCTCCATCGCGATGAGATTCCTCCTTACCTCTCGCCAATCCAATAGGTGATGGGCACAATGATGAGCGACACAATGATGTTGAGATTGCTGCTGCTGATGATGATTTTCTTGGTCTTTTCTAGTTAAAATTCCCAAAATCGGGGTAAGCTTCCTTCACAATCTTTTGTGCCATAAGTGCAGTTTGCCCAATATGTTCATGCCCTACAATTACTTTCTGTATAAAACTCTCTTACAACTAGGTTCTTTGCTTGTGAAAAACTGAAAATTTAGAGATCCCAAGATGACATGCTTGTTACAAAAAATCATGATATTTGAACATTGTAGAAATACATGCCTTAATTGACTTTGAGTCCTCTCTTCCTAGGAATTGGTGTTGGTAATTGACCTCTCTAAGTCATTAAACTGTTGAATGTTGTTTGGAGAAGGATCTAATTTTTCGTAGGTGACAAAAATACGGTTTACAAGGGTGAAAAAACTACAGTGGATATCAAAGTTGACTCATATTCATATGTAAGAACATTAATGTTCGTCCTGAAACGTTTTTTTTTAACCTTCTTATTTGTTTTTTTATACCTAGTTCCACATCCATGCATAAACGTTTCTTTTATATCCTGGACTGATTGAATATCTTTATTTATTTATTCATATTTCATCAGATGTCGACAAAAATGACTGCTTCTAGTGTCCTGCTGGGTACCAAAGCTGCCCAATTTTGTGTATGGTTTGTCGATTTTTCGTTTTTGAAGCAGAATCTATGGTTATCTCGCCTCCTTTGAATGTTTTGAACGTATTATAAGATTGGATAACAAATAGCATCACGTCGGACTTTGCAACTTTGCATATATTATTATTTTTTGCGGACTAGCATCTTTCCTTTAGTTATATTTTTCAATTATATGGCATTGTGTTTGGTTTGTTCATTTTCTTTTTCTGAAGCAGAATCTATGGTTGTCTCGTGTCCTTTGATTGTTTTCCATTATTACATGATGTTCATTAATGCGTAGCTATTGCTATGGACAAGATTTGATGGCCCAAATGGTGTATAATTTGCGACGAATAAAGTTTGTGGTTAATTTGCGATGAATTCGTTGCGACGAATTTTACGACGGATAAAGTTCATGGCTAATTTGCGACGAATTTTGTAACAAATAAAGTTTGTGACTAATTTGCGACGGATAAAGTTCGTGGCTAATTTGTGATGAAATTTCTGACGAATTTTGCGATGAAATTTCCGACGAATTTTGTGACGAATAAAGTTCGTGGCTAATTTACGACAAATTTTGCGACGAATAAAGTTCGTGGCTAATTCGCGATGAATTTTTTTTCCGTTGTAATTTAGCGACAAAAATTGAAATTTTCCATCGCAAAAATTTGTGACACCGAATTAGGGACGGAATTTTTTCCGTCGCAAATTCGATTTGCGATGGATTTTGTCAAATTTTTCGTAGCAAAAATCGTCGCTAATCCTTTGTTTTTTTGTAGTGAATTCTCGGGATGAAATTGTGTATATACAATATATTATACCTTACTTGGCTCTCCCGATAGTTATTCGTCTTTTTCTAGACAATGCGATTAGTTGCTCTCAATCTTGGGGATCTTATAACAAAATTTTCAATCTCTTTGCTAATTATCACACTTGCCAAGATATTTTACTTACCAAAAGCATGTGATTAGTTGCTGCTAATGCATAAAGGAATATATCGTGTGCCTGGTCAAGGTTCTATTAGGGTTAGGTACTATGATAATGTGATTGATACATGACGTTAAGCTAACTCTTGTGCTTCCTCACCTGCCACATAACACGGCTTAACTCCGCTTTAAATTGACTCTTACCTGCTAAATCATATGCCACATGGGCATCAATTTTGGATTTATCTCATAATTTTTAGATTTCATGTGATTCAAGTGCTTTGGTATTGAAGAGAGAATTGCAAAATAGAAAGACTTTCCGCAAACTCTCTGCATTTTTTTCCGATCAAGGTCTTGAACTTCTAATTTGTCCGGTTTAGTTCTTCAATTCGCATAACTTTTCTCATCGAGTCCGATTAACAGGAATCCTTTGCCCATCGGGGCCGGCAAGATGATGATGTGGGAAAAACCTTATGCGATCATCAATTATAAGCTTATGTGCAAGACTGAAAGCCACAGATGAAGACCGCAATGAAACCTTGAACAATGAGATTTCTGGACGTAGATACCACGCTCGAGCTTTCCACACCAGACTTTTCTTGGCATCAAGGAACAACTCAGCTCCAAGTGTTGGGAGGGCTCGACATTGTTGAGATACACATATAATTTGTATAAGAGAAAGTTCAACATCAGAGAATTGGTGTTGGGTGAAATAGTTAAAATATTATAATTGGCTCATAATTCATTAGTTCAAAATTTTGAGTAAATGTGAGTCCAACTTGATATATTGATGTATTCAGATTTAGGCTCCCCAAATGAATGTATTAGGTCTCTGCTACCTGATCCCAACACCAAGTAACTGGATTGAGTTAGATGGACTTGATTAGCAAAAGTTTGCTTTAACTAAATCAGAAAAATTACATTTACAAGAATTTAATTTCAAGAAAGTGCAAATTCAGGGACAAGAATCAAACCTTCTCCTTTATAAAAGTGACCCCTAGAGTAATTTAATATCTCGTGAAAGTTAATGAAATGTCTTTTTGAATTAACCCCCTTCAACATTTAGTTCGATTAGAAAAATGAATTAACGAAAAATTTATACTTAAATTCAAGAAAATGATTTCATTTTGAAAAATTTGAAAACATATTCCAAATAAATGAATAGGTCTTAGTGCTTGGACCCTAAATTCTACGCTTGGGCATGGAAACCCCAACATTATTTCCCGAATCCCTAGAGTTCAGTACCAGGTCTCCAACGCTTGGGCTCGAGTCCATCAAGGCCCAAGCCCTTGGTGCCCACGCTCAAGTCCATTGAAGTATGGCTCGAAGCCCTAGTGCTTGTGCCCAATGGTCCGGCATCCTAGCCCAGGTGCATAAAGGCCATGCTTGGGTCTATGATGCTCGAGCTCTGGTCCTTGACACTCAAGCCCGGTTCCATGAAGGCTGTGCTCAGGTCCTTGGTGCTTAGGCTCAGGCTCAAGCTCGAGTCCTTAGTTAATGAAACGTTCGTTCTAATAAAAATATTTTTAAAAATCGAATATTTAATTTTTTTATTCTTTTCTTTTCATTCCTTATCTTTTTCCTTCTTCCTCGGCTAACCACAGTGACGGCCGATGATCAGCCATACGTGAGGGACAAACTCGCCCTCGGTCAGTGAGGCTCGAGCTCCCTAACCTCACTAGATTCCGGTGAGCTCGAGCCTAGCCTAACTCATTGAATTTGGTGAGACTCGAGCTTATTGGCCTCGAGCAAGCTTGACCTCTTCGGATTTAGCTAGGTGGAGCCTCGATTGAGGCCAGTGCTCAAGCTTGCTAGAATCTGACAAGGTCAAGCCTTGTCGACCTAAGGCAAGCTTGTCCCTTGCCTGTGGCGAGTCACCGGCAACCGGTTGAGGAAGAAGGAAAAAGAAAATGAAAAAATAAAAGAAATTAAAAAATTCAAATTTTTTGATTGGATTTTCTATACCAAACAGTGAAAATATATTTTCTAGTTTATTTTCAGGTTTCAGTCAAACATCATAAGATATTGTCATTTTCTTGGAAAATGACTACCTGGAAAATATTTTTCAAAAATGTTCACATATTTTGCAAAACAAACGGAGCCTAAGTATTAACCTTTATTTATGCCAAGGTGGATCTAACGATTGAGATCTCCACTACATTAATCGATTTTAGCTTTATTCAACAACAATTATTGAAGATGAAGATTTGGCAGTTCAAGCAAATTACTTTTCTTTTAGCTTCTTTTCCACCGAGTGGGTACCCCAAAAAGTGGCCGAGCTTTAGAAAATATTAAAGGGGGATCGATGCAGAGAATATTCCTATCAAAAGGGAGATGTACTATAGCTTAAAGCACCAACCACTATGCCAAAATGAGATAATCACTTGGTTTGGATATTCAAGCCGGACCACATTCAGTGTCGTTTCTGTGGTGGTAGTAGTAGTAATAATGATAACTACAATGATAATAAAATCATAGTAGTAATGATAATAATAATACTAGGTGTTTCAACACATAGTAAACAGGCCCCAGCATTTGAGTTTGGATAAACAATATTTTCTTGAATATTTTCCATCTGTCGTAGTTTTTATAAGAAATTGATGGAATAAATTGGGACATTAATTTCGCTACATCGGATAATCAAACTATATGATGTCACTCTTTGTAAGCTAATTTGGTTTTCCAAACGAGGGAGGTGTCTATGGAGCCTACGTCTATGGGGAGAGACGAATACTCTGTTTCAGTATAAAGTTCATGAGATTAATCTCACAAGCCCCAATTTAGTTAGTCACATGAGATTAAACGACGAGTTTAGCGCTCTCTCAAGCCTCACAAATAGATTTCTGCTTTGAGCTTCTTCATGGCTAATACACATGCTCGAGACTAAACTCGATACCCTCTGTACTTGGGAACCACGGGATCAAGAGGTGCCTTCTCTATTCTCGTCTTTTTCCTATTGGTTTAGGATCGCGACCTAATCGCAAACCAAAAGACATATATCTCGATAATCAATTAACTCAAGTCACGATCATTTTATCTTTGGTATTGGTTCATATTCAGCAACTCACTCATTTGACATCATGGAGACGAAATACAAGGTGGACGTTGAATTAGGGTTATGGGCCTTTGAGATTCATCGTGTATGTGAAGAATATAAATGGAAGTGTAGGAAAGATAACTAGTGATGAAACTCTACCGCAAAGCAACTGTTCTAACATAGATTAGGTTCTTGTATAGTTGTAAGCCATCATATCACGTACGTCCAAATGTCCAACTATTCACCAAAAAAAACAAAACCAAAAGCAATGAAAATTGCCAACTAGGGTAAAAGTCTATTTTATCTATACAATTACACATGTCCTTACGGGTATTCAGGGTGTATGGTCTAGAACGACAAAGAAGAACGAGTTTGCTGTTCGGGTCGATGGAGATGGGGGCAATTCGAGTTTCTACAATTCACTCATTGCATCATCTTTGTGGCCTTTTGGGAAGTTTCAGATGGCAGTTTAACGAAATGGCAATAGGATTAAGAAAAGACGGAGGGGGGGGTGCTCTTTCGGTGCACCAGAACCAGAACACGTGTACAGATTCTTCACCAGAATATACGGCCGCTCACTGTGTATCGAGAGAATAAACAGTCGCATCTTGTTTTCCTTTTTTTTTTCCCTTTCGCCGACCAGGGTATGAGAATCTGATCTTGCTATGTTGGGCCCTGATCCAGCAGTGAAAGACGACGGGACGAGGACGAGGGACTTCAGCTGGTGGGGTTTAGTGGGATCTCTGAGAGCCGATGGCTGTGGTGTCAGTGTAATGTGATTATCTGAATCAGTCCTACCTAATTAATTTAATCATGTTTAAAAGAATCTTCAGTTGAGTCTTTAGTGTAGGGAACGAGCAGTAGAAGCCCGACACCTTTAATTGGGAAATCGCCACAGCACCCACAGTATGAAAAGTGTATTGATCACCGGATTCCTTCTTTGAGATATTTTTTGTTGGGAGCGCATAGTAGAAACTTCATATCTTCAAGAAACGAGATTGTCAAGAGGGAGGACAAATCCGAGTCCGTCGACATATTCAGTTGGATTCACTTTCGCTCAAAAGCTAAAATCACTATGTTATGAGTCAATTAGATATATTAACTGGTCTCCACCACGTCAATTCTTCGATGTGAGATTTTTTTAATGAAACTCACCTATGTATCCTAATACTTATTAGCTACAGCACGAGACAAGGGTCTTTTCCTAAGTAGAACACTTGCCTTTTGAGGAGTCCTCAGCACGATTTTGCCGGTCTTCTCATTATCAGAAATAAGAACCATCGAAATACAACGAGAACCATGTCTCTTGGAATAAGAAATTTGGGGGAAACATTGTGATATACAACGATGGGGGGACAAAAGCTGTGCACTGTTCCAACGTCATTCAGACACAAAAATTGGAAAAAAGGCATTGGATGGAGAAAATTATCAACTGCGGCCGGAGTCCCGTAGGCTCATTCAACGTGATCCGTCCAACGAATCCGATACACTCGGCCTACTACATCAGCTGCAGCCAATGATTTCTCGTCAAAAAAATGACTATTACATAGATTCAAGATGACGCAGTGTACATTCTTAATCTATTTTCAAAATTTTTGGGAATTTAGACAATTTGTCTGGATGTTTCGTTTTCCATTTCTACTACGTCAATACACAAGTTTTTCAAATATAGATTCAAAGAGTTTGCAAAGAATCACATTGATTTGGGATCAACGAACTCTTACATAAAGAAAACTACCATGTGTTCAGGCAGCTAGTATAGATGCATGTCTGAGTATGTGAGGGACATGTTCTCTTGAAGCATACATGTCACGAGGATTCTCCTAACGACAAACACTTTCAGTGAGGATCCCTCCTAACACCCTCAACCATCTATTTCTAAACGGGTCGTCTTTGCCTAGATGCCTTGCTAATTAGCTCTATAATATCCTGCTAGGGTTTCTGCCTCCCTTTGTAACCAAAAAAACACTAGAACAGTAGATTGCACGAAACAAATTGGAGGACTGAAATGCACAAACAACAAAACATAGAGCACTGAGATTGTACTTGCTCCCAGGAGAACTATATTATTCGAAAATCTTATTCGATTTGTTCTCACTTATTCCTACTTTTCTTTTTCTTCAATTGATAGAATATTGTCCCACGAATCAGATTGCTTTGTAGAGCCACGACACCTTATGAATTGACCCATTGACCAAGGACAGACTGGGCTGTTCGTTGATGAAAAAGAGAAAAGGGGCGAGCAAAAAAAGGGTGGCAAAACAAAAGTCTCGACTCCACAATTTGGAACTACGTGAAAAGATGAGAGAAAAAGGATGGAATCTGAAGATACCCAAAAGTTGGGGGCAGATCTGGCCCTTTCCTTAGAGGCAAGAGCCAAATTTTGGACAATCGTACCATTCTACAGTAAGACACGGAGAAGTAAGTTCATAAAATGGAGCTATTTTGAGGAACTCGACCGTAAAATTGATTTAAATGTGCATCAGACAAATATTACAATTGGCTGAGGTGACACTATATTTGCCATGCATTCGATACTTAAAGAGATAATGACACAAATAGTTTTTGAATTTTGAATCAATACGTCATGTGGTCTCTGAACGTTTAATTAGTTCAGTGTGGTCCCTGAACTTTAGCACAATGTGTAATGTGGTCCTTAAACTTTTAATTTGTTCAATATGGTCCCTAAACTTTTGATGCATGTTCAATCTAGTTCTTGGACTATATAATCATATAGTCCAAGGACTAGATTGAACATGCATCAAAAGGTTATGAACCACATTGAACAAATTAAAAATTCAATGATTATATTGCAAATTGGATCAAACTTCAATGACCATTTGTGTCATTTTCCCATACTTAAAGTACGATTCCCCCCTGTATCTCAACTGTTGATGTAGGAATACTTAAATATCAACCACGCATTTATCTAACAGTCTTTTAAAGTGATTGGGTGCGATCCTATGAAATATCCATATATCAGAAGGGGAGGTGCCGAGTTTGAAGTTAATTTAGAGAATTCAACAGTAAAATTATTTAGAATGTGCATCAAATGAAAATTATAATTGACTCAAGTCACCCCACATTTGCCACACAATCAATACTTTGAAATACTAATTTTTGCCCCCCTTAAATCAATGAAAAAATTACCAAAATAGTCATAAACCTATTACAATTATGTCAATTTAGTCCTAAATTTTTTTATTACAATTGAGTCCTAAACTTTTTGCATTTTGTGTCAATTTAGTCCATCTTGCCAATTTTGGTAAAAATTACTAACATGGATACTGCCGTCCTACGCTGTGCAGTTAGCGCTGACATAAATAAATTTTAATAATATTATTGCAAATTTTCTTCTTTTTTTTCTTTTCTTTCTTTTTTGTTTTTTTTTCTTCCTTCTTCCTCTAGCTGGCGAAAGAGGAAGAAGAGGAAGAAGGAAGAAAAAATAAGAAAGTGAAAGAAAAGAAAAAATAAAAAAATAAAAAATAAACTCGAAAAATTATTAAAATATTATTAAAAATTTGTCCACATTAGTGCCGGCTACGCCACATAGGACAACATGCGTTCGTATTAGCGATTTCTGATTAAAATTGATCAAATGGATTAAATTGGCACAAATGTAAAAAATTTAAGAGTCAATTGATAAAAAAAATAATTTAGGACTGAATTGACATAATTACAATAAATTTATGACTTTTTTTATAGGTCCCCCTAAATTAGCTGTGGACACCTTCCTCAGTCGAAACCTAGGAGTGGAATGTGTTCATCAAATTATTGCTAAAGAAATGACCCAACATTGTACGAACAATTTGACCACTTGTCCTCTAAAATGAGCCTTTCTCACTTAACCCCTCTGACATTTTGTCGAGAGAATCCAGTCCGCAAACTCGATTAACTATACAGCAAAAATTCAAGGAAAAAAACAATTAGATAAAGCCCGACAATCTAGGTGCTTAACATAAATAATCCCATAAATAAGACAACAAATTTCCCCCCAGAGATCTAACAGAGAAAAAGGAAGCCTTTCTTGGTCATCTTTCCATTTGACTTTCACTTTGTCATCCAAGAATATAAATAAAGTTAGTGCAACTTCCACTCGAACCGCTTAACCAAATCAGCTTAATCACTCGTGTTTAAGGCGGGTGTGCCTCGTTTTCCCTTGTCAGATGTGCGTCATCTAACTTTTTTCCGCAAATTTTTATTTTGCTCGGTCTTTCCATCTTTTTGTAATAAAGTTACTGCAATTGTTTGAGGATTCCTCGAATGAGAATCGGTTTCTTAGGAGACATCGTGCGGCTTTGTAAGAGGGATGGTGTGTAATCCATTATCTCTGTTGCACATGAGATCGTGCATGTGCACACATGATTAATTAATTAGTCAATTAGTTCATTAATTAACTGATTAATCGATTGATCATCCGGATTGTGATGAACAATCTCGAAGTGCGTTGGGAATTTTATGCTTGATGGTAATTTATGGAGATGACTGTGGGGTTGGATGGAGTGGCAGACTATTAATTTAATTTAATTAATTTTTTGGGTCGAATAATTTAATTAATTTAAGCGAGTCTTCCTTGTGCCCAATAGCTTCTCCATACGTACCGTAACATGCTTTTCATGGTATCTTTTATTTTTTTTTATTTTATTTAGGAATTTCGTTTAATCCGGACCTGTTTTGTTATCATTTTTTTTTATTATCCCGACAGTTTTAGTGGGCTTGGTCAGCAAATCAATTTTGAAATTTCAGGAATGTTAACGAATTGTTATCGACCTCAGTTTTGTTTTTTGACTTTCTATATATGGCGTGTTTATGCTATTAACTGTCTGTCTTGGGTTATAATGATCTCCCATGATCCACCATAACCGCATCCAACGAGGCTAAGATTACCTATGATGTGCCGAACACAATTTAATTAATCATTAGATTCGCTTTGAAACTAGATTCCTAGCACCGGTGCTTTGCGTGTTGCCAGGTTCACTTTGATAATTGTGGATATCTCCGTAACAATAATGTTTTTTTTGTGTCCTGATAATTGTGAAAATTACATATTGCGTAGCAAAACAAAATCTAAATACCAAAGGTAACTTTCTTACGAAGCACTTTAGTAAGTAATATTTATCTAGTATATATTCAAAGGAAAGTAATTGCATTATGAAGGCAGAAATTGAACTCTAAAACAGCTTTGTGGATCTTTCATTGTTGCTTTAGAATGTTACTGTAACTTTGTCGCTTTTTTTCTATTTTTTCAGTCTAAATTTAAGGGTAATGAAACTATCATTTGTAATAGTTGTATGTATTAACTTGTTTTATCATTAGTGTGACGAAAGCTATAATTAAAAAGTTTAATTTTAATTATATCATTTGCGCTATTGTATATATGAATTATTTGAAGATAACATAAATAAGTGGCTTTGTTCAAAAGCTCTCTCTTCATATATTTTTTTGGGATTTGAACTTCATAAGTGATACGATAACACATGTAATATAAAAGATTACGGTTGTAGCACAACAAATTAAAATGCACAAACTACATCCTTATGTTCAATTAAATCTTTAGTTTTGTCATAAATTAAAATGGAGATAAAAACCTCCTTTGAACGATACATAACTTATAAGAGAATGATGAAAAAATGTTGCTTTCCTTATTTTAACGTGTCGGTACCCGTCCGGCCCGCATGTCCCATATCCCCAATTCTCCCTATATATTTATCTTAACTTACAAAAGAACGATGAAAAAGGGTTGTTTTGCTTGTTTAATTTCTACGCGTGCCACTTGCATTACTATAAAGTAGTCATATTTTTACTAATCTATCAATTCTATGTATAATCAACAATGACAAACATGATTTTGTGACCATCCTTCCACGTAGGCACAATTGTTTTTCACAATGCCAACCAAACTATGGATGGATTATCTTGAAGGCCACGATCGAATTTGACCTAAAACGCACCCCCAAATCAAAAAAGCTTCTCTCTAAAACTTTGGCATGTTTCCATTGATTTAGCTAAGTCCCCAATTTATGTCCTAATCAAGACACTCAAATCCTAAGGAATATAGAAATCTTTGTTCGTGCCATGCGCGCCTGCTGGCAACCAATCCCAGTTACGTGTAATGTGTCGATTGTGTTGTGCATTACACGACTTCTATTTCGCCCAGACTATTGGCTCTTTTTTATTTAATTTTTGTCTCTGCTTCGGTGGTGTTTTAGGTTTATGTTGGATTCTTACTTTAGAGAAAGAGGCAACTCGTGAAAAAAAATTAAGAACTTAGTTTAACATGGCCCTTGGGATTGTACAGCAGAATTAGACCGTGAGCCATGTGTAATATTTCGGATTAGTATGTTGATTTGTGTATATAGAAATCGGATAAAACTAATTGTTCCAACATTGGAGATTGCCGCTGGCCACCGCTCATTAAGTAAGCAAATGCTAGATACTACAAGGATAGGATGGAATTTGAACAAAAAAAAAATTGGAGATGCACTGTCTCCATTCGTATTATAATATTTCACATAATTTCACATTTTTAATCTTGTAACATCTTCTATAAAATTTAACCACGAATTTTGAATGCTTTCATTCATAGCATGTTTTGAGTCTCATTGTTTGTCCTTTTTGCAAGTGTAGCCTCTCCTTATCCAGGCAACTATTCACGGAATGCTCTCACCTAGGCACGTTTAACATTGATGTTCCATCATTAATCCAAACTCTTACACTATAGATGGATTATTGTGAGTTAATGAGTTCAACATATATAATCAAGAGACAATCTCCCTTTGTTCGATGTGTAATCCGATGCACTCTTGCCACCTTCACTATCCTTGAAGCCTTAGAGGAGCCCCACTTTCATCCGAGAATGTTTGACCTCCACAATTACTTCTCGTATTCATTGGACTTGCTCATTACCCTGCCAACTTTCACATGGGTTGTCCACAAATCATACACCTACAAAAAGAGTTTTTGTTATAATACCATATTGTAAGACCCACGCTTAACTCACTTAAGGTATTGTTAGTTTTGTCCCATTGCATATCGAGTTTTAAGATTTTATCTCTCAACATGAATGCAGCCCACATAAGGACTTTTCAAGAGGTCGCTCAACCTAATGTACGCTCATCCAAGCACACTTAACAATGAAATCGTAATGTTAATCATCACAACAACCGGAAAAAAAAAGTCTTAGGAGCTATGTCTAGTTTTACATATATGACTCAACAATACTTCTCATGTTCGATGTGCCATTGATATTCATTCTTGCTCCTATCAGCTTAGTTTAATAATATGAGTAGCACATTATCCGAACCCTCTCGTCCCAGTTACTTCCGCGATCATTCAATCGGGTCCTTATTTGTGTGAGAGAGAGAGAGAGAGAGAGAGAGAGAGAGAGAGAGAGAGAGAGAGAGAGAGAGAGAGAGAGAGAGAGCCATGCCATCTCTCGCAAGTGGCTGCTGCTATAAGGTCGTCGTTGCTTATCATTCAATTACCCTTGAAACCCTTGAAACCACCTCTTTGGCTTTTGAAGGCTATATCTCATTTTCGACTCTTTATTTAGATAGATATGATCATACTGCCGTTGTCAAACACCGCATAAAGTCCAAGACGTCCCTGTAATCCGTCCACATAAACGGGTCATCAAACATTGCCCCAGTGGATTTGTATTGGCTCTATTGAGCATATATAAAGTCTCCACCAAAATTAAACCCTAGACCCCTAAATGCAAGTTGTATCCTAACAATATGTAGAAATAAATAGGGAAAGAGAAAAGGAAAATCAACTGGTGGCCTCTGAGGATGAGCTGTATCACTCACTGCTCTTTACAGCTATATCAGATGGAGAGATTGGCGAACATTGATTCATTGTATTCTGCATGCATCGTTTCAAAGATGAGGAGATACGACAAGCACAACTGATCCTTGCTCTGGCACGAATCGCCAATGGCCATGAGGCGTTATGGAATCGAAAGAAATTTAGAGAACCTACTTTGCTTTGGTCGTCTTTGTCTGTAATGGAGTTTTTCTTTTTTTGGCTCAAAAGTTAGCAGTGGAATTAATGAGTTGTGATCGAGCCAAAGAAAACAAATAGAAGAAAGGTAGTGTTTAATGGCTACATTTATGAGGGATATATCATTTCCTTATAATCCAATACCGTGGGCACGATGAATGAATCGACTATCTGATACAGATGTTCATTAGTCGATTCCAAGCCAGTTTGAGGGTGAATCGGGTAGGTTCTTGGGTAACAAAGCCGGGAACCAGCCTAGGTGAACCAATTCGATTTTCGGTTAGAGGTTATGAACCATCAGTTCTACCATTGGTTCGCGAGTAAATAGAGCTTGAACCAATTTTTTGAGATAAACAAGAATTTTTTTTTGTTAAAAAAAATAGTGTTTACATGAGGAGATTTAAACATAAGAAGCCCAAATGTACTATCAAAATCATTTGAAAGTCAAGATGAGATAAAATTTATTATGTCCTATATTTGGTTCCTGCCCAAAATTAGATAAAGTCGCATATAAAAGTGATATTATCTAGATAAAAATATTCCATGGGGGTAGGATAAAAGTTGATAGAATTCTTATAATGGTATAAAAGTTATTTTTCTCAAATAATAAATTTCTTAAATTAATAAATTTAAATAATAATTAATTATAAGTAATATTTGAGTTCTAATATAAAAAAAACAAAATGCAAAATAATAACAACTTTCGTTTTTATTTATTCATATTTTTATCTATATACTTGGATCTCTTTATATTCCATAATACTATATATATTGAGTATTTACATTTATTACATATTTTAGGTACATTAGTATAATTTATTATTTAATAAATTTTTATTCAAGAACTATGGAAGGGAATAAAGAAGAAATTAAAAAAAAGAGTGAAAAATAAGAAATAAAAATGAAGTAGAAAAACCCATAATTTAAATGAACAAATTCAAACTTTAAAAGGATTTTTCTAATTCTCGAAAAATGAGTTGTAATGAGATTTAAAAAAAAACCCTACCCTCATCATCTCTTTCTCCTCTGTATATCTAGTTCATGTTGAAGCTTCATGACTCCTCCATAGTTTTTGGTTCACGTCAAAACTCTATGAAATGACAAGAGTCTAAACTCTTTATCCTTCACAGCTCTTTAATTTATGTAAAAGATTCACGAAAGCAGCAAATGAGTTGAAGCTCCTTCCCCTTCATAACTCTGCGATTCATGTTGAAGCTTCACGAAAATTTCGATAGAGTTGAATATTTTGCTTTTTGAAATCAAAAGGTGAACAGATATGTTTTCTCTTTGTTACTGAATTTGGCATTCTCTGGCTGATTTACCTCGACCATGTTTCTTGCCATGGTCAAACCTGTGACTCTCGAATGTTGCAGTGAGTTTAAGATTTAGATTGTACAATAATTTATAGATCGATTGATGGATGTTATCTCCATTTGTGCATATGTAATTTCTTTAGTAACGAATCATGAGAGATTCTTACCATCTCTATTTATGTATTTTTAGGTTCATTTAAATCGACATGTCATTTACACCAAACAATGGACATAATAGGATATGAAAGTATCTCGCTTTATTACTACAATTCCAAATAATGGATGGAATATAGCAAAATCCCTAATTTTCATATATTAAATCTTACTCTTCGATCCCCCCCAAGACTTTGCAACGGTTTGTTAAGATGCAATTTCGTTTCGAGTCTTATCAATTTGCTAGCCCACTATATTATAATGAGTGCATCGCAATGATTTTCTTTTCTGGATTTTAATTAGGAATAAAGTCATCATCCATATAATTGAATAGACGACATGATGATAATTGAAAAAAATTATCCAAAAATTCCTAAACCTTTTGTAGAGCAGTTTATGTAATCCTAAAATTTTTAATTGTGTCAACTTAGTCATACACCTTTCAATTGTATCAATTTCTTAATAAACTCTTTAACGATTTGCCAATTTAGTCATTTCAACCAATTTTGGCTAGAAATTGCACTGTCAATCATCCTACATGGCACAACCAGTATAGATGTGGAAAAATTTTATTTATTTACTTATTAATTTTTCTTTTCTTTTCTTTTTTTTCGTTCTTCCTCTTGCTATTTGCCTGCCATTGCCCAGTGTCGCGCTGCGCTTTTTTTTGGGGCTTCCAGGATTTGCGTGCTAAGGAGGTATTTCCATGTAAGGGTCTCCCCCATACCATACCTCACGTGACAGTGGAGGGTAATTTACTATTTAATCTATGTTTGTGATTTTAGAGTCGCCACTAGTCATTATTGGTAAGTAGATTAGAAACCTAATCGAGATACGGGAGAAATACCACGATTTTACGAAATTCTGAGTACGAGGACTTGGTTACACTATTGATCTCAAATTGAGATCCCTAACGCCCTTTCGGTACCTAAGAACAATACGATATCTAACGTGTCATGCGAATTTTCGAGACTTACCCACTAATTCTATCCGTTTTAATCATAGGAAGACCCAAACAAGAATTAAACGCACAATCGAAGGCAATCAATTCTAAGTGGTCTCTAAAAACGAAAACCAATCGAAACATCCAAACCCTAATGAAGCTCTAAAAGTTTATTCATTTTATGATTTACATTTTTTAGGATTTTGGGGTTTTTAGGGGTTATAACCCCTGAATTTAGGATTTTCTAAAAATGCCACTTGGGCACTTTCAAAAAATCAAATCTCACTTTTAATTATTGGTCACGGTGTTTTTGGACCATTATGTGAATTTTCAAAATTTTTTATTTTTTTCAGAAATTTTATTAATCGAGAATTGATTTTTATGATTTTTGATGATTTTCTGAAAAATTTTTATGAATTTTCCGATTTTTCAATTTTTATTGATTTTCTTTTTTTTTCAAATTTTTTATTTGTATTTTCTGAATTTTTATGAATTTTCCAAAAATTTTCTAATTTTTCTGAATTTTTTTATTTTCAAAAAAAAATTATATTTTTCTGATTTTTTATTTTTTCAATTTTTTCTGAATTTTTATGAGTTTTTTTAGATTTTTTTAATATTTTTTTAAATATTTTTAAATTTCCCATTGGGAAACGAACCGGACTGGCCCGGTTTAGCTTGGTCGAACCGGACCGACCCGATTTGGCTTGGCCGAACCGGGCTTCGCCGGAGCCGGTCACCTTCTCCGGCAAGCACGACGTCAGAAACGGTGCCGTTTCGATCTATGCCCATTGAGGCATTTGATCGAACAATTGCTGTGCACAATTTTATATCGGACGTTTTTTAGGCTGCGACTTTGAGCCCACCGTTGACGACCTTCCGAGCCCACCGTTGACGACCTTCCGATGCCCTTTTCATATCACACTCTATCAAACCAAACCAATTGATTGGCTATTGGACCGTCACCGATCGGTGAAAATATCGTCGGAAAATGCCAATTTGCTATTAACCTAAACTGACTAACCAAACCTTAGAATCACAACATACGATGCCCTAGCCATCTAATTCGATCTTAATCACTAACAAAATACCAAACAAGGATCAAGAAAGACTGACTTGAATGGCCCTATGGCCACGGCAATGCTCCGACGAGGGTACCCAAATTCCGGCGAGGAGGTTTTCATGCATGACCAACTAGATTTGTGCGTTTTTAGTGATCCAAACGCAATCAAACAACACAAAATGGGATCAAGAACATGTTTTAAACATCAAAATGCAAAAAAAAATCATCAACGAGATCACATGATCATAGAACTCAATTTTGGAATTTCTGAAAAACTGTGATTATGAACAATATTTACCTGCTTCGTTCGATGATCAGAAGAAATTTTCGAATTGAGCTGCGCCTATGGGGTTGTTCCTTCACACTTGTACTTCCACCTGATGGTCTTGGCCTCACCGAAAAAGGTCTAGATTGGCCGGAAAAGGCTCGGTTTCAGGCCTTTAGGACCATCCGAGTAGACTGGAACAACCAGGGGAGAGTCACGGCCAAATCACGATTCCCCGGTGCTCCGCAGTCCACGGCAGCACCAAACACTCATGAGGGGACTCTCGACTCTCTCTCTCTCTAGATCCTTCTCGTTGATTTTACTCCTTTCTCTCTCCTTTCTCTCTCTGGATTTTTGTCAAACACCCTCTTCCCTCAATGTTCAAGTTTTTTTCAATTTTTTATTTGATAAAAAATCCAGCCCAAAGATCGTTAGAACTGATTTCTAATCGGTTATAACTAATCTCCGACGACAGCTAGAGATTCTCCAACTGTCGTTCAGGTCAAACACGTGTTTATTTGATCGGAAATGATCAACTAAGTCACGGGCTTGAAATGGTTTTTTCTGGGTTTAATGCATCTGGGTGAGTCGGGCGAAGAAGGCGATCGACCCGAGTGGGGTCGGGTTGACCCGATCGACCCGGCAAACCCGAATTGGTCTAAATTTGCCAATTAAACTCAATTTTGACTCATTTTCAAAATTAAACCCCAAGATTGAATTCTCCATCACATTCCAAACCCAAATATATGATTTTCCGCAATTTTTGTTATAATTGTGTCTAAGATTTTCACATTTTTGTATTCGAGTAGGGTTTTGTTAAATTTGATGTCTAATGACCTGATTAGGTAAAATTAATGCCAAAATTGAATTACCCACATCTGATTAACTCTAGAAATGATGATCTCATGTTTCGACAATTTCATATTTGGCACGATTCCCAATTTGGGTTCAAAATTCTTAATTTTCAATCGAATTTTGGGGATTTTTTTATTTATATGTCAAATTGTGCAATTGGATCAACCATTATGTAATTTAAGGTCCTAGAATCATTTGCTATGAAGACACTATGACATAAAAATGACTAAGAAAAATTTAATTGCACTTTTTGTTCAATTTGGGTTTAATTTTGCCCAATTTTGGGAAAAACATATACCCAATTGAGAATTTTCAAAATTGATGATGTATTCATGAAATTGGATTTAAAATAAGACTAATGACTATTTTTATGGAATTTTCTGATTCCATTTACTATTTTTCTTGATTTTCTTACTTATTTTAACTAAAAGAAATTAAGGAAAAATGTAGAAAAATGATAAAAAAAAATTATTTTTTGGTTTAGAAATAGGTTTCTAGGCTTGACCAAGATTCCTAGTCCTAATTTTGAGATTTTTGAAAATATGAAAAAAAAAAATGAGCTAAAAATTAGATGTCAACAGCTGCCCCTATTTGAGATTGAGCTCATTAGAAGTTGATCTAAAAAACAATGTGACACATAAATTTTTTAGTGGACTCATTGAGCAAGATAAGATGAAAAATTTACAACAATTGATTAGAGCTTTTGTTTTTTAAATTCGTGATCTAATACAACAGTTCTCTTTTCAAAACATATTTCGAAAGATTCTTAATGATTGAGAGAGAAAAACTTACCTGTTTGTGAGCTGTCTCTTTATTGTTTATCCGAGGACATGAATTGATAGTGGTGATGATTATGATGGTTATTCGGATTTCGTGGTTTAAGGACGAATCCACAAACTATGAACATCTGAGGCTCCTCACATGAGGATTTAGAAATTTGCCTAATGGTTCCTCACCAATAGGATTTTGAATTTGCCTAGGAGCTCTTTGCCTGTAGGACTTTGGATTTACCTAATGGTTCTTCATCAGTAAGACTTTGAATTTGCCTATGGGCTTCTTGCTTGTAGGACTTTGAATTTGCCTAGGGGCTCCTCGCCTATAGGACTTGAATTTGCCTAGTGACTTCTCGTCAGTAGGACTTGAATTTACCTAGGGGCTTCTCGCTTGTAGGACTTTGAATTTGCCTAGGGGCTCCTCGCCTGTAGGACTTTGGATTTGCCTAGTGGTTTCTCACCAGTAGGATTTAAATTTGCCTAGGGACTCCTCACCTGTAGGACTTTGAATTTGCCTACAGGCTCCTCGTTTGTAGGACTTTGGATTGGCCTAGTGGTTCCTCACCAATAGGACTTTAAATTTACCTAGTGGCTCCTCACCAGTAAGACTTTAATTTGCCTAGGGACTCCTCGCATGTAGGACTTGAATTTACCTAGGGGCTCCTCGCCGATAGGACTTTAAATTTGCCTAGGGGCTCCTCGCCTATAGGACTTAAATTTTCCTAGGGCTCCTAGCCTGTAGGACTTGAATTTGCCTAGGGGCTAATCGCCTATAGGATTTTGGATTTGCCTAGTGGTTTCTTGTCAATAGGACTTAAATTTGTCTAGGGACTCCTCGCTTGTAGGACTTTGAATTTGCCTATGAGCTCCTCGTTTGTAGGACTTTGGATTGGCCTAGTGGTTCCTTATCAATAGGACTTTAAATTTGCCTAGGGGTTCCTCGCCTATAGAACTTGAATTTGCCTAAGGGCTCATTGTCTATAAGACTTTGGATTTGCCTAGTGGTTCCTCACCAGTAGGACTTTAAATTTGTCTAGAGGCTCCTTACTTGTATGACTTGAATTTGCCTAGAGGCTCCTCGCCAAGAGGACTTTGGGAAGACTTCACACAATGAATGCCTTGATCGTAAGTTATGTGATTTTGAGGTTTCACTAACCTTTGTATGGTTTTTTAGTTGACCAAAAACTAGTTTGAAAAGTGATTTTGAAATTATTCAAAACTATTTGAAGCGTGTTTTTTTTCTTAACTTACCACAAACTGTTTGAAAACTTGATTTTAAGTTGACCAAAAACTTTTGACACCTGCTTTGGAAACATGCATTCTTTGCATTAATGCATTTTAGATATCAAATTTCCTTTTCGAGAAATTATTTAAACAAAATGCTTGCAAGCTTTCAAGAAATGCTTGAAATGATCGTTTGGAGGACCTTCATTAGAAAGGATTTATTTCAATTTATGAACTTGGTCTTTTCTTCATCTGATTGAAAGGAGAATTTATCTGATATCCCTCAATTTTATCTCTTTTAACCAATCCTTAGGTGTTCGGAAATGTTTGCAATACAATTCAATTGATCCGATAAGGTCTTTCAAAAGGTTGTAATGTTGGCTTGGTCAATGGCTATTCAAAGGATAGGCATTCTGAGGCCAAGAAAATGGATTTCGTCACAACTGACTTCAAGTTTACAAGTTAAGAACCTCGAGGATAAGATAAGATATTATTGCATACACTTCTTTGAGTGATGACTTCTTGTCATAAAGTCATGTTTCTACTTTCGACATCCCAATCTGAAAAGTCTTTGGGGAGAGGTTGTATTGTTGGTATTGAGTAGACTTAAAAGGCTCATTTGTTTAAATTCAGGGTTTTTGTGAAATTGATGATTTTCTTGACATCACCATTTTTTCTTTTTTTCTTTTTTCACTAGGGATCTTTTCCTTTTCGAACATCAGAGTTCTTTAAACATTCATCATAATCTCTTTTCTTTTGCTTATTCTCACTTGTTGTGGTCTATGACTTTTTTTTGTCATTTTAGGCTTTCTTTTGAACTCTCTTTTCTTTCTCATTTTTCTCAGGCATTTAGCCTTACTTTTACCAGACACACTGTTTTTTCATGCCTCAAACTCTTTTTTCTTTGATCTTTTGAATTCTAAGAACTCTGTGTTCTGCTCTTTTGTTTCTTATTTATTAAAGTGAATCATAAGCTCATGCTCTAGTGTGAAGAGATGATTACCAATTTAGGGTTCTGAAATGAATATTCAGACTCAATTGGGCTTTGCCAAAGGTAATGTGTTTGGGTATAGGAAATGAAATGCTCTTCTTCCTCTTGGGATGTCTTGAGCTTCCATATGACTTCATATGAAATTATCACAGAAAGATTAGTACAAGAGTATGCAATAAAATCTTTCTTGATCCTATTCTCCATAATTGTCAATCCACAAACCTTCTGATTTGTCTCAATATGGGGTGGTTCTTAACAGAGTGGTTTTGGGAAAACTTCTCTACTGTTTTAGCTCAAATTTGGTTTGCAAGGGATAAGCATGTGTTTGGGATAGTGAAATGATTGCCTTTCATCATTTCAATCTATGTAATCATTGCGAATATCCCCTATTTCTTTCGGATGAGTTTTTCTCACTTACTTCTCCATTTTAACTTTGAGTGTATAAGGGACGTGTGTGAATATGGCTTGCCTTTCATCATTTGAAGGTCTTTCTATTCGATTTGATCAAAACTTTTTCTATGAAATTTTCCATAGCCTTTTGTCAAATTATCCTTTTTAGGGAATTTTGATGCTTAGTATATTTTCAAAGAAAGCATGTTTCAAAACATTTCTGGGGTATTTTCCATTTCAAAACAATCTATTTTGTTTTGTTCAATTTAGTGTCATTTAGCATGGGGAAAAAGAAGTTCGTTTTTCTCTTAAAAGGCAACTTCTTTTACACATGATCTCACGATTTAGGGATATCTGTCTAATCAACTTACCAAGATCTCTCTTGTTTGCATGTTTTTGCTTTAGTTCCACTGGGGATTCTTCTTTTATTGCTTCCTTTTCTTTATTTCCCTCAGGATAATAAAAAGGAAAGCACATTAGAGGATATCAATGGAAAATAGAATTGGAAATGATACTTCCCTCTACTATTTGATAACTCCAATAGGAATTCTAAAATCATCAACTGATTCGGATTCTTTTTGCTTTCTTCTGCAAAACAGATAAACATATTCATGAAATGCATGATATGTATGATATGCATGATATGCACATGTTCTAAAGTGACCCGAATCTTTTCTTGAATGTTCGTCTTCATTTTTTGGATAGAAAATCTTGACAGCATCTGCATTTACAGGATAGGCTAGTTCTATTCCTGTCATATCTATAAGAATCAATGCTCCTCCAAGAAGAACCTTCTTGACAATGTATGGACTCTCATAATTCGGAGTGAATTTTCCATGAGGATCTGAATTGTTGAAGATGACTTTCTTCATTACTAAATCTTCTATTTTGAAATTCCTCGGTTTCACCTTTTGATTAAAGGATTTAGCTACTCGTCTTTGATAGGCTTATCCATGGCATATAGCTCTTATTCTCTTTTCATCGATCATGTTGAGTTGTTCATATCTTTGTTGAATCCACTCAACTTATGAAAGCTTTAACTGGGATAGTATCCTTAATGAAGGAATTTCTACTTCAACGGGTAGCACTGCTTCCATTCCGTAAATCAAGGAAAATGGGGTTGCTCTAGTTGATATTCGAATTGAAGTTCGGTATGCCATCAGAGCATACGGCAACCTTTCGTGCCAATCACGATAATTTTCGGCTGTCTTGATCAGTATCTTTTTGATATTCTTATTTGCCGCTTCAACTGCTCCATTCATTTGTGGTCTATATGGAAACGAGTTCAGATGTCAAATGTGAAAGTTTTCGAGTAAATCATCTACAATCTTGTTATTTAGATTTAAGCCATTGTCTATAATTATTGCTTCTGGAACTCCATACCTAGCAATGATATCCCACATGATGAATCTTGCAACATTCTTGACAATAACATTCATGTAAGAGTTTGTTTCAATCCATTTAGTGAAATAGTCAATAGCAATCAAGATAAATCGGTGCTCATTTGAGGCCTTGGGGTTGATTGGATCAATCATATCAATGCCTTACATTGAAAATGGCTATGGCTCGGACATTTGACGTAGCTCATTTAGCGGTACATTAATTTTGTCTCCATAAACTTGACATTGATGGCAATATCTCATGTGTTGGATGCAATCTAATTCCATTGTCATCCAATAATATCTCAATCTCATAATCTTTCGGGCTAGAAGATGTCCATTCATGTGCGGTCCACATACACCTTCGTGAATTTCTTTCATGATCTGTTTAGCTTATATAGCATCAACACATCTTAACAGGGTTTAATCAAATGATTTTTTGTAGAGGGTTTAACCACTAAGGAAGAATTTGTTGGCTATCTTTCTTACAAATTTCCTATCACTCGGTTGGCTTTCTTCAGGAAATTCTTCTGATTGAAGATATCTTTTAATGTCATGATACCATTGTTCGTTGTCAAACTCTGCTTGGACCATCATGAAATGAGCTGGTTGTTCGAGAATATTGATTCTCAATGGTTTTATATCCATACCATCTTCAGCCTGCAGTAAGAATGACAAAGTTGCAAGAGCATTTGCAAAATGATTCTAAGCTCTTGGGAGATAATCGAATGTTACTTCTTCGAAACTTTCTATCATCTCTTCTAAATATATGTGATAAGGAATTAGCTTGGCATCTCGAGTTTGCCATTCACTAGTTGTTTGCGATTAACATAAAATCTCCATATACTTGTAACCTTTTTACATTCATTAAAAGGGCTAATTGTAAGCTGAGAATGCATGCTTCGTATTTAGCGATGTTATTAGTGCATGGAAATACCAATTTCGCAGATACCGGGTAGTGTTGGCCTTCTGGGGAGATCGGTATTGCCTCAGTTTCTAACCCAGATAAGTTGGTTACACCATCAAAATACATTGTCCATTTATCGTCGACCAGTGTCAATATATGATCATCAAGTTGTTCTTCAAGACTGGCAATATTCTACGAATTTTCTGCTAATATGTCTGCTATTGCTCGTCCTTTGACTAACTTTTGGGATGAACTTCTGATATCGAATTCTGATAACAAGACTTGCCACTTTGCCAATTTCCCGACCAAGGAGGATTTATCAAGAAGGTGCTTGATCGGATCATTCTTGGTTATTGGTAAAATTTGGTGATGAAAGGTGTACTGTCTTAATCTGTGTAATACCCAAATCAATGCAACGCGTGTCTTTTCAACTGCTGGGTAATTCACTTCTGATGTTGCGAACTTCTTGGTCAAGTAATAAATGGCTCATTCTTTACCATTATTTGGTCTTCTTTGTACAAGCATTGCTCCTAACGACTCATAGTAAATCGTCAAATATAAGATCAGTGGAACTCCAGGAATTGGTGGTACCAACACTGGTGGACATACTAGATATTCTTTGATCTTGTCATAGGCTTGTTGACACTCCACATCCCACTTTACTTTGGCATTTTCTTCAACAGTTTGAAGTAGTCTCAGATAGCTAATAGATAAAACGGGCAATGTAATATAATTGTCCTAATAGGCTTCTCACTTCTTTTACCGTAAAAGGAGTCTTTAAGTCGTATATTGCCTTGATCTTGAAATGATCTATTTCGATGCCCCTGTTACTGACCATAAATCCTAGTAGTTTGTCAGATTTTGCCCTAAATACACACTTGTTGGGATTCAATCACAACTTGTACTTTTTAAGTCTTTCGAATAATTTGCGAAGCACCTCAACATGATCTTCTCCTTGTTTGGATTTTGCAATCATGTCATCCACATATACCTCAATTTCTTTATGCGTCATGTCATAGAACAAAGTTACCATTGCCTTTTGATATGTGGCACTAGTATTTTTCAAACCGAAAGGCATCACCTTATAACAAAATGTGCCCCATTGTGTTATGAAGGACGTTTTCGCCTTATCCTCTTTCTTCATGAAGATTTGATTATATCTTGAGAAACCATCCATGAATGAAAATGTTTTGAACCCAGTAGTGATATCCACTAATACATCAATATGTAGAAGTGGAAAATCATCCTTAAAGCTTGTTTTATTTAAGTCACGATAATCAACGCATACCCGTACTCAACCATCTTTCTTCATTACGGGTACTATGTTGGCAACCCATTCTAGATATGGTTCTACTTCGATGAAACCGACTTTGAGTAATTTCATCACTTCTTCTTCTATTTTCTTCGCCAATTCCAGCTTTGTTCGCCTCAGTTTTTGCTTCTTTGGTAGAATACTTGGATCAATTAGTAAAGCATGCTCAACTATGCTTGGATCCAGGCCTGGCATGTCAGCATAGGACCATGCGAATATATCTTGATATTCCTTAAGCAAATCTGTGATCCTTTCTGCCTCTACTGAATGAAGACTTTATCCAATCTTAACCTCTTTGGGATTTTCTTTATCGCCCAGATTAATAATGATCATTTTCTCTAACATGAGTGGCTTTGATTCTTCATGACGTATCCATTCCCTTCTGACCCATTTCTCGTCTTCATTATCCACTTCAATACCGCAAGTGATTTTCTCGAAAAGATTTAGGTCACATATGAACCTATCATGGATATGTAAATGCTCATGCCTGACATGTAACAAACATGATTAATAATTACATACAAAGTAAGTAATGCACGTGGTCCTATGAAAGCCCTTTTGAAAATTCATTTTGAAATATATATTGAAAGAACATAAAGGTAGAGCTAGTCCTTATATCATCAGACTTCCTTGCTCTTAAAATCATTTTCGCAATGAGGAGTAATATAGAAACCCAAAGACTCAAGCCTCACGAACGAGGATAATGTTCATCATAAGTTTGGTTTTGTTTCTACATGTCCTTAACAAAACATTTGACCACTTTTATTGAATTGAAAAATGCAATTACATCTATGTCAAAAGCAATGTAAATTGCAGCTGCACTGAAATCGCAAATGAAATCGCAAGAAATTTAAAATGGCAATCAACAAAATGCAATGGAAAAAAACTAGTAGCAAAATTTCAAAAGAATCTTCTTACTCTAGTGCGTAGGTATTTTCTGCCTCAGTTATGATAACGTTGATGGTATTCTCCTCGAATAAACTTGACAGAACAGATTTTTCCTCTGCATGCAAGTCCTCTTCTTGAAGTAGTTTGGAAGGTCCGGGAAAAGTTTCCTTGATGTGAATATGATGATAAGGAAGCTCTTTAACTTTGCCCTTCCATATGGATGGATTAATGAGGCGATTACCTTGGCCTCTATAGCCTCCATGATTCTTTCGACCTCGGCCCTGGCCTCCATGGTGATCTTTAGTATTATCTGAAATATAATCTACTCTGTGCTTCATTCTTGTAGCAAGTGGAGTAATAGGTTCTTTGATCCCTTGGGATTTCGATCCAAAATCATTACCGGGAGTAAATCCATACTGGCATAACATCCTTCCAGACATAATGGATGGTGTTGAGAACTCCGGGGATTTCATGATGCAACCGGCAGGAATTTGCACCATTGAGATCATTTCAAAGGAATGATAACTTAGTTTTTCTTTCACTTCGGGTTCGACATACGGTATTGCACTCTCTTTGTAGGTGGTGAAATTTGTCTTCCTGTGTACGGTGATTATTTTGCCATTAATGACAATTTGACCTTCTGATAGAGACTTGAAGGAATGGCACCAGCCATAAGAATCCAAGGTCTTCCAAGTAACAAGTTGAAAGTTCTCAGAATATCCACTACTTGGAAGTCAATCGGGAAAGGCACATGGCCTATGTTTACCTCGAGCTCAATATCACCAACAACGTCTTTCTTCATTCCATCAAACAAGCGCACTATTACCCTAGAAAGTTTAATGAGCTGTTGACTAATCCCCAAGCAATGCAGTGTGTTAAGTGGACACAAATTAAGTGCGGAACCATTATCGATTAGCACCCGTGACACCTTCTTGCCTTGGCATTTGACGGCAATATACAAGGCTTTATTATGGGAACGTCCGTCAATTAAGAAATCTTCATCAGAGAAAGCAATTTGATCTTTCAGAAGAATAGTGCCAACAAAGTCTTCCAATTGCACTTCATTAATCGTCTCCAAGATGTGTACCTCATTAAGAAGCTTCATAAGTATCATTTTGTGGCTTTGAAGCTTTCTAAAGTCTTAAAGAGATCTAACAGAGAAATCTGTGCCAAAATCCTTCTTAACTGCTCAATTACCTCAAATTCACTTGTCTTCATGACCGAAAGCAACTGTTTAACATCTTCTTCGGTTACTCCTTTCTTTTCGTGTTCACTTTCCTTTGGGACATTACATCTCTCTAATCGGGTTATGGCATTGACTTCTTCTTCGATCCTTAGTTGATCAATGGGAAGTTGAATAGTGATTGGTATGACAGGATCTTCCTCCTCCTTATATTTATCTACCTCATCAAGCTTGATTAGAAATAGTGTAATTATGGATACTATGCTTCTATTGGCTTCGTCAGCATCCATTCTACCCTAACCATCGGGCGTGATTGTTTCATTCTTGAATACCTATGAAGGAGGTATCTATTTGACACGGTAATTATACCGGCCACTATCTTGACCCAGAAAATCAACAACTTCACCTTGTCTTCGTGCTTTTCGAACAAATCGCCTATCACCTTGGCTAGTCTTTTTCTTCTTTTTCTCTTCCCAATCTTCATTCTCCTCGAGATTCAATTGGCTGATTGGGACCTCATCCATGCCACCCCATCCGTCCGGTATAATGTCTTCATTTTTGAACGCCCATGGTGGTGGTGTATATTTTATTTGGAAGTTATATTTTCCAGAGTCTTCTCCCAAGTTGTCTACAATCTCACCTTTTAGGAGTTCTTTTCGACGAAAGCGGGTATCTCCTAATCAAAAAGCTTTAATCTTGACTTCATATTCATCTTCATCGTCAGACTTGATTATTATTTCTTCATCCTTGATCATGTTTACTGTATTGTGCTCAGGAAAAGGATTCTTATGCATATTTGGCTCGGGCTCTTGGAAGTTCAATATCTTCTTGTCAATGAGCTGTTGAACCTTATACTTTAGAGTGAGACAATTATCTACACCATGTCTCTTTTCGCCCATGTGATAGACATAAGTTTTTGACTCATCGTACCAAGAAAATCTCGTAGGATTGTCTCTCAGTACTTCCTTAGACACCAAATGCCTTTCTAGAAACATTGGTAATAGCTTTGACAGGGGTCGGGGCAACGGTGTATATTGCCTCACGGGCCTTTTATTTGGTTTGAATTGCCTTGGATTTTTCCAAGCAACATTTGATTTCTTTGGAAATGATGCTCGATGAGTACTTGAGCTTGACACCATAGCCACTTCTCGGATGGGTTCTTTATCTTTTTTCCCGGAGTAAGGCCTTCGTGCTGCTGTTTCTTAAGCCTTCTTTTCTTTTAATCCCCATTCAATTCTCTCACCCACTTTTACCAACATGGTGAATGTTCGACAGCCTGATACATGAAGCTTGTCATAATACTCAATTGGCAATGACTTTAGAAAGAGCTTAATGAGCTTGTCTTCACTTATGACGGGTTTTACTTATGAAGCAACAGCTTTTCATCTCTGAGCATAGGCTCTGAACCCTTCATTCTTCCGTTTTTCTGATATGACGAGATCCTCTCTAGTCGGGAGTACTTCGACATTAAACTTGTACTGGCGAAGAAATTCTCCCGTCAAATGATCCCATTCAATGAAGTCTTCTATGTCGAGAGTTATATACCATGCAAGGGTTGCCCCTCTCAAACTATCTTGAAATGTGCTAATAAGAAATGGTGTGTTGTTTGAATATCTTGCCATATTACGGAGATAATACTTCAAATGGCTTTTGGGACAATCAGTGCCATCATACTTACTCACAAACTCTGGCTCCTTGTAGCTTTCTGGAACAACCACTTTTGCGTACGGCAAGAACTTGTCGAACTTTTGAAGCTCATAGCCTTGACTTGCTAAGCATTCTTCAATTTTGGCTAATCTCTTGGCCTCTTCTTCATCCTTTGTTTTGGATATATTCTTGATCTAATCATCCTTTTCTAAATTTACCACCTCAGGTGTAGCCTTTAGAGGATTTTCTTGAACCTGTTTTTTATTTCTGACTGGGTGTTCGATCGGTGTTTCGGTTGCATTTGAAGCTCCCACATTTGGGGTAGTAGGATAAGACGCTCGAGATGTGAGAATAAAAGTTTTCATTTCTACCATCATTACAACCATTTGGGTCATTTGATTCTCAACTTCAACTAGTTGAGCACAGGTTTCTTTTTTCACCATTCTAACTTGTAATTGAGTCCGAGGTCTTTTACCTTTCGTTGCTAAACAATCTGGTTTATAAAAAAAACCCAATATTAGCATAGCAAAATGATCACGAGGCCCTACATCCTTTTAATTGTATGGTTTCATAAGATTGTCAAGAATAAGAAATTCCATTCAAGTCTTAGCCTTGTATAAAATTCTTCATCAATGTCTTTTTCGAGAAATCATACAATTTAAAGAATTGTAATCCATGGTGATTCCTTTTTGTTTTGAAATCGTGTTATGAAATTATCTATGCATGTTTAGAAAATGATCAATCCATCATTGCATATATAATTTGAAATTGTTTGACATCATGATTTTAAACTCAAATGGGAATATAAATCATCCAATCCTAGGCTTCTTGCTAGCTAAGATAGCTTCCCCCTTTTGGTATTCTTCCCATTTCTTGGTTCGAGACTCCCATTCTTCCACATCAATCACGACCTCTTCAGGGATGTAGGGTTCCACTCCAGGCATGCTTGGAACAATATATTCCAGGACATACTCATCTATAAGGTCTGGTACCACATTCAATAGGACATGGTTCAACATCAATTGGACGCTTATTTTCTATCCATTTGATGTATTCTTTGGAGGCTATGCAAATCTTCATGTCTTCTTCCAAGCTTTTTGGTCACTCGATTTTTTATTCAAGTGGGTTATCCAAAGATAGGATGATTTTGTGAATTTTGGCTTGAAGGCTATTGTTCTCCTCTTCGGGTATAGTTCCACCTAGGATGTCAAAGGTGAATTCTTTGGGATTCCATACCGGCGGTACTTGCTGAAGTATCCCAAATTGTCTAATAACCCTTAAAGGGCAATAAGTTACTCCTCCACTCAAACCAAGTAATGGTACCGCATTTTCCTCTCGGCTCGTGATCTTCACTTTATTAAACTTTGGCCAATTGATCTATCATTGGATTGATCAGGAGTTAAGGCTCTAATGAAATTGCCCTAATCTAAGAAAGATTGTTTGGGTAATTTGCTTTGGATACGAATGTATCGTTCAATTGGATTTATCGCCGAATAAATTTCGCGAATGTTCATGAAACAACACCAAGGTCGAATGTGTGAGATGAACCATAATGACAAAAGACCAATAAAAGCTTGAAAGATACCCTTCCCAAGATTTTGGTATGTGTTTAAAAAGATAACAGTTTGGGCAAGAAACATATTAGAGAAGTCCCATTTAAGACATGCTTATCTTGCGATCACAGCTACTAAAGGGTCTAATCCCGTTTTGGACAAGAGGAATAGAATAAAACCGAAGAAAGCTAGAATGAATACCCGGGCTAAAGTTTTTCCCATTTCCCTAGGAAGTTTTGAAAAGTTGTCCACTAGGAAGGCTAATGGAAATCTATCCGTATTTGATTTGATTAACTTTTCAATTTTGAAAGTTTTGAGGTTAAGGAATTCGGCTAAAAGGCTCACAGGATTAAGTTCAACAGGTAGCTCTATGACCCTAGGTTTAGAATTTATTCCAATAGCGGCTTGATATTCTTCTAATGTTGGTATCAATTCATGTTCTCCAAGATGGAATGTGACGGTGGAAGCCTCCCAAAAATGCGCTAAAGCTTGGACTAAACTGACTTGATGTTCCACATGCATAAGTTCGAGAAGGTATCCAAGCCTTTTTTAGACATAAGTTTGGTTGTCTTTGATCATACCTTTCCACCAAGCAACAAGTTCCTTCCGAGGAATGGAAATTACTTGGATGTCTAGTTTTTCCATTGAGCCTAATTATGCAAAAAAATTTGTCATTAATCACCATGGATTACGAATCAATTTAAATGCCTCCATTTCAATCATATGTCCTTTTGAGGTAAAACGGAGGTAAAGTACACTTGCATGTCTCGAAAGTAATGCAAATGTCATTTTAAGTCCATTTAAACCTTAAAAGAGCACATAGTTGAGATTATGGACAAATTCAAGGTGTGATATAAATGCCCATTCTGTCGTACTCCATTTAGACGATAAAGTCCTAAATTATGATTTGTAACTTTAAACACATTGAAATGAACGAGTAAGCATTTAAATTACATAAGAAATCCGCCATGGACCTATACATTTCATCTAAAAATGAAAAAATGGTCAAATAAAGTATGACGCCTTAATCATGCATTCTAAAACGAAATGGCATTTAGATCAAGTATCGAATGTCATTTAGGAATTTTTTAATAATGTGTCAACTAACATGTATAATTGTAAAAGAATGGAGTGGAACGATACTTGCTTACCATAGTGTTTTTGTTTGGTTTTAAGTATACCAACCATAAAGACAAGCGAATGCAACCAGTGAAGTTTTGACGCCTAAAAAGGGTAGGATATGCTAAAGGCTCAAGGTCATCACCTTAATGGATAAGGGATTCCATTTCAATAGGCAATCGGCCTAAAGTAATGAAATATTATTCCACCTCGGTGATCAGCATTGTATTTAAACGATCCCATGAGCAATCGGCTCATAGTTTCGCCTAAACACATACCTCCTAAGAGTAATCCTAAATGTAGCCGGGGTTGGGCCATGGGTGGTGTGTGCTAATAGTATAATGCTAAAGCAATTTAAAGACATGCATAGCAATTAATGACCAAACAACAGTTCTAAAATTCATTCAAATCACATTCAATCCCAACACCATTGTGCAAAACAAGGGTTAGCAAAGACAACACCCCTTATACCATCCGCCTACAAAACCATTTAACACTATCATTAGCGGGACGTACCTAAGATCCTTGCAAACACAAAACACAAACATATCATTCTATTTAGGCCTAAGTCCACTTAGAAAAGGTTCATTGTCCCCAGCGGAGTCGCCAAGCCTGTCGCGCCACGCTTTTTTTTTTTGGCTTTCAGGATTTGCGTGCTAAAGAGGTATTTCCGTGTAAGGGTCTCTCCGAGACCATACCTCACGTGATAGAGGAGGGTAATTTACTATTTAATCTAGGTTTGTGATTTTAGAGTCGCTACTAGTCATTATTAGTAGGTAGACTAGAAACCTAATTGAGGTACGAAAGAAATGCCACGATTCTACGAATCAGAGATTCTGAGTACGGGGATTTGGTTACGCTATTGATCCCAAATTGAGATTCTTAACGCCCTTTCGGTACCTAAAAATGATACGATGTCTGACGTGTCATGCAAATTTCCGAGGCTTACTCACTAATTCTATCCGTTCTAATCGCAGGAAGAACCAAACAAGTATTAAACGCACAATCGAAGTCAATCAAGTCAATCAAGTCTAAGTGGTCTCTAAAAACGAAAATCAATCAAAACATACAAATCCTAATAAAGCTTTAAAAGCTTATTCATTTCATCATTTACACTTTTTAGGGTTTTGGGGTTTTTTAGGGGTTATAACCCCTGAATTTGAGATTTTCTAAAAATGCCACTTAGGCACTTTCAAAAATTCAAATCTCACTTTTTATGGACCATTTTGTGAATTTTCAAATTTTTTTATTTTTTTCAGAAATTTTATTAACCGAGAATTGATTTTTATGATTTTTTTATGATTTTCTGAAAAAATTTTATGAATTTTCCAATTTTTCAATTTTTATTGATTTTCTAATTTTTTTTTCAAATTTTTTATTTGTATTTTCTGAATTTTTATGAATTTTCTGAAAATTTTTGAATTTTTATGAATTTCTAATTTTTTATGAATTTTCTGTTTTTTTCTGAATTTTTTTCGATTTTCAAAAAAAATTATATTTTTCTGATTTTTTATTTTTTAAAAATTTTTCTGCATTTTTATGAGTTTTTTTTTAGATTTTTTTAATTTTTTTAACTTTTTCCCCTGGAAACGAACCGGACCGACCTAGTTCGGCTGTCGCCGGCGCCGGTCACCTTCTCCATCAGCACGACGCCAGAAACGGCGTCGTTTCGATCTATGCCTATTGAGGCATTTGATCAAATAATTGCTGTGCACAATTTTATATTAGACGTTTTCAAGGCTGCGACTTTGAGCCCATCGCCGGCGACCTTCCGACACCCCTTTCGATCAATTTTTAGTTTTGGATCAAGTTCATATCACACTCTATCAAACCAAACCAATTGATTGGCTATTGGACCATCACCGACCGGTGAAAATATCGTCGGAAAATGTTAATTTGCCACTAACCTAAACTAACTAACCAAATCTTAGAATCACAACATACGACGCCCTAGCCATCTAATTCGATCTTAATCACTAACAAAACACCAAACAAGGATCAAGAAAGACTGACTTGAATGGTCCTATGGCCACGACAATGCTTCGGCGAGAGTACCCGAATTCCGACGAGGAGGTTTTCATGCATGACCAACTCGGTTTGTGCATTTTTAGTGATCCAAATGCAATCAAACAACACAAAATGGGATCAAGAACATGTTTTAAACATCAAAATGCAAAAAAAAATCATCAACGAGATCACATGATCATAGAACTCAATTTTGGAATTTCTGAAAAACCGTGATTATGAACAATATTTACCTGCTTCGTTCGATGATCAAAAGAAATTTTCGAATTGAGCCGCGCCTGTAGGATTGTTCCTTGACACTGGCGAGGAGGTTTTCATGCATGACCGACTCGATTTGTGTGTTTTTAGTGATCCAAATGCAATCAAACAACACAAAATGAGATCAAGAACATGTTTTAAGCATCAAAATGCAAAAACAATCATCAACGAGATCACATGATCATATAACTCAATTTTGGAATTTCTAAAAAATCGTGATTATGAACAATATTTACCTACTTCGTTCGATGATCAGAAGAAATTTTCGAATTGAGCCACGCCTGTAGGATTGTTCCTTGACACTTGTACTTCCACCTGATGATCTTAGCCTCACCAGAAAAGGTCTGGATTGGCTGGAAAAGGCTCGATTTCAGGCCTTTAGAACCAGCAGAGTCGACTGGAACAACCAGGGGAGGGTCACGGCCAAATCACGATTTGCCGGTGCTCCGCTATCTACGGCGGCATCGAATACTCGTGAGGGGACTCTCAACCCTCTCTTTCTAGATCCTTCTCGTTGATTTACCCCTTTCTCTCTCCTTTCTCTCTTTAGATTTTTGTCAAACACCCTCTTCCCTCAATGTTCAAGTTTTTTCAGTTTTTTATTTGATCAAAAACCCCGCCCAAAGATCGTTAGAACTGATTTCTAATCGGTTATAACTGATCTTCGACGACAGCCGGAGAATCTCCAACTGTCGTTCAGGTCAAATACATATTTATTTGACTGGAAATGATCAACTAAGTCACGGGCTTGAAATGGTTTTTTCTGGGTTTAGTGCATCTGGGTGAGTCAGGTGAAGCAGGTGACCAACGTCGGGTCGGGTCGGGTTGACCCGGTCGACCCGGCCGACCTGGCAAACTCGAGTTAGTTTAAATTTGCCAATTAAACTCAATTTTGACTCAATTTTCAAAATTAAATCCCAAAATTGAATTCCCCATCACATTCCGAACCCAATTTAATTATGTCCCAATTTTTGTTATAATTATGTCCAAGATTTGCACATTTTTATATTCGAATTAATAGGGTTTTGTTCAATTTGATATCCTAATGACCTGATTAGGAAAAATTAATGCCAAAATTGTATTACCCACATCTGATTAACTCTAGAAATGATGGTCTCATGTTTCGACAATTTCATATTTGGCACGATTCCTAATTTGGGTTCAAAATTCTTAATTTTCAATCAAATTTTGGGGATTTTTTATTTATATGTCAAATTATGCAATTGGACCAACCATTATGTAATTTAAGGTCCCAGAATCATTTGTTGTGAAGACACTATGACTTAAAAATGACTAGGAAAAATTTAATTGCATTTTTTGTTCAATTCGAGTTTAATTTTGCTCAATTTTGGGACAAACATATACCCGATTGAGAATTTTCAAAATTGATGATGTATTCATGAAATTGGATTTAAAATAAGACTAATGACTATTTTTATGGAATTTTCTGATTCCATTTACTAGTTTTCTTGATTTTCTTACTTATTTTGACTAAAAGAAATTAAGGAAAAATGTAGAAAAATGATAAAAAAAATTATTTTTTGGTTTAGAAATAGGTTTCTAGGCTTGGCCAAGATTCCTAGTCCTAATTTTGAGATTTTTGAAAATATGAAAAAAAAATGAGCTAAAAATTAGGTGTTAAAACCTGGGGATTGGCTAGAGGTGAGGGCTGGCGAGGTTGACCTCACCTTTATCGACAAGGGTCGAGCCTCGCTGGCCACTAGAGAGGTCAAGCCATGCCAGCCTTTGGGGAGGGCCAAGACTTACAGGACTGGCAAGGTCGACCCTCCACAGATTTGGTGAGAGCGAGCCTCGCTTCGAGGCCATTGTGAAGGCTGAGCATCTGGCCATAGGAAGAATGAAAGAAAAAGGGAAATAAAATAAAAGAAAAAATTTAGAAAAATATTTCAAACAATGTAAAAAAAAAGTTCATCGTCAGTGCTGGTTGTCCTATGGTCATGCTGTGTAGGACAATTGGCATTCACGTCAGCGATTTCTATTCAAAATTGGTCGGAATGACTAAATTGATAAATTGTCGAAAGGTTTAAAACTAAATCAACAAATCGTCAAAAGGTTTAAGACTGTACTGGCCTTCGTATAGTAAATTTATGACTTTTTGAACAAGTTTCCCAATAATAACTTGTTCCCGCTTGTCAACTTTAATTTCTTCTATAATTGTCCAATTCCCTCTTCTCTTTTTTTTCCCTTTGCCACAATCCCATTCAATCTTTTTTTGGCACGGACCAATGGCATTGTAGATTTGTGAGAACTTTAGTTCTTGGGTGTTCATAAACAGAAACATTGTCACTTAGGTGAGAATCAACACAAATTAAGTTAAAAATTTTCCCCAAATTTTCCCCAATCTTTTTTGAGATATGTTTTTTTTTTGGCAATAGATTTATGTACTTCCAGCTTCCCAATTCATATAATTGTTGCTTCCTCATAATTGTCGGGGAAAATTAAAAAAAAAGTCATTGACTTTACTTATACCGATACTTTCCACCATTCCATTTTGAAATATTTTACTTTGGACTTTCTAAATATCTGCACTTTACATTTGGAATGCAACACCATGAGAAAAATGTTTGGAATATTACATTTGGAATTCAACACCATCTATTATTCTCAAAGACTCCAGCAGCTAGAATTTTTTTTTTCGGAAAAATACTAATACCCTAAACTTGTATTGGTGTGACAAAAATACCCTTCTTCTACCACAAAAAAAAATCGTAAACTTTGTCCACTATGATACCAACACTCTAAACTTTTCTTTCGTGTCACCAATACCCCAAACTTGTACTAATACGATAAGAATACCCTCTGTCTACCACCAATGCCTCAAACTTTTTTTGTGTCACCCGTGCCCCAAGATTTATACTAGTGAGGGAGGGTATTTTTGCCGGAATTCACTAGGAATTTTTTAAAGTCCAAAGTTTAGGGTTTTTGGTGATAGACGGAGGAGGGTACTTTGTCACACTGGTAGATGTCAATTCAGTTTCAAACATTTTAATTTAGCAAATTTAGTCCTAAACCTTTTGTCAATTTGCTAATGTAATCATTTTAATCAATTTTGACTAGAAATTACTAATGTAACATTGATCGTCCTATGTGAATGTGAACAATTTTTTTTAATAATTTTTCAGAGATTTTTGTTACCTTTTTCTTTTAGCCACAACGAGGGCCTGCAAGCCTCGTCAGCCACAGTAAAAAAACATAAAGACAAGAAAATGGAATTAAAAAAAGGAGAAAGATTATTTAAAAATTACAAAAATTATCAGTGATTTCCAATCAAAATTGGTTTAAAGTGATTACATTGACAAATTGTCAAAAGTTTACAACTAAATTGGTCAAATTGAAAGGTTTAAAACTAAATTGACATCTGTATAATAAATTTATAAATTTTTTTGTAATTATCCAATGCTGGTATAAGTTTAGGGGTTTTGGTGATACAAAAACTTTGGGGTATTGAGAGACAGTGGGCATAGTTTACGAATTTTTGTGACACAAAAAAGTTTGAAGTATTAGTATCACGGTGGACATTATATAAGATTTTCAGTGATATTAATATATGTTTTTGAGACCATGCCATGTTACGAGATATACTTATTTTTGCCGGCATCAAACCCGAGCCTTTCCTGACGTTTGGACCGAATCTAAACGGCTCTTAGTACAAAATCAACTTTTTTGAATTATTTCTATTCGAAATTTAGGGTCAATCAAGTAGGGGTCAGTGAACTCCGCTCCCACTTTCAAATTGGCTCGCGTTAAGTTTTTGGGCGATTCTTTTACCTATTACTGTTTTTAAATCTTATGACTTTCACAAGTTGAATTTTGTCTAAGGTAAAACATTTGAAACCAATTAAGTTTCGATTAATCAGACACTACCAAAAGGCAAAGTTTCACACTGTATACTATTAATGCCATAATTTTGATTTGACGTAGTCGTAAACTTTTCAAAACTAACTAAATCTGGTCCATCTGTTAAATGGAACACCATGTCATGTGTATTTCTCCTCTTCCTTCCTCGATCTACACCCTCACCGACGGCCCGCTCCTTCACCACCAGCCATCGCCACTGTCTATGTTGTCCCACAATTCGTATCCATCATCACTATTGGCGGCTTGCTATCGTCGACACCGTGCCTCCGCAACTTGCACTGGCTCTCTCTTGGGTGGTGGCCACAATTGTTGTCGAAGGTGGCTGCAACCATCGGCGGCGGGATAGCCAATGTCGGCCGCGCATATTTCATTGGATTAGGACTTTTTTTTTGTTTGATTAACCAACACCTCTTATGGTCTTGGAAAATACTTCGTTTCACAAGCTTGTTGGTCACTTGGGCAGAACGGGTCTCTCTTTTGCATGAATAAGAAATTTGCTTGTGTACCATCAAACACACCAATACACCTATTTCCTATACCCTAATAAAGCTCACCCCCACTATACATAGTGTGTCATGAGCTCCGCCACAATCAACCAGGCCCGGAGGTCCCATCCAATCATCTGCATCCTTCAAAAGAGAAACAAGATTATTCGCCTACGATTTTCAGAAAATGTTGAGGAGAGAAGCAATATTGGAGATTCTCCTTTCCACAAAAAAGAAGAGACCACTTGTCTGCTCAAGTGCAGTGGACTCCAGCTAAATCCCTTCGACTCCACGGCATCCTAAAACATAGTTCTTCTAGGACTAGAACCCTAGTTCCTAGAGGTACTATTCCAAGTTAAAATACAAGAGATTCATCACATTCTCTCTTCATGGTCCTCACTAAGGAAGGTCACATCCTCATCTATTCCACCCATTCAATGCCAATTCGCATTTGGCTTCTCCTTAAATGCATGGCACACAGCTCTTGGCAAATAAAAAAAAGCCTCGAGTCTCCCACATGCTTGAGTCAATTTTGCCCAAGCATCATGGAGACACGTTAAATCATCTCGAATCATTACCACCCTCGTCTTCGTGGTGGTACCTCGCTCCAAACCCCTTTTTTTTTATCTCCCCATTAAACTTATCTGGTTCTAGAATCTTGGGGTTCGGTTCTTGTGATCAAGAAATGGCCGTGTACTATTTCTAGTTAGTGATGATTTCAGCTATACATGAACATTGAGACCGACATTCTGTCACAGGCTGACCCCTTGGGCCCGATTGAAAAAGGGGTCTCACACCAAGAAGGGAAAAACAAGAAAAAAAGAAGGCAACCAACCCACATTTATAATGGAGACATCACATTGAGTGGAGAACAAAGAAATTCTTTTGTTACTGTGTACAAAAATGAGAGGGAAAGCCAAGAGGCCACTAAGTATGGGGAGGAGTTTCAGTGGGGGTGATTATATTGTGTAGATCGATTATTGATGAAGACACTACCGCACACCCCAGCTAAGCAGCCAATTGGGAAGAGATGTATTGGTGGATCTATGACAAAGGTTTTTTTTTTGGGGGCACAAAAAAATAAGTAAAAGTGATAAAAGAAGGACCATATCTTTATCCAGACCTAATTCTCCATCTAATTATGCGTACACTACGCACCATTCACTTTCTATTAGATTCAATGAAAAGCAAGCATGTTCCCATCACATCAGATTGGCAACATTTGTGAGTTCTTCATTTTTTATTTGTTTTTTTGTGTAGAACATGGTAGTGATATACAAGAAGCCACGACAGCGATTAAATATCTTAGCGACCTGTAAAATTATTTCATATTTCGCGCACCACATTATTTACAAGTGAATGCAAAAAGGTCCGCATCTAATTGGAAAAAAAATCATAAAAGGACACGTGGCAATGAGGCCTAGGGTTATACAAGAATCCTAGGGTTTCGATAACTTATAATAAATAATAGATATGATGGATTAATTGTCTAACTTAGGTTGAGGGCAACATTGAATTTCGGATTATCGCAGCACCGTGGAATGCGACAACAATAATTTTGATTCAGAGTTGACCACGGTGACGTCACTCGTTAGAATGGTATATGTAACAAAAAAGAAGTCACTGGGAGGCTCTAACAGTGTTAAACACTAGAGAATAACGTCATGCATAGACAAATGATGTGAAACTACAAACATGGTAGGACAAAGGATCTTTTGCGGAGAAAAGTCAACTGAGAAAGGAAGTACAAAACATGGGAACGCAAGGATGATCGCCAATTGTCGTTAAAGTGAAGATAAAAGTTTCTAAAATTCGAATTGCAAAATTAGCACATCATAAATCCGACATTTAACACGACTCGCTTAACTAAATACTCTCTTAAAGAGCCTATAGTATCTTTTAACAGACTATCTACATGGTCTTATCTCGGCATGCCTAACTTTATTTGTAAATGTTCTATAAGTATTGCCTTTTTTTCATTTCGCGAAGAATTATTGCTAATAAATATAATCTTTCACTTTTCCAAGTTTATGTACAATTTAGAAAAGTTAATTAGTATAGAGCCGGCATCAAGAATCGTTACTTGATCTCCAATCACTATCGAAAAACGTACTTATGGGAATTTAACTTGATTAGTTGAGAGTATTCGTTTGTCAAGTTTAACTGAATAAATCATTGCATGATGCTGATTACCATCAACAGTTAATTAATTGTTGTTGTTATGCATTGTGATTTTGGTAATGAGTGTTCCGATACACTTAAACAACCAAATAAGGGAAGTTTTCAGTTTCAATACATGCTACTATTTTATCCTATTATGTACAATTGATAACCTGAATATCGAAATAGTTTTTTTGACAGTAGCCCGAGAGTAGTCACTAACAACACCATATTGAAGACTAATGTAACCAAACAATTCGGCTAGATCTACAGCGAACAACTTTTACATAGTACTTATGAAACAAGTTGACCTTTTTTCTTGTTAAAAATGACAGAAAATCACAAAAGATCTATAACCCAAAAGAATTTTGGGGCTAGTAAGAAGAGCAAATAGTTTGGTTAGTAGGAAAATAAAATGAAAAACGTGCAAATTAGACATTCTTTTTTGACATAATTAAGGCCCAAGTGCGAATAAGGACTTGTAAAAACACTTGGGCCGGGACGGAGAAATGCAAGCCCAATATTATCACATACTTTTAGTCCACGGTCCTCAGCCCATTCTCAATTAATCAAGATTGAATGAAGTGACCTAGGTAATCAACTCTCTCTCATCTTTCTGTCAAATTTATCCTAAAAAAAAAAAGCCCTAGCTATGGTAATCTAACTTCAATGTGTTACAGTTCGAAACACGTATTATCAAATGCGCAAGTCGTAGCATCTCAAAGCTAGCAGCCACTGCATGTTGCATCCATTCCGTCAAACCATACTAACTATTGTGAGTTTCCCATATTTGAAACTCATAGTTGATTTCATGCATTGATAAGTTGAGAAACAAAACGTTCATTTAAATCTCTAACTCGGATAATGCTATCGAGCGCCTTACGTTGTAAAAGAAGCGCATCGAGAAGAATGATTTTAGTTACCATCGATTCATTAAAAGTGGTTCAGAGTAAGATGCAGCAAATAGGAAATGAACATTCAAACGATAAGATGCAGCAACTAGGAAATGAATATTCAAACGATACAATCAAATCTAAAACCCAACGAAACAAAAGAAAAAAGTATCGCATCACTCGCTTTATAAATGAATCTCAGCTAGCTCGACATTGTTCAAGATTGAAATTAGAGTAACATCAAGATGTTTTGAAGAACCACATAAAAGAAAATTCAGGAAATTGGCGCGGAATAATGATTGTCCTCCTGTTCCAAGCATCATCCGTGGGAAAATTTTGTTCTCATTTCCAACCCACTTCTACTGTTATTATTCCTTATGTCTAATATATATTACATATATAAATAATAAATATATATATAGATTAGGTGGTGAGGAAAATATATAGTAAATGTCCCTTTTTTTCTTTTTTTTCTTTTTTTTTTGTTTTTGTAATGAGACAATGACAGTGGAGCATGAAATGTTACAATCAGAGCTGGGGCGCGCATGGTTTGGGACAAGACTTGAGGAAAATAATTATGTGAATATGAATTGGTTCGTGCTTTTGTCTTTTGGTAGGCTTAGGGTTGTTCCAATGCTTCCTTAGGCTAAAATCGGGAAAAAAAAACAAAAAGAAAAAAAGAAGAAATTCGTGGATTATTTTACTGACTGAAACCTCTAATAATCTTAATATACAAGTACCACGCTTGTGAAAAGACCGAAAATTTCGTTAACTGTCGGTCTGTCCGGAACTAACCAATATGAAAGATTTTGTTATTCTTGAGTAGAAAGTTAGTTTTCTCAGTAAAAAGTTATTAGCTACATGAGAAAATCATTAAGTGTAACACGTCATGGTCAAGGCAATTTCTTCCGGCTTTTAGAGATCTACACATCATAAATTGTAGGCCGTATCAAGATCGCGCAAACTATGATCAAGTTACTCTAAATCGGGGCCACCAGCACCACTTGAATTTAACCGACTTATAGAGCTTGGAAGGTGTTTCATAAGCCCGGTGGCCGAACCTTTGCCTTTGTATCCCTAGCTTATAAAGAATAGTCATTGAACGTATTTTTAACTAATAATTACTTTTTCCCATCCGAAATATCCTAACCACTGTTGATGTTATTTATTATTTATTATGATTAAATTACTTTTCCTTAGGAGAAATTTCCTATTACTTGAGTTGTACATACATGAGAAGTTCCTTCTATGGTGTGAAAAGTTGGGAAAATTACCCTATTAGTCCTAAACATATTTATACAAATGTCAATTCAACTTGTAAACTTTTCAATTTTGCTAAATTAGTCCTAAACCTTCGTATGAAATTCTAATGTAATCATTCCGTCAATTTTTTTAGGAAATGGCTTATGTGGCAGTCCAGTCATCGACCAAGATCTGTTTCTTAATTCATATTTGATAAGCTAAGTCATTATATAGCTTAGTTAAATTCAGTAAATGGATTAGAGGATTAGAATGGTAAAACCCAAAAACTATGGATTTTAAATGGTTTCACGGTTTACCCAAATCAAACCTACCTTTGTGACTCTTTCTTCGACCTCTATGAGAAAACAATGGACTCCTCGAATTGTAACTCTCTCTTCAACCTCCATGAGAAAACAATAGACTCCTCAAACTGTTCCAAATTTAGATAAGTCTTAATGGACCTGTAAGATGGGTTTGACTTCACCCTTATTAAAAAAATCAAGACGACTTCTTTTTTTGCCCATTTTTTATTCTTTTTATTAATTTCGTAAGTTTCGCTGTTAGTTATTGAAATATATCTTTCCTTGGTTGTATTTGTCATCGCTATTTTTACGTAATATTCTAATCTTAGTTCTTGTCATTTCAATCTATGGTCAACATAAAATATATCTATGGTCAATTTCTTGCATTCTAGTTAACTAAAATTTCAATTTCTCCTCATAATTTATTGTTGTGATTTTATAAATTCACTACCAAGTACGAAGTTTCTCTTTTTCTTCATTATCTATCAATACTAGAATTAAACATTCTATACAATGTTGAGGGCTAATTTTTTAGCATCTTATAGTCGAAATAGCAATTTTATCCAAATAACACAAACACATGAAGAGCTTAAAGTGGGTTAATCAGGTAGATATGGATTTTCATAAGTTGTATTAAACATGGAACTATTTCGGTAAACGGGTCGGATCACTAAGTTTGTGTTATATATAAATAGGTCAAAACGAATTAAATGGATCAATTTGAGTTAGATAATTTTCAACCCAACCCAAACTTGATTCGACCACCAATTTGACGGTCCTACTTATCTCAAGAGAGACGGGGGACAACTAATCATCAAACACCCATTTCAAATTATGACGAGAACATTAACATAATTATATAATAATTCTCTAACTTGATTTTTTCATACTAGAACATGATGTCGGGCAAGTTTACATTCAAATGAGATTTGATACAAAAGAGCTCATGCAACCGTTAATTAAACAACTTTCTGCTTGCTTTCTCCTCTACAATAGAAAAGGGCTCTTATAAATTTAAGTGTCAACACCTATATTTTTGCCCAATTAAATTAATTACACAAAATTTAGAAATTAAAATTTTAACTCCTAAAACAAAAATATTTCTATTTAATTGCATAGCATATAGACATTAGGTGCATTTTGCATTATTAGAATATAATTTATTTTTAAAAAACCAAAAAAATCTCAAAAAAATCGTAAAATAAAATTGGATTGGGCCGGGTTAGAGCCAGGTTGACCCGGCGGCCCTCTCCTTTCCTCTCCGGAGCTGCGCAAGCCAGAGCCCGACCCAGCCTCTCCTTCTCCCCTAGTGGCCCGGCCTTTCCTTCTCTCGCCCCCCTGCCGCGCCAAACGTCATTTCGCGCGACCAGGAGGGAGAGCAGAGCATTTGTTATGCGGCCCAAAAGGAGGGAGCAGCATGTCGGCAACCAGTACATAAACTAGAGAGATATGAGAGAGAGACATCGGCTAGTTCATGTGAGAGGAGAGAGAGTGAAAATAAGAGGTGTAATAGAGAGTTGAGAGCTTGCAGGGTCCAAAGAGAAAGCCCAGCCAACTTCGCTGTTGCCAGCATAGTCGACCGATGACGCCCAAAACATGCCTTGACCTGTAAGTCTTCCTGGGCCCTCTGTTTGCCCATGTTTTACTGTACAGGTTGGCTAGGACTCGCACCGGCCGTTTTTGCGCGAGTCCTAGCCTATACCCTGTTCCCGGTTCACTCGTCGTCGTCAGAGGCGAGTCGTGGCCGTTGAAGCAAGCCTCAGCCCCGAGATAAGTCGTGGATCCTCTGTTTTGGCCATAAGTGCCCAAGTGTTTGATAAAAGGCCTAAGAGAGACCGATTTGTTTTGGTCGTTGGCAGATGAGCAGGTGGTCAGCCGACGATATGGGTGGCCCGAGAAGGCCTTATGATGGCCTCTAGAGGCGAAAACCAGGTTGAAGCTGGCCTAGATAAGCCGGGGAGACGCCGGATCTCGCCTGGTTGACGCTCTCGCGTGCTGGAGACAGGCGAAAACCGGTCTGCAGGCCCTCCCCAGCCTATTCAGCCCCTTTTGGGCCGGTCTTTTTTGGCCTTTTTCGATCGGACCGGAACCTAGCCGCGTCCAATCCGATGGGGAACTCGGGTCAGCCGATTTAGGTTGGGTTTGCGGACCCGGGTCAATTCTGACTCGATCTGGATCCGATTATTATATTGTTATATTTAAAATATTTTTAAAGAAATTCAAAAAAAATTATTTTTAAAAAAATTAGGAAATAGCTCAAATAGCTAGATTTTCAGTAGTTTTTCCTAAAAATATGTGAAAATCTTTATAAAAATCATGTCTAAATTGTACAAGCCCTTAGGGCTATATGGTAGGATTTTGAATATCCTAAAAATGAATGCTATGTTGTTATTCGTGCATGTTGTTTTGGCTACATAATTTCAATATGTTGAATGTTGTCTCCTTAGTCAGGTCTAAAATAGTCAAGTCTAAAATCCTAACTGCATACATATATTGATTCGCAATTGTTAGTTTAATGATTGTGCATCAACCTAATCGCTTCACATGTTAATAGATAGGCCTAAAACCAATTCAATCTGCCTAACAAATGTTTTCACAACTAAATGGGATAAATGTACCGAAAGGGCACTGGTTATTTAATTAGTGTAAATAAATCCCTGAAGTCATTTGAATTTCTAGTTCGTGGGAGTAAGGCATTTCTCCCATTGCCTTACTTGGGTATATTGACCCACCCTAAATTGATTAGTGGCGACTTCTAAATAAAAATTGATTTACATGTTAATAACTTAAATTTTAAGTTGCGAGTTGGTAATGAGCTTAAAAGAGCCCAAGTCAATAACTAGGCTTAGACTTGGCAATCCATTAGCATTGTTGATCCCATTCAGCACTCGGGACATTAAGCACTTCAATTTTATTGACATGGTAATTGAAATAACAATAGTAAATACAATCTAATCCAAAACTAATATAACTTTTCTTTTTAATGAAAATTGTATATTTGACGGAGATAATTAATAGTAAATAAGTCAGATTCAAGAATAGCCAGAGGCAAATATAGAAACATAAAGCTAGGGGGGCGAGATAAAAACTTTTGCAATGCCCATTTTAGGGGCAATGAGATGCAGAAGATTATAAGAGATTTTATAAATATAGCATCAAGAGGTCGATGTCAGGGCCCTCGGTAATACCAGCCCCTCTTATTTATTGTAATTAGGGCTTTGTTTATTTAGCAAAAAAAAATTTCAAGAAAAAATTTTCCTCAATTTTTTATGTTTGGTTCACATAGAAAAATGAATTAACGGAAAACTCATGCTTAAATTCAGGAAATGATTTTCTCTTTGAAAATTAGAAATCGTTTTCCAAAATATGACTAGGTATCAGCGCTCGATCCGAAACTTTACGCTTGAACACAGAAACACCAATACTAGTTTTTGAATCCTCGACATCAAAGACTAGGTCTCCGATGCTCAATCCCAAATCCATCGAGACCAGGCCTGTAACCCTAGTGCCGATGCCCGGATTCCTAACGCCCGAGCCCTGGTCCATCGAGGCCGGGCTCGAAGCCTCGGTGCTTGTGCTCAATGCCCCAGCACCTGGGCCCGTGTCCATAAAGGTCGTGCCTAAGTCCATGAAGGCCATGTCCGAGTCCATCGAGGCCGAGCACAAGACCCAATTGCCCATGCCCCAATCCCTGGCGCCCTGTTTGGGGTCCATTGAGCCGGACCCAAGACTCTAGTGCCCGTACTTGGTTCCCCGACTATTCATGTATAAGTTACTAGCATCCGAATAGCATATGCCTATTTAGGAAAATTAAATTAGATTTTCCATACCAAACAACAGAATATTTTCTCTAGTTCATTTTTAGGCTTCAGCTAAATATAAAAAATATTATTATTTTTTTGGAAAATATTTTTCAAAAATATCACATTTTCGGTTAATTAAACGGAGGCTAAGAATTATATTAATACTCTTGCATATGGCCTTATATATTAACACATGCTCCCTATGAGCCACGTGTCATCTAGATATTGTCCTACAATTATGGATAAATTGTTTTCTTTGTGGGCGATAACATCGTTAAGGGTAGGCGAGGCGATTAGCACAACCCCTCCATACTGGTATTTCTATAAAGGCATTACATATGTTATGTGCAGAATATTTTGAGTTGTAGTTGCTTAGTCAGTCTATTGGCATCGAGAAACTTAACCAAAAAAATTTGAAGCCTATTATGCGTATATCAATTCAACCGTAAACTTTCATATTTGACTGATATATTCCTAGACCTCTTCATGATTTTCGAATATAGCCCATCTACATTAAATTGGCCAAAAATTACTAACGTGACGGTTAAGTTATCGCCAGCCATCCCATGTGCCACAATCGGCTATCTGAGATGATCATTTTGACTCAAATAACATCGTTTTCAGAATATTTTTGAATTATTTATTATTTTTTCTTTCTTTTTTTATTTCATTTTCTTTTTTTTTCTTTTACTGGGTAAACCCAGATCTGGATTTGGAATTTTTCTCCACAGAAGAGAGACAGAGACAGAGACAGAGACAGAGAGTTCTCGTACACCGTGTTGACGCAGAAGATGCAACCTGCCACCAAGCCACGGCTGAAGGTGGTCCCCACCGCCGCCGCAGATAGCGGAAACTCCGCCGACGACAAGCGGGATCAGCTCGTCCTATCCTGCGCCACCTGCAAAAAGACTGAGGACCTCGGCCCCTTCACCCCGCAAGGCCTTCGCCATCGGCAAGCCCAACATCCTCCCAGATCGAGGAGCGTCCACAAGGCCCACTACCAGGACTCCCATCGTCGCCGTCGGCGACCTCCGACCACGCCATTTCCCACGTCGGTCCCCCCCCGCGCCCGCCCTCTCCCTCTCCCGCTCCAACTCCACCCCTCCAGTCCGTCGCTCTCCCTCTCCTCAACTCCCTCGATGCCTGCCTCCAGGCTGGCAACATCTCCGTCAACATCAACCTCACCGTTGGCTCGTGCGTCGGCCCCGTGGATCTCTCTGCTCCAGGGCCGATCTCCACCTTCTCCTATGGCAACTTCTACATGGCCTTGAAGTGCGTCGACGCCATCGAGGCTCAGTTCCTCCGCAGGACGCCGTCGTGCAGGATCAAAAAGCGTGGTCGAGAAGAAGATTCTTGAGAATTCGATCCTGCATGGAGAGGAAGGTGAGCAAGGAGCTCGGCGATGTGCTTGTGGAGATTCTTGAGATTCTCCATTGGCCGAGCTTCCCACTGCGAGAGAGAGAGAGAGAGAGAGAGAGGAAGAGCTCTTAGGATGAAGCAGAGACAAGCTGAAGAACAGGGTAGGCTTAAAAATCGCAAACCGAGATCTGGGTTTCAATGTTCATCGTAAAGTCAAAGAATTTTACGTGAGGGAAATGGCAAGAAGGGATCGAATTTGAGGGAAAAATTTCCTCCGGTTGATCGAACTTAGGGTTTATACGTGATTCGGACGAGATCGCTTTGGGGACTTCAGGGAACGACAAAAGAAGGGAAGTGACGTGGTTTAGGGTTTTGGTTTTGCTGATGTTTGTTTTAATGATGGCCAATGATCCACGTTAGCACCCGTCACGTAATATAAGATGGTCAATGCTTACTAAATCTCCACACGTTAAAATTTCCCGACCTAAATTGGTTGGATTGACTATATCGGAAAAATCGCCAAAATCGCTTTGGGGCCTTTGAACGACCCGAGAAGGGAACTGGCATGGTTTAGGGTTTTGATTTTGCTATTGTTTATTTTAATGATGGTCGATGATCCATGTTAGCACCCGTCATGTAATGTAAGAAGGTCAATGCTTGCTAAATCTCTACACGTTAAAATGTCCCGATCTAAATTGGTCAGATTGACTATATTGAAAAAATCGTCATAATGTTTTGGATTATATTGGCTTAATTAGAAAGTCTGTGACTGAATTGATAATTGAATAATAGGTTAATGACTTTTTAGGTAATTCTCTCACCGAAATCAAAAGATTCAGTATTGTCAAGCCTCTTACTGCATGCACCGTCAGCATGCCAGAAGTCGTGAAATCTCTCTACACGAGATAGCATATGCTCCAATGCACAAGCTGACCAGAAATCCGTCCCCGAATTAATACCACGTGGAAAAAGTCATCGAGAAAGTCTGAAAATCAATTGAGAACAAATTAACTTTGGATGCAATTCCCATTGGAGCGTAGAATACGTAGAGGTCTACGACCATTATGTGACATGGGGCACGGCTATACACTGCCAAAAGTAGCCCAAATAGTTGCCAGACCGGCTACCTTTGCATTATTGGGGTAGAAGTAGGCAGACTAGTAGTACTAGTTTACTACTACTAAAAGATTATTTGACCAGTTGGTGAAAACGATGATTTACCAAGGTGATTTTCCGGACGAAAGGAAATCGGACTCTTACTTGCCGGTAGAAAGGTTACCCCGTTAGTTAGCCGGAAAAGAAATGTGACCGTGGGCTCCGTCGTTTTCGTCTTCTAGGATGGCGTGTGTTTAATCAAGTCACGGACTCACAATTTGATTAAACTACTCTTTGAAAATATATTTGTTCCGTTTGAGCTTCGTTAGTTTCGCAGAAAATGAATTATTTGGAAACTTTTCTAAAAATAATCACTTGTGTTACGTGAAATAATTGATCGATGAAAAATGTCTTACTATCGATAATAATTTATAAAGAAAATATTTTTTGTTCATTCATTACTGTAGGCATTATAAGCGATCATTTTTAAGAAAATGCATGTGAAATTTTTCATTCTTCGTCAAACAAACGCACAATTTCATGTTAACCAAGTTGAATCCCCTCTAATGACTCGGAGTTATGTTTCATGATCTCTCTTTCTCGTTCCTAAGCCAACTTGCGTTCTTTAAGAACCCCACCTAACAACAAAACTTTGAGCCTTGCCTTACCAAAAAAAAAACAAAACTTTGAGCCTTTGTCTCCATCATGTCAAGAAACTTCGACGCTTGCGGACCTACTTTCACGAGCGATGTTTAAGATGCCCCGGAAGGATCATGTTCTCTTGTCAACCTAATTTTCCACTAACCCTATCTTGTACTTTATCATTTTCCACCCATAAAAAAAAAACGCTCTCTAAGTTCCTTACTTCGTGATCGATCGAGCAGATTAGGAGTGGCAACGGGGCGAGGTGGGGCGGATGTCGGAGTTGCATCCCCGGCCCGTGCCCACCCCGTCATTATTAGAGATCCCTCGTCCTCGGTCCATGCTCCGTGTAGCACGCACTTGTGTACCTCCTCCCCAACCCTAACTCCCCAACCCATAGGTATGTGGATTTCCCAGAGATTCATTAGCATAAGGTGTGAGATTCATTGGCTGTCCTATTGAGGGCAGGCAGCGTGAGCATACGTCGAGGCGCGTAAAATTGTCATCCTAGACTAGACGACTAGCGTGACCCTGCAAGAGTAATTTGGAAAAATTTCCTAGGTTGAGCTGCCTTTCTTCCTTCTGTTTTCATTTGATCAATGTTTTTTTTTTCCCAAGTAAACCCCCATTTGAACTATCTAGAATGACAACATACGTCGATATACATTTCGCGAGTCAAGAGTCAACTTATCAGACCGGTCAAAGTGACCCAGAATTCCGGTGTGGAAAGGTTCTCGCTCAACAGATCAAAGAAACGCCGGGAATAACAGGCTGATGACTCTCAAGAATTTCTACATGATCGTGAAAGGAAGAGGATGGGAGACAATTTTCATTAGTCGGTGCGTTTTGTAATATTTAATTTCTCCGTGAAATTCTAAATTCAAGCTATACAAGAGAGAGTTTTTAGATGAATCTTCCCAAATGGTAAAATGAAACAAAGAGTGAGAGAGAGAGAGAGAGAGAGAGAGAGAGAGAGAGAGAGATGCATCTCATTCACATGCAGTAATACAACCATGTATCTTCGTATGTTCTATAGATGAATCCCTATCACTGAACGCCCCAAAAGCACTGCCAAACAAAATTTGACAATTTGATTTCTAAAATACTGCTAATGAAGATGTCAACATGATAATCATAAAAAAAAACACATTTTCAACCATTCATTTATTTGATATTTTGAACCCCGCAATTTCAATGCCCTTTGCTCTTTCATCCCGAAATTCAACTACCCACAATTTTCACCAGTCCAACGGTATCGGAGAATATCTAGTTATCAATTTTAAGTGTAGAACCTTAACGAGTCGCGTACGTAGATTCCGAAATATTAGGCGACGGCAACAATATCCATCGTGCTAAAGATTGATCACATTGAAATCAATGGAAAACAAAAGACTCAAGACGCCGAAACAAGGTCCCGGATAGCTCCAGCTCCGACATCATGTTAAAGAAAGATATCGCGCGGAAAACGCTTCAATCATGCAACACAGTCAATCCGCGAGAAAAGATTGATCACATTGAACAAAACATGCAAAGATCTGTCCCTTGTGCTTTTTTGGCGAGATCAAGCCTAAACCGCAATACACAATCTCTTGAGCTATGATCGCATGAGTCTTCCCCTCCTACAATGGATCCACACACCCTATTTTTGCCTGCATTACACAGTTCCAGAAATTCACTCGATCCTATTCCCACCGAGAAACGCACACGATGGTATCCGAAAACCAGGAACCACCACTCCGATCCCTCTCACCTACCCAGGTTCACTTTCACGTAGGACGCATGTTATTCTTCACTCTCGTCCCAAGAACTCGAAACCCAAATGCAGACATGCAAGATGCAAAATACACAACTGAAGTGCCGCACAACGCAACACGCTCCCCCGTCTGCTCTCCCAGGCACGCAGTACGCATCGACCCCCGTCGATACACACGATCCACACGAAGGAGAATGACCCGCGGATATCTTAGATGCCTTTCACAGCGCAGAACGGACAGCCAAGCATCACGCATTTCGTTAAATTCTAGTCGAAGCCAAGCGTTTTCATAACAATTTTACGGTTTCTTGATTGGTCGGGTCGACGGGGAAACGACCAAGAACCCGACGAAGAACAGACAAAATCTAAAGACATGCATGCGGCAGACAATCCCAGAATCCAGACAGCCCGGCGAGAAACCACAACAGCACGTCGTCCGAGGCGCTGCCTATATACATTGCATCGAACAGACACGCAACAGTTTGGATATCTAGCGGGAAAGAAAAAGATCTAGAGAGAAAACAGCCAACCTCCGAACTTTCCGAGGCAACCTGACACGAAAAGTACGTACCTTACTACCTTGTACAATGACTTGCATGTAGCAACGCTACGTTGCAGAGAGAGAGAGAGAGGGGGAGGGGGCGAGGGAGGGAAGGAGGAGAGAGAAGGGGCGCCTTTGTTCTTTCGACTTGGCTTCGGGAGGGGACAGGAACTCACCACCTTTCGACGTCGGTTTTTCCCCACTCTTCTCTGATCTTCTCTTTCCTCAAAACCTCCCCCACGCCGCCGAGGCCAATGAGGACCCGCCACGTGGTCCGAGCGGGGCCCCCCCTCACGTCTGGTGGATCCACCTTGCGAGCTGCGTAGGATTAACAATCCCCGGGATGTGGGCCCCGTCTGACTTCAAGATGCCCGCCACGTCGGCGTAGCTCGCGCGCTCCTCCTCGGCGCCGCCCCCGCTCGGCTCGGCTCCCGCCTGCTTCGCCCTCTTCGGCTCGGCCGGCTTCCCGGGGGCCGCCGCCGCCTCCTCGAGCCGCGCCGGGTCGAACCGCTGCCCGAGCAGCGTCCCCTTCGTCAGGAACTCGTGAGCCATGTAGCCGGCCAGGAGCCGGTTGTCGCCGCTGCCGCCCCCCTTCTCCGCGGCCGGTTTCGCCTTCCCGGCGGCTCGAGCCGGTGCCGGGGCCGGTCGGGGTTGGCCGAGGAGCGGCCTCGGCGTCGTCGTCGTTTTGGCGACGGTGCGGCCGGGGGCAGCGCCGTAAAACGACTCCCTCTCCTTGCGCTTCCTCGACTCGCCAGGTGGCAAGATCCTACGGGGATGGTAGCTCATCTCCCCCGCCCCGCGCGCACGCCACGTCGACGCGGGGGGAAAACTACCGGGGGGGTTTGGGGGGGGGGGGAATGGGTAATTTCCGGACGCCCGATATTTAGGGTAAAAGCGTCAAATCGGTCTTATCTGGAGAAGCCAGAAAACGTCCACAACGGGAGGAGGGGAGTGGGGGTTTTTTTTATTTTTATTTTTTTTCTCCTCCTCTCTTTTGAAAAAAAAAAAAAAAACGACGCGAGGGAGGGGACCCCACCCGGTGGTGGCGCACGTTAAAACCCAACCCAACCAGAAAAAAAAAACAAAGAAAAGAGGAAATTTTTAAATTATTAATGATGATAAAAAAAAAAGAAGGGAATAAAGTCGAGGAAAAGAAACGGAGAAAAAGAGAGACTTAGGAATCGGGGGAGGCCAAAAAAACCTTCAGAGGACAAAAGAGAAACGGGGTAAAATTAAAAATAAATTCGTAACAAATCGATTAAGGAGGAAGAGGGGCAGGACGACACGAGAAAGAGAGAGCGAGAGAGAGAGAGGTGGGGGGCCAGAAAAACACAGGAAGTCGGATCCAGAAACCGGTGGCCGCCGCCGCCGCGAGGGGGCGGCGGATCTCGGAGCTCGGACGGTGGTGGGGAGGGGAGCGGCGCCGCCCCTGGGCTAATACGAGAGAGGGGGGAGGGAGCGGAGAGAGAGAGGGGGGAGGGGGAAGGAGGGGAGGAGGAGGAGAGAGAGAATGACAGGGGAGAGAGGGGGAGCGAGCGGGGCGTGGGCCTACGTATATAGGATTTGTCCCTGCGGAATTGCCCCCCCTCGTCCCGATTATTTACGGCCGAATGCCATCGGGGAACGTGCAATGACGAGAATGCCCTCCCCCCGCTCCCGGAATTTCTCTTGGGATGATGTGCGGGGCAATTCATTCCCCTTCCCCTTTTTTTTCTTTTTTTTCTTTATTTTTTCAAGGTTAACCAGCCCGGAGGGTCCGGGTCTCCCTTCAAACCTTGTAGCTGTTGGGAGAGTTCACGAGGTTTTTCCTCTCGCGAATTCCAGGAAATTTGCGATTTTCTTACGAGGAAATTCACGGCGATGGCAAAATACGGTTTGCACGCCGAGCACGCACCGTGTCCGTATTCGGGGACCCGCCGATCGGAAGCCCGGTTCAAGCTGGAGATGAAGTTTCCCTCCAATCGCGCGTCCCTGATCAGTTGGGGGTTACCGGTTACGGACATCAGTAAATGCGGGTGGCGTCCGTGCCCGTACCTTGCTGATCAGGGAAACCGGGGATGGAAAAGGGCGCGACGTGCCAGCGAAGTTGGAAAAAGAAGAAAGACAAGTTATTCCGAAAATAGAGGCGTGTGAGTGGTCACAAAATGTAGATTATTAGGAATGTCTTGTATATTGTTTCCTTTTGCTGAGTTGCGCATCCTGTGATGGTGTGTCCATCCATGTAGGCAGTATTTAATCCCCGTCACGCTCCGGCATTCCCGACAGCCACGTTGGCCGGAACTGACCAAGTTTTACTTCGAACGGGTTTTGATTAGATAAGGTAAGGACCGGAAAAATTAAAAAGCGTTAGGGACTATATCGAAAAAAAAGCAGCCAAGATATAGAGATGGAAAAGTAGAATTCGTCCCTTATTTTGATCCTTAAAGCCCAACAGTCTCATTCCATCGAAGTACCTTTCCCAAGCTGAGTTCTAAAATGTTTGGAGCGCTCGTCCCATGTTCCGGAGAACTTCCAAGGGGAATTTCCAACTTCGTCATTTTGTGTCTTGAAGTTTTAGCCCAAGCAAGATCACCCTTTCATTGAGCAATAATGTGCCCCGGCACTGTCAATTCAGGGGGGCTCTTCTGTAATTTCATCAAACGTCCTTTTTTTTTGTTCAAAATTTCCAATAAGGGTATACTGTACACACGTAATCGATGGAGAAAATTGTTCAATCGGTCGTAAACTTATTGTACGGATGTCAATCAAGTCCTAAACTTTCTAATTTTTCTAGCTTTGTCCTAAATCTTTGCCCAAAATTCCGATGTAGCCCTTTTGGGTGGTGTGCCATATAGGTTGACCAGCAGTGATTGAACTGTCATGTCAGCGATTTTGTACGAAAATTGATCAGAAGGGCTACATCGGAATTTCGCACAGAGGTTTGAGACTAAATTGACAAAATTAAAAAAAAAAATTAGGATAGAATTGATGCCCACATGATAAGCTTAGGATTGATTAGGTAATTTTGCCCAAAATTGATCTTTTGCTTGCAAATTCTAGTGGAGGACAAGGATAAGAACGGGGATTAATGCAAACCCGTTATTTGGTAATGGACAGTTGGATTGTCATTACTCGAAATCCTGTGCATACATCTAATGTGCATGCTTACATTTAAGAATTGAGACCTCTTTCATTAATGTCGGGGATATGAAAGCAAGAAAACTGGCATGTACGTTATTTACGAAAGCATGATGAGCTCAACCGATTGATCCAAAATTATAAGTTCGATTTTTCGAAGCAACACATAAGTGAGCACATTTATAGGGACTAGTCGGAGGTCGTGTTACACTATAGAGAAAAAGAAATACCGACGTGATTCCACGAAAGAACTCCGAGGAAGTCCGTGATAGATATGCCTAAGCATGATGATGCGCAATGTTTGGAATCTCGTTTCGTATTTGATTGTTTGCGGACCGCGGTGATTTGGCTATGTGGAGATTTCCTTACCAGACAAAAGATTTCGTGTCAACTCATTAAATGCTCTCGATGTATTGGATGTGTGCTGATGCGAGACCCACCAATTTATGAGAAAAATGCACATATCAATTAATGTAAAAGTCTTCTTTAGTGAAGACATCTAAAATAGGGGAAAAAAAGTAAGGAAAATAACATAAATGATCCATAAATTCTGATCTAACGTGTAATGTGGTCCGTGAACTATTAACTTGCTCAATATGGTTCTTAAATTTTAGCCCAATTTGAAATACAGTCTCCGAACTTTCGATTTCTTAAATGTAATCCATGGAATTTTGGACTAAACTATATAAAAATATTCAAAATTATCCCAGAACTTGAATTAATAAAAAAAAATATTGAACATTTTCATATAATAAAAAAATCAAGTTGAACATGTCCTAAAAATGCAAAGACCACATCAAATAAATTGAAAGTTCATGAATAACATTGCACGTTGGGTTAAAGTTCATAAACCACAATAAACAAATTAATAATTCATAGACCGTATTACATATAAGGCTAAAATCCGGAAATTATTTGTATTGTTATCCAAAAAAAAAAAAGAGTAAAGAACATGAATAAAAATAATAATCTTTTTTGGTCCTTAGCGGACCCGACCGTGGATCCTGGATCTCTCCACTGATTTAGATCTTCGAAAGAGTACTCGTAACGTTTTGTGAAGTCCGAAGTACAATTCCATCACTTGACTAATCTCTTTAATTCTTTTTTTTTCTTTTTAATCCTTGACCACAATCTCGTTTTATCAAGTATTTTTCCAAAGCTTTAACATGTTTATTTGATCACTCGTCGCTTATTATGGAGATGGGTCGGAATAAGATAGCATATAAAGTGAAATTAAAAAAATCTTTCAAATTACGATGATCCCATCACGTGTTTGATGTACCCACGATAGAATTAACAAAATTAAATTAAAATTATTGAAAAGGGCCAGAAGAGACACGAAGGAAATATCATAATTTGTTTCAATAGCCACCGCCGGGACCACCACCGTAACTGCAATAGGTATCACTTAAAAAGGGATTTTCGATTTCGTCGTATTGTATCTTGACATTTGAGCCCAATCGAGGAAAACTTTAATGTATCTGGACAAAATCTATACTAGTGATCATGAGATTATAAGTGATTTGTTGGGTGTGCAATTAGGGATCAAACGTTGAAAGAGATCGAGTGTGCAATTGACCAATGACCATATTTTTGCAATTACGCAATCCATCGATGTGAATGGTGATGTAGGTAACATTTCTCAACCCATGTATAGTTTGATTTCCTTCATTTACTATCGATGATGTGGATTACTTGATTGGGTGTGATTTCTTGATAAGTAAGCTTATTTTAAGTAGGTGAACCTCGGACTCATTAATTCGTGCGAATCTTCTCTCACCATTAGCTAAGAGTCGAACCAAAGTTCGCGTAAGTGACTAAAACACGGAATTATTTGCCCTTAATGGTGCGGGAAATTTAACATATCACGTTGGTCATATCCACACATAAGATTATTCTTCAAATCGTCAAGACAACTCATATGGGTAAAGCTCGAATTGAGGATAAACTCAAGCATGAGATCTGTACCTTCGAACTACACGCACGAAAGAAAACCTATGCCCTTGGGGCTGTGAATTGGAAATTATGTACGTAGATATAGATTCTATATATGCATTTTTGTAATAATTGCTGCAATTAAATAATATCAAACTGTTGGTTCTCGTCGCATACCGTAACACTACTGCACAGAAGGTTGAAAGGTAAAAAAAAATTATTTTATTTTCCCTCAATTTCAAATTTCTTGTACATGAATAAGATACTATGTGTACCTATATATAAATGGATCTTTTGCTAGCTAATTCTACTTGTAGAGTAGGTAAAAGAATGGGATTTCACATGAAATGCTCAATATGCTTTCCATGTTAACTCATCAAAGGCTAGGCCAATAAACCTCATTCATGTAATTAAGACTCACAATTACGGGAGCTAAATGTATCTAACAATTTAGGTAAAAATCCCGACATCCGAAAACTAAGAGAAGAAGAAGAAAAAAACATGAAAATTAAGATCTTACATCTATATAGGATAGATCTTGTAATGTACACCAAAATTAGGGTTCTCGTTGCTGCCTTAAGAGCTCCAAACTTTTGTACTCTTGACATGACAAAATCCGGATTCTTCTTCAGCATGCATAATTTGCGCAAGAAAGTTCATTTCTCAAGTTAGGTGGATTAGACCTAAGCGTGTCCTTCATAGATTTAGCTCGGTCTCATCCGAATCTCGGGATCACCAGGATGTAAAACTTTTAAAGGGTATTTCCTCTCTTCAAAGAAGACGAATATACAGAAAAAGCAGATACCGATACATTAAAATAAGAAACGCATCCGTGGAGCCCGCCCGGCAAGATCGGGACAAGTTACGAAGGCTCTTGTAGGAGTTTCAGCTCCCTTTTTTCGGATGAGGTTATCTCTTAATATGACAAATTACGGATTCTTCAGCGTGCATAAATTGCGCGGTAAAGTTTCATTTTTCAAGTTAGGTAGATTATTGACTCTGGGAAACCATCAAAAGCAGTTGTCAAATCGAAGACGCAGCTTTGCATGACAGTTTCTTCACAGGGATTATGCACATGAACGTGATGCGTATGTTTCATTTTTCTAATGCGAATGTGCCAAGCGTGATGCACATGTTCTGTACATTTTTGTCTCTCGTGGAAACCTCTAGTTGCTGAGCCCACACAAATTTATATAATTGCAAACGAGGGGGGACCAATTAGCTAACCAGAAGGGTAGTTAGCACTGCAAAGCAAAATAGATACTCGATGGGTGTCATCGCGACGGTTCGATTCAGGTCCCCGAGAACATAATCTGATCCAGATGTGATGTGTAAACACTTTATTTTTTTTTGTGAAATGACCCGAGAACCCAACTCGCACATGATCGACAACCAAAAAAAAGTTTCGGATCGAGTCGAGTTGGGTCGAGTTATCGAGTGTTTCGTTTTTCTTTGACCGGAAACAACAATGCATTTCCAGTCGTAGAACTCAGGCATCGCCATCTCTCTCTCGCTCTCTCTACACAGCACTTGCAGAGATGGAGTCGCATGCTTCGCTTCTCGGAAACCCGGCTTCCGCAGCGTTCCTCAAAGGACCGGAGCGGAGCCGAGGTTCGTCGGTCTCTTCGTGAATGGGATACCTGGTATGATCAGGGTACCAGAGGAGCGACGGTTTGCGGTGGTTCGCTTCCGTGAGACGCCAGTTGCTTTTTCTTGGACCGGAGTTTATGGCCGGAGAGTGAGTTTTCCGTCCGCCGCCCTTCTCACAGAATCGTCCGTGGAACGTTACCGCTCATACAGCTCCCGGCCACAGATATCACGTCGTGATGCAACGTGAATCAAGAAACGATTGTATAATGACAAAAAGAAGTTCAAAACACGTTGCCGAACTGTAAGCAAGTTCAATAATCTGCGTCGGGTCGGTTCGGGTTCACGAGTGGAAACCGAAACAATCACCAGAAGTCCCATTGTTTTACTTACAATTCGTGCCAAAAAGGAAAACCCGACCCGAAAATATTTGGAATGCTTTGGTTCGGATCGCTTCCTTTTTCGCCCCGCTAAACTTGATATGGTAATCTATACCGTAAATGATATCCATATGCGGCGATGTATAATTTTCTGAGGTATATAAAGATGGAGTCTTTGATACATATTCCGTCATATCCTCTCTCCTGAGAGGAGGGCACGTGATTTTAAAGAAAAATTATACTTCTCGTCCTTGTATACTCACTAATCTACTTAAGTTCTTTTACTTTCACTAATTTTCTAATCAAGTTTTTCTGACACTCGCAGTCAGATTCAGCTGACGTGACTGTCAGACGACGCCAAAGTATGGTGTGAACAAAATATGTAGATGTCCCTATGGACATTTACTGAAAAATTTACTCATTATAAATAATGATAAAGCATGACGTGGGTCAAATTTAGCGAATATGGATACCCATGTGGACACGTAAAAAGTTTGATAAAATAGCGAGATATTAATTAGATAAATTAAAACTACGGGGATTTAATTAGAGATGTGACAGTACGCGAACAAAAACTAGGTTTCGCTTACTTTAACGACTTGGATTTATTCGTTTTCTTGTTTTTTCTTTTCATCTTCTCTCTCTCTCTTTATGAAGTGGGCAGCCTCCCCGGGAGTGGCTCGCCTAAGGTCGCAAGCGTCTTGTGTTTTCACGATCTCACGACAACACTCCAATTTTCATAAATAGTAAAGCCCCGGCGATGCGATCGCCGGTGATAATCATCGTCTCATTTTACACGAACAAATGAGGTTTGGATTCGATACGTAATTCGCTTCGTTGTAGGCGAGAAAGCATCTACAACAATGAAAAATATCACGTGCTAACCCAATCGAAAGTTAAGAGATTTCAAGATAGAATAATACATCTCTTGTTATTTAATGTGATTACCTAATCGATCGGCTGAGAATTATTGTTGCAGCTTTTTTAAGTCAGCAATACGGCCAATGACACGAAAGATACAGATCAGGAGCGACTGGTCAAAGCTTAGACTGGTCAACGCTCACGGCACTTGCTGGCCATAAGCTTCAATTTATGGCCTACTTTAACTGAGCCCACCTTGTAGAAAGTCCATGACGAAAGTCCCATCTCACTTCGTGATGGGCTTACGATTAGTCTGTACGGACCCATGAGATTATAAGACAAATAGGAATTATAGAAATATAAATAGGAAAAGGATGAAATTAAAGAAAAGAAAATAGACAGAAAAAGGAGTCAATACTGATATTTTCTTGAAGATTTGGTTGTGACCCTCATAGAGTTTGTAAAAGAAGAATTCGATTTAGAAATGTTTACTTGCTGTTTAATGTTTGAAAATCCATTGCCGCAAGACATTCAATCGCTGACTCGGATAAAGATAACATGTTGTTGATCCGTAGATTGTCGTATACGGTGATTTGTACATAAATAATGTGAAGATTTCACGAATGGGATCAGCTAACAAATTGAGAATTTTTAATTTATCGGTTATAAATCGTTGATAGGCACAATTGTTTGTTGTAATCTTTTTTACGAAAAACATGGTGGCACATACTGTTCTCACGTTTCCTGCGTCCATACTGTAGATATTACCATAAATGAATATACACTAATGATCATTTCGCTTTTTCGCCGTTTTTTAAAGGATAGCTCTAAATTTTTAACAAAAAATAAATGGTTAATACCACGAAATATCTCAAACTAGTGTACTTGTGATAAATTTATCCTAAATTAATTTTTTGATCATTAAAAACCCTAAACCAGCACTACAAAAAAACATGAAAATTGCGACGGAAATTTGCGACGGAATTTTTGCCGTCGCAAATTTGCGACGGAATTTGCGACGGATGTACGTTTTCGTCGCAAATTTGCGACGGAAATAATCCGTCGCAAATTTGCGACGGAATTTGCAACGGCATTATTGGCCGTCGCAAATTTGCGACGGAAACTTACGTCCGTCGCAAATTCCGTCGCAAATTTGCGACGGCAAATGTAATACGTCGCAAATTCCGTCGCAAATTTGCGACGGAAAAAATTCCGTCGCAAATTTCCGACGGAAAATAATACAGTCGCAAAATCCGTCGCAAATTTCTGACGGCAATGTACTTCCGTCGCAAATTTGCGACGAAAACGTACATCCGTCGCAAATTCATAGTTTATCAAGCTTATTGAAAATCACTTTGTCTCTCTCTCGCTCTCTCTCGCTTTCTCTCGCTTTCTTTTGGTTTTCTCCCCCTTTCATGTCACTGAACTCAGCAACATCTACGGACGCACATATTAATCTCGGTAAAGCTTTTGTACCGGTAAGTGCAAAATTGCTATCTTCGTCTTTATTTGTCGTTACATTGTAATTTTTTTTTAAATATATGTTTATATTTGTATTTTTTCTTATTTGCATGACCGGTTTAACGCCGGTTTAATGACCGGTGACCGGTTACACGTCGCCGGCCTTCGGATGAGCTGAAAGGCCGCGCCATTTGCGACGGAATGGGGTATCCATCGCAAATTTGCGACGGAATGTTATGAATCCCGTCGCAAATTTGCGACGGAATGTGGTATCCGTCGCAAATTTGCGACGGAATGTTATAAATCAGTCGCAAAATTGCGACGGACACTTTTGTCCGTCGCAAAATTGCGACGGACACTGTTGTCCGTCGCAAATTTGCGACGGATACGGTATTCCGTCGCAAATTTGCGACGGATTCGAGTGTCCGTCGCAAATTTGCGACGGATACGGTATTCCGTCGCAAATTTGCGACGGACACTCGAATCCGTCGCAAATTTGCGACGGAATACCGTATCCGTCGCAAATTTGCGACGGACAACAGTGTCCGTCGCAATTTTGCGACGGATTTTGCTTTTATTCGTCGCAAATTTACTAGAGATGAATTCCGTTTCCATCGTACTTTAAAAAATATTACAATATTTCAGCAACATCTAATTGCGACGGTCAACAATTAAGTGATTTTTTTTTGTTTGTGCCTAATTGAAGGTCTCGCAATCCAAGTGGTCTTTGCAATTCACATCCAATTGATCACTTTGTCCTATCAATATTTCAGTCAAATTTTTGGGTAAGTCTTCTTTGCATTGTAAATTGTTCTATTTTTGCAATTTCATATTAATTGTTGTGTGAAGAAAAAAAATTCTAATTTCCCAAATTTTATAGTTTTAATTACGAACAATAGATATGATATTTTAAATATTTTACCAGTATTTATTATTTTAATACAGACATAATGCAAAGAGAAAGGGCTTGGATGTATAATAAGAACTTACCTGGACGTCAAGGATTGACGAATGAGTTTCGTACTGGGTTGGAACTATTTTTGGACTTTGCTAGTAGTAAATATGAGTTTATGGATGGAAATAAGTTAAGGTGTCCGTGTAAAAAGTGCGGTAATGGTAAATTCCAGAAGTGTGATCAAGTTAGAGAACACCTTATTAGATATGGGTTTACTCCGAACTATTATAATTGGACTTCCCATGGTGAACCATTTATAGCTGATGATAACCGATATGGAAGAAGTGACCACTTTTCAGTTAGTGAAGAATGTGGCTATAATCCGTCGCAATTGAACCCATACGAGAGGATGGTGATTGATGGAGCTCGTTATAATTTTGGCACAGAATCAAATCATGCAAGTACTAGTTTTACTCCTACATGTGAACAATTGAGTAGTAGTCATGCTTCACAATTGGAAGATATAGGAGTAACGGGTTATGAGGAGAATGTGTATAATGAAACTTTTCAATCTAATCAGTTCTGGGATGTGTTGAAAGCAGCAGATGAACCTCTATGGGCAGGTTGTGAGGACCACACAAAGTTATCGGTAACAGCCCGACTATTAAATATCAAGGCAGAGCATAATGTGTCTGCGGATTGCTTCAACTCTTTTGTTGAAGTAATGCGAGAGTCATTGCCTCATGATAACAACATGCCAAGTGATTTTTATGATATGAAAAAGCTAGTGGATAACTTAGGTCTTCCGGTTGTAAGAATTGATGTATGTAGTCGGGGTTGTATGCTATATTGGAGAGATGATGAAAATGCAGAATCTTGCAAATTCTGTAGCCAACCTAGGTACAAGATTAACAGGAGGGCGGGTCGTCATCAGAAGCGTAGAGCATGCAAGCAAATGTTTTATCTGCCCTTAATCCCCAGATTGCAAAGGCTTTATGCGTCTAAAGCCACTGCTGAACACATGACTTGGCATGCAAATCATGAAACAGAAGAGGGTCTAATGTGTCATCCTTCAGATGCGGAGGCATGGCAACATTTTGATAGAACATACCCTGAGTTTGCAATGGAGCCTCGGAACATCAGGTTAGGTCTCTGTGCCGATGGATTTGCTCCATTCGGGAAAACAGGAAGAAGTTATTCATGCTGGCCAGTTATCGTAACGCCGTACAATCTTCCACCTGGTATGTGCATGAAGACACCTTCTATGTTTTTGACATTGATCGTGACAGGGCCGCAAAATCCGAAAAAGTTGATAGATGTTTATATGCAACCATTGATTGAGGAGTTACAGCGGCTTTGGGTTGAAGGTGTCCCTACGTATGACGTTTCTACTGATCAAACATTTGTCATGAAAGCTGCCCTTCTTTGGACGATAAATGACTTTCCAGCTTACGGAATGTTATCTGGCTGGAGTACAGCTGGGATGTTTGGCTGTCCGATATGTATGGAGAGGACAAAGTCATTTAGATTAAAACATGGAAAGAAGCCTAGCTATTTTGACTGCCACAGACAATTTTTACCGCCAAATCATCCTTTCAGAAGGAATAAGAAAGAGTTCATCAAGAATAGGACCGAAAGAACGCGTCCACCATTGAGGTTAACCGGCGATCAAATTTGGGAACGTGTGCAGGACTTTCCAACTGTTATTGAGAACCCGCACGGCACGACTTTTGCGTACGGAAGTACACATAAGTGGACAAAACGCAGTATATTTTGGGATCTACCATATTGGAAGGCCCATCTTATTCATCATAATCTTGACGTCATGCACATAGAAAAGAATGTTTTCGACAATGTCATCAATACTGTGATGGATGTCGCCGGAAAAACAAAAGACAACTTGAACGTAAGAAAAGATATGACAGATATTTGCGATCGGCCAATACTAGCTGTGGATGCAAGCAGCATGGGACCAAAACCGAAAGCAGTTTATACATTGGCTAAGGAGCAGAGGCGAGTTGTTTGTCACTGGTTGAAATCTGTGCGGTTTCCTGATGGATATGCTTCGAACCTCGGGAGATGTGTTGATTTGAATGAATGCAAGTTGACAGGTTTGAAGAGTCATGATTGTCACATCCTAATGGAAAGACTACTGCCAATAGCTTTGAAGGAAGTTCTACCGAACTTTGTATGGGGCGCCATTACAGAATTAAGCAATTTTCTCCATGATATTTGCTCGACAGTGTTAAAAGCATCGCACCTGGAAAAACTAGAGAGAGATATTCCAATTATTCTTTGCAACTTAGAAAGGATATTTCCTCCGGCGTTTTTTGATTCGATGGAGCATCTCTTAGTTCACTTGCCTTATGAGGCCAAAGTTGCAGGTCCCGTCCAATTTCGCTGGATGTATCCATTTGAGAGGTAATGTTTTTTTTTTAAACGCGGTTCAAATTAGTTTATCATATAATATATTCCGATAAGCTTCTTATTATTTCAACTAGATTCTTATATCATTTGAAGAAAAAAGTGAAGAATAAGGCACGTGTTGAGGCTTCAATTTGTAATGCATATATTGTGGAAGAAGTGACAACATTTGCATCATACTATTTTGAGCCGCACGTTCAGTGTAAGAGGCGGAGAGCAGGCAGAAATGATGAGGGCCCCATTGATCCCAATTGCACGGCATTCTCTATTTTCAATTATCTTGGTCGACCAAGCGGCGCATGTCAGTTTCGTTACTTATCAGGCGAAGAATTGCATGCAGCCCATACTTATATTTTATTGAACTGCCCAGAAGTGGAGCCATACTTCAAGTAAGTGTAAATTTGCGAATATATGTTTTGCGTGTCAAATATTTGCTAATAATGATATTGTTTTTAATATTAGGATTTTCCAAACTTCAATGTTTGGACTACAACCAAATGAGTTTGACCGTTTGTGCGATGAACAATTTGCAGCATGGTTCAAGACATATGTAAGTTGACTGTGGATTAAAACCAAATTATGAAAATTATATACATCATTTAAATAAATATATATTATTAACTTTGCATGTCTAACCTTAGGTTCATAGTAAGTATGATGAATTTGGAGGGCAAGGATTGCTATATTATCTATCATGGGGTCCACAGTTAAGAGTTCGAAGTTGGCCAGCATATTTCATAAATGGATATAATTTTCATACTCAAGAATATGGAATGGGAAAATCCACAATGAATAGTGGTGTGTCTGTTCGGTCATCCAATAGTGACAGTTTGCAAGATGATTTTTATGGATTGTTGGATGAAATCATTGAGATTGAGTACCCTAGACCATTAATGATGCGGGTTGTGTTATTTAAGTGCACGTGGTTTGACCCCGTCAAAGGAATGAAGGTGCATACGAAGTTCAATTTGGTTGAAATAAATCACAAGAAAAGGTATATGAAGTATGAACCATTTGTCTTGGCACAACAAGCAATTCAAGTATGTTATGCATCATATCCTAGTTTGAAACGCGACAAAGCTGATTGGTGGGCGGTTTGTAAAATCAAAGCACGGAGGAAAATCGAGGAACACTGGAAGGATAGAGCCTACCAACAAGAGGAAGTGTGTAACACTGTTGAAGTTGAGGAATATGACATACCAACTTTACGAGATCCGTCCGGAGCAATGACAGATGTGGAACCAACGGAAATTAACGAATTAAATGTACCAGAATGTTCCGAATCTGATTTGCAGACAGATGACGAAGACGAGGACGAAGACGAAGACGAGGACGAAGACGAAGACGAAGACGAGGACGAAGACGACGATGGAGACGAAGCCGACGACGACGACGAAGACGAAGCCGATGACGAAGATTGACATTGTTGTCACTCAACAGTACGGATGTGTACTTATTAATGCTACAATTGCTATTTTGGCTGTTATCATTATTGTTATTGTGCTTTTGTATTATTGGTATTGTTGATTATTCTTGCTAATTTAAAGTATCATCTGAAATTTCAGACCGAAAAAAGAAGACAAGTTAAAAAACCACACGTAGCATATTTACGACCCATACCAATGCGACGCCACATTTTTGACCGAAAAACTGGTCCGTTGAAATTTTGGCTATGGAATTTCTACCGTTCGAAATTTTCGACTGACTCAGACTTGGTTGTTGCGAATTTTGCCAGGGAATATTTACCGGTTGAAATTTACAATTTTATATCCGTCTCAGAACTCCAGCGTGGTCCGTCGCACATTTGCGACGGACAGCTCCACTCCGTCGCAAATTTGCGACGGACACACTCCCGTCCGTCGCAAATTTTCCCCGGGAATTTTTTTCGGTAGAAATTTGCGAAAAGTTGAAATTTGCGACGGATCAACTCGTCCGTCGCAAATTTGCGACGGACACACTCATCGTCCGTCGCAAATTTGCGACGGACACAATCCCGTCCGTCGCAAATTTGCGACGGACACACTCACCGTCCGTCGCAAATTTGCGACGGATACACTTTGGTCCGTCGCAAATTTGCGACGGACACACTTTGGACCAGAACAAATTTTCCCTGGGAAATTTTCCCGGTAGAAATTTGCGATAGTTGAAATTTGCGACGGATCAACTTGTCCGTCGCAAATTTGCGACGGACATACTCACCGTCCGTCGCAAATTTTCCCCGGGAATTTTTCCCGGTAGAAATTTGCCAAAAGTTGAAATTTGCGACGGATCAACTTGTCCGTCGCAAATTTGCGACGGAAGTACTTTTCCGTCGCAAAATGCGAACGTTTAAAAAATTTTTACCGAAAAAACGATTTTCCAAAATTTTGCGACGGACCACGCCGTTCCGTCGCAAATTTGCGACGGACGAGCGCGTCCGTCGCAAATTTGCGACGGAAAGCACGCTGTCCGTCGCAAATTTGCGACGGAACGGCGTGGTCCGTCGCAAATTTGCGACGGAAGCACGAGGTCCGTCGCAAAATTTATCCGTTTCCAAAAATTTGCGACGGACGAACCTGTCCATCGCAAAGTTGCGACGGATTAACGGTGTCCGTCGCAAATTTGCGACGGACACCGTTCGTCCGTCGCAAATTTGCGACGGACACCGTTCGTCCGTCGCAAATTTGCGACGGACACCGTTCGTCCGTCGCAATTGTTGTCACCGACAAAATTTGCGACGGACCAACGGTGTCCGTCGCAACTTTTGTCACCGACAAAATTTGCGACGGACACCGTTGGTCCGTCGCAAATTTGCGACGGACCAACGGGATCCGTCGCAAATGTGCGACGGACCCCGTTGGTCCGTCGCAAATTTCTGCATTTCTTGCGTGTTCTGCTCTTCTTCTTCGCAAAGTGTGCAGGTTCGTGGCCGTCGCCGCCCAGCCGTCCGCCGCCGTCGCCGCCCACCCGTCCGCCGTCGCCCTCGCAGGTCCGCCGCCCGTCGCCCGCCCCCGGCCCCGGCCTGGCTCCGCCCCTCCGCCCCGCCCCCTCGCCCCCCTGCCCGCCTCCTGCCCCGCCCGCACCCCGCCCCGCCGCACCCCTCCGCCCCTCTCCCCGGCCCCGCCCCTCTCCCCGGCCCCGCCCCGCCCTCCGCGCCGCCCCCTCCCCTGCCTCCGCCGGCGGGCGTCCGGCCCGCCCCCTGTCCCCGCCCCTGCCCCTCCCCTCGGGCCCCGCCCCGGCCCCCTCCGCCGCGCCCCTCCGCCCTCCGCCCCGGCCCGCCCCCTCGGCGCTCCCCGCCCCGCCCAGCCCGCTGCCCCCGGCCCCTCGGCCCCGCCCCTGCCCCTCCGCCCCGTCCGCCCCCTCCGCGCCCGCCCCCTCCGGCCCGCCCCGGCCCCGTCCGCCCCCGTCCGCCCCCTCCGGCCCGCCCCGCCCCGCTCCGCCCCCTCCGCCCTCCGCCCCTCCGCCCCGGCTCCCCGCCCCTCCGCCCCAGCCCCGCCCCTGCCCCTCCGCCCCGCCCCAGCCCCCGCCCCTGCCCCCTCCGCCCCGGCCCCCGCCCCCCTCCGGCCCCCTCCGCCTCGGCCCCGGCCCCCTACCCCCCTCCGCGCCCCCTCCGCCCCGGCCCCGGCCCCTCCGGCCCCTCCGCCTCGGCCCCCCACCCCCCTCGGCCCCGCCCCCGGCCCCCTCGGCCCCGTCCCCGCCCTCCGCAGCTGGCGCCCTCATTGCCCACCATTAGCGCCGACGCTCGAGCCTGAGCAGATCTCGGCCGTCACCTGCACTGGAGCACAGCGACCGTGGTCGCACTACAGCCGCCGCCGACGCCGCAATCACCATTGCCGCCGTCGCCCACGCCCGTGCCGGGTTCGCCAGTGTCCATTTCGCGGGTTTTTTTCGTGCTTGAACCAAGTAAGCCAACTCTTTCAGCACCAATTAGTATAATTAGGTAATTAGTCGGAGTTGTTTAGGGATTATTTAGGCTAACTTATCATTAGTTAAATTACGGGTCGATTTCAGGATTGCATGGGGCATTGATCGATGGTCGACTGTTTAATTTGTTTATTATGTGGATGATTTAGTGTTAAATAGGCGTTTTCGCAGAAAATGCTTGAAAATTAAACAAGTCTACAAAAATTCCTGCACAATTATGGAAAATTTAAAAAACTGTATATGTTGACAACAAATACGAAATTTTACCGTAAAAGTTTTTAAAATTTTATAACAAACTTAAATTTCTTTAGATGGCCATCAACTTGTAGTGAAATTTAAATTTCTTTAGATGGCAAAAAAAATCATAATTTAAAATTTTTCAACATTTCGCCGAATAGCTTATAATATTTGTGGCCACCCACTTTCAGTTATATTTAATTGTTTTAACGTGCCCTAAAAATTATTTAAATAAAGAATGACTTAAAAAAATTGGAATATTGTATCTAATAGCTTAGACTACCTGTGGCCACCCAATTTTCGTATGGAAATTTTTTTTCCACGGAAATATTTAATATTAAATTTCATAATTTATAAATTCTTAAAATTGTCAAAATTTCAAAAATTTTGACAATGTCTTAGAATATCGGTGGCCATCAACTTTTAGTGAAATTTTTTGTTAGGTCCCAAAAAAAATTAACAATAATAATAATAATTTATTTCTTACAAAACTTTACAGAATGACTTAAAATATTTGTGGCCACCCACTTTCAGTGAAATTTAAATTTTTGTACGTGGTTACAAAAATTTAATCAAAATGAATGCGACTCATATAGTGATGTTTCATACCGGTGGCCACCCATATCGTGCTCATACATTGATGTTTCATATAAAAAATGAATTGGATTTTGAGTATATTTGTTTGTAGGAAATTGCACGTCATAAACACTCGACATTGGCTCATATCAAGGAAACTTTTTCTCTGTCATTCCATCAAAATGGTAAGCTTCGTTATCGGTAACATCATTATGTGTTCGTAATACGAGTCAATAGTTCTTTACATATTCGCATAACTTTCCTACTTGTCAGTATAAACGTGGAGGTCACATGCCTAGAAGACAAGGCCATTCCTCCTCCTCCTCCTCGTCCCCGTCCCTTTCCTCTTCTCATATCCCGGCATCTAACTCTCAACCACAATATAATCCTACGCAATATGGGCACGTTGGCCCTTCCTTCCACACTGAACAACATGTTACGGGACTTGACCACATGCGAACTGAACGTTCTCCAGTTCAATCTCCTTTGGCTCCCTCTCCTTCCGTTCCACCCAATTATTCGGCGGAACGATCGAATATTGACGGAAACATCGGTCAAGAAGATAACCGATTCTTCATATCCCCATTTGGAGATTCGTAAGTGCTTCATATTTATTTTAGTATATGTCATATTTAGGGCTTTAGATGTTGATGTCAACTGAATTGTCCATGTTGCACAATATTCGTATAAATGCAGATTCACGGATGCTACGTCTGTTATCAAAGAATTGAACAAAATAGTAAGAAACTTTTGGATGGGAGAGTATCTTAATTACAGAAGTGTTCCACAAGAAGCGAAAGAAATGTGGTGGAATGAGTTCAAGGTAAGTTTTACATATTTTATTTGCTCGTCAATTCAGTTTGGTGTAGTATATTGATGGTCAAGAATGATGTAAATGGACCAGAACAACTCTGTAGTTCTCGATACCTAAAGGACCGGATAGTTTCCCGACATGAACTGTACAAGATATTTATATGTGTCTGGTTCATGATTATGGATATGTGATCATCAACATAATTTTCAATTTATGTTTTCATTTATTGCAGCGGAGGTTTAAGTGGGAGGAAGCGGAAGACAATGAAGTGAGAAGAATTTTCGATAGGAAAATAAGTGATTTCATGCGAAATGTCATGAATAGAGCGAAAAGCCGGCGTGCGAAGCCATCTTTCTTCACAGCTGATAATTGGGTGGCAATTACCAGATTTTGGGAATTTGAACAGAGTCGGCAACTCTGTGCACAGAATAAGAAGAATCGATCTTCTAGTTCTAGTGATGGGTCAGCCACATATGCTGGGGGCTCTATCAACATTGCGGAGCATCGCAAACGATTGGTAAGACTGTTAAATGCGTTATAAGTTAATTTAATTCAATTACTGAAAATTACATTTTGTAGGCACAAGAATTGGGGACGGAACCGACATTTGCAGCTACATTTGAACGCACATTTCAAAAGAAAGATAAGACATGGACTGGCGAGCGAGCAAAAACTGTTAAGGTATGTAAAGTTATACTTTAGCTTATATATAAACTACAAGTTTGACCGTGAATGCTTTGCTGATTGATTGTGTATATATATATATATATTTATATATATTATATAGTTATTTTACTTTCATTTTCAATTGTTAATGTAGGACAACTATGATAAACTTGTAATGAACACTGCTAGTGGTAGTGATGATTGTCCTGAGTTCCGGCCGCCAGTTGATAATGTGGCATTATGGATGGAGGCAACGGGTGGGGTGAAAAAAGGGAAAATATTTGGGCTGGGATCGTTGTCAAGGATGTTCATGCCGAATACTCCTGGAAGTTCATCAGGCGCTGGGACTAGTCGACGGAGGTCACAACCAAACGCGCAATTGACCCAAGAAGTGCATCGTCTCAATGATTTACTTGTTAAGAAGGATGAACGAATATATAACTTGGAAGAACAAATGAGAATGGTTATGCAACGCCTTAACATGGATCACAATTACGGTCCTCCTGTACCTTCAGCCAATCCAATAGGTGATGAGCACAATGATGACCAACCTATTGCTGCCGGGAATGCTGCTGCTGCTGATGATGATGATGATTTTCTCGAGGATTTGTAGTTGACGTTTTTAGGTAAGCAATCTTGTTTTTTCATAATTTCACTCATATTCATATGTATGAACATTTATGTTCGTTATGAAACATATTTGTGTTATTTTACACCTAGTTACTTCCACATCCATGCATAATTGCTTTTTTTAATATTCTGGACTGATTTATGTATCGACATTTCCTCAGGTCTCGACGGAGGTGACTACTTTTGGTGTCCAGCCATCGTACCAAGGCAAGACTGCGTCTTCTTCTGTATGGTTTTTGTTGCGTCTTCTATGGTTGTCCCGTCTCTTACTTCATGTTTTGAATGTATTGTACGATTTGATATCAAATAGCAAAGTACGTCAGACTATACAACTTTCCTTCTGTTATTTGTTTTAATTATATGTCGTTGTGGCCGGTTTGTCAGAACGTATGTTTTGTTCGTTTTTATGTTTCAATTATATGTCATTGTCTATTTTGATTGATATGGACAATAATTTACGGCTGAAATGATCTAAAAATAATCCAAGCCGAATTTTACTATTATTAAAGTTTGTCGCAAATTTGCGATGAACTTCGCGACGCGTTTTCCGATGCAATGCATGACGAATTTTCGGCGCAAATTGCCGACGTAATTTACGACGGAATTTGTTCGTCGCAAATGTGCGACGATTTTGTGACGGATATAGGGATGAATTTTGCGACGAATTTTGCGACGTATTTTGCGACGGATTTATAAATCCGTCGCAAATTTGCGACGAATTTATAAATCCGTCGCAAATTTGCGACGAATTTTGCGACGGATTTATAAATCCGTCGCAAATTTGCGACGACTTTTGGGACGGATTTGCGACGAATTTTGCGACGGATGTATAAATTCGTCGCAAATTTGCGACGAATTTTGCGACGTATTTTGCGACGGATTTTGCGACGAATTTTGCGACGAATTTTGCGACGAATTTTGCGACGGACATGTTCCGTCGCAAATTTGCGACGGACTGTTTGCGACGAAGTTTGCGACGGATGCTTTCCGTCGCAAATTTGCGACGAATTTTGCGACGGATTTTGCGACGGATTTTGCGACGAAATTTGCGACGAACTTTTGTCCGTCGCAAATTTGCGACGAATTTTTCAATTTTCCGTCGCAAAAATTTGCGACGCGCTAGTTGCGACGGAAATTTTTCCGTCGCAAATTCGATTTGCGACGGATTTTTGCGAAATTTCCGTCGCAAATCCGGTTTTTTTTTGTAGTGCAGTATACTTGTGACAATTTTATTCTCCGTTAGACATGTCAAAATGAGTTATAAACACATTTATTAATCCATATATCAGTAAATGAGTCATAAATTGATTAGTTATATTTACTAAATGAGTCGTAAATGGGTATAAACATAATACGAGTGTTAAATGAGTCGTAGATGGGTTTACAACTTCATCTCTCTTGCCCTCACTCACTCCGTACTTTCATCTCAATTTAGGTTCGAATTTTCTTAGGTTGAGTTAAATATGGAAGTGTTTTAGCAATATGGATCGGGTCGATTATGGGTCGGGTATGGATCAATAGATTTGCATTACATAGAAATAGGTCAAAACAGGTTAAATGGGTATATTTGGATCGGACTACTTTTGACCCGACCTACCCGTTTGATAGGTCTACCCTTCATTAGTTTCGGTTAAATTTTACCGTTGAATTTTTGAGTTGTATGACATGTGACAGTTGACGGGTGTAACAGTTTGGGTTTTTATCCTATGTTTATCACATGTGTATTAATTTGTGATTTTTTATGGTATGAATCTAATTTAACAGAAGGTGACTTTATCACGAAGGTACTAATTTGAGATTTTTAACGGTTTAAAAAATTAATTTTTGATAAATTTATCACAAATATATTAATTTAAGATTTTTAATAATCAAAAATTAATTTAAAATAAATTTATTCTAAATAATTTAAAATTTTTCTTGATACCAAATCATTGAAAAAAGGCCGCTATAAATTCACTCTGAAAATGGGTCCCATTCCTTACCTTCTCTTGTGTCCATCAAGTCTTCGCGCTTCGCCGCCTAACTTCTATTTTCTTCTTCTTTTTGACTTCCTTCTCCTAATAATGGCAGGCAAGGGGCCCTTTTTTTTTTTTTTTTTTTTGTGTTTCGAAGCTGTGATGAGCTACACCGACGCGAATTGCGGGATCAACAAAACCATGTACGTGAGCACAGTCAAACGCATTAACGAAATTGCCAATGACAAGCTCGAACATTGCGAAATGCCCGTTATTGAAAATGATGTGTCTCAATGGCAGAGCGAGGAGGAGAGACGCGCGAAGCAGTCCCCGAAAGCGAGGCGGGGCACGCTCGGTCTCGCACCACTCCGTGTACCTCGAAGCGTCCCCTGCCATCGGATCCGCCCTCCCGCCGATTCACCCTCTCGGCCATGGCCGACCCCATTCCCTCTAACTCTCAGCTTCGACACCTAGACTTCCGACCCCGCGACCGCCTCCCTGGCCCTTGCCACCCCAACCTCCTCCGCCGTTCAAGAATTTTTCTTTCCCTATGCTTTCCTCAGCATGGAAGTCATGACCAATAGAGTCGCCATTGGAATGCCCAATTATTAAGCGTCTCCAGTTGCAGTACACATCCTCTTGGACCTTGGAAATCCAAGCAAAACAGCCAGAAGGGTTCTGGTCGAACGACGACCTCGACCCGAGCAATTCAGGCTTTGAGCTCGAAGCGGCGAGGTTTGGCAGGTGAGGGTAGAGGCGCACATGAGTTAGCAATGAGAGAGGGGGACAGAAGTATAGAGATGCAAGGAATGGATGAGAGGTAGAGAAGGTGGGGAGTGGGGTTCCATGATTTGGGTGATTCTCGTCCTTTAATTTTTTTTTGGGATTGAACGGAGCCATTTTAGGGATGGATTCATCGCAGCCCTTTTTGAAAACAATAAGTTAAAAGGTATGGATTAATATCACGAAAAACTTCAAAGTGGTATACAAGTGATAGATTTACCTCAGATTAGTACATTTATGATAAATTTATCATTTATTAATTTCTATTAAATTTTACCGTCAAATTGTCAAGATGGATGACAAATAAAAGTTGACGGGTGTAAAGGGTTTTGCCTCTCTTTGTCATATATATACCAGTTTGTGATTTTTTGTAGTAGTAATCCAATTTAACGGAAACTAACTATAGGTAAATTTATCATAAATATGCCATTTTGAGGTTTTTGATAATAAAAAAAATTAATTTGGGGTAAATTTATCATAAATGCATTGGTTTGGGATTTTTTTATGATCAGAAAATTAGTTTGGTAAATTTATCACAAATGTATCAGTTTCGCGCTTTTCGTGATATTAACCCTAAAGATATAGTTGGGCAAAAACATATTTTTGTTTATGCTTTCGAAAAACATTTATTTTGAGAATGCAAAGGAGCCTTATAACGCCAACAACAACCTACTTGCTTTATGTGGTGATAATCCTAAAAAGTTATCTGAAATTAAAACGTTTATTAGTTCAACCACCCCTGTAATTTGATTTTTTTTTCCACAAATAAAATATTTGAAGGATGTCTAGACTTTGACAGGCTTTTCTGACTTTTGCTAATTCGAAAATATCAATAAACTAAGAGGTCGTTTGGCTATGTTTACTTAAACTGTCTTGTTTTGACCAAGAAACATTCTTTTACATGAAAATACTACTATTCTTATTGCTGTCAATAAAATAAAGATATTATAACATAAGTAGTATTATTTACGATTGAAAATTATCACGGAGCAACAAAATATAAGCAGTAGAACTAGTAGTTAGATATGACATATGTTATTTAATTAAAATAAAGTAAAACAATAATTTATTATTATGCATAACCAAACACTGTTTTCAAATACAAAAACATTTAGATAAATAAAAAAAACCAAGTTAAATGTATCTATGTATTATAAACAAGAACCAACAATATACTTAATTAAACAACTTCCTAATAAATGCAAAATGTTTGACCAAAAAAAATGCAAAATGAAACTGTACTGATTATGAGGTGCTATAACTAAGTTATAAATAAGTTATAGCACGTCATAATTTTGAGGGGAATTGGCGGGGAAGACTATAATGACGACGTAATGGTCTACTTCTCGAGCTAAAAATCCTTTTTTTCTTCATTTTCTTTGGGCTACTTACTTGTTTTTTGCACTTCAATTATCTAATTTAGCTGATCTCAAAATTAATTAGGGTAACATGATATCCTTTCGTTTCCATTTCGCCACAAATTTGGTGGGGAGTGAGTCGTTATCTCACCGTATCTCCATGATTTGCCAACATTGATGGGGGAGGCAGTCCTTCAACAACATTACTCTCTACAGCTGAGCACAAAGTCTAACCATTAAATTCGGACAACTAGACGTGCTTACTAAAATCATACATTGAAATCGACAGGACGGGACGAATATCAAACGCCCTTTTTGAGGTATCAGCGGCGCAAATGCCGACAAACTATTGATGTCAAATGAAAGTTTCCTTTGTTATTTTTTCAATTGGGATTGAAATGGTGGTGAAATTGACAACTCTTTATTTTTTTTTGAGTTACAAATGCAATAAATTTCTCAACTACCAGGCACATGGAAGTGGGTCGGCTTAGGACGAACCTGCTTCCGTACATTTTCAATGGGGAAAAACAGCAATTTAAAGGTCTCTTTGTTTTTTTTTCTTTTTTGCCCAAGTAGTAATTTGTGTTTGAATTAGATTAGTGGAGACAGTTTCTAATCTGGATGCCTTGGTGGCCATGTGCACCAATAGAAAAGTTTTTAATGAGCAAAAGTTTCAATCATCATGGGTTTTTAGTCCTTGATTTCACTAGGTACATCCTAAATGTTTGTTATGAAGGCTTGTATGCTAAAAGGAAATGATAGTATGTATTATACATAGGGAGATATTCTTAACCTAGGGGTTTATTACTCCGTCTTTTTTTCAGATTCAGAACTTGCGACCGTCGCCTTTTGGAGTTCCGTTCGATGCGAAGACCCGAACCTTTCAAAATATTTGGATATTGACATGCAAAATCATATCTGTCTTTCCATAATTTTTTAAGGCATACATATATTTCAAAATATTGGAGTTGAAAACAATAAGTGAGAATTAATTAGAAGTTGTATTTCTAGCGTATTTGTTATTAAATTTTAAAATATGATTATCTTTTACAAAAGTTGAAACTGTTAGAAAACAGCGTGGAACATATCTTATATATTAAATACGTTGTTTCATACAAGACCGGTATAAGTCACTAAATGACCTTGAGCTTGCGAAACAAATACTTGCGATCGAATGAATTTTTTGGTGAAGCTCAAGGGAAGCATGCACAAGGGTGAAGTGGATATGAAGAACCAAACTTTGAGAATTTTTATATTGGTGTCAAATTAGAAGATTGTTGCACGCTCAACTTTAGAATGACACTAGAGTTATTACTGAAGTTCCATTCCTCACAATCATCTTTTTAACTCGTATGGATCTGCTTCCTCTGTACCTCTTGTGTTTCTAGCAATACATTCAACCACATGTCAAGCCTTCACCATCCTACTAACCTTCACATAATATATGATGTTTCAAGACCTACAATATAAGTTTTTGTTCTTCAGTTGTCGAAAATTTTAAGAAAGAGATTGGCCTATATATGGAACCAAAAAATTATCATTCTTTTTTCTATCATTCTTTTTTTTTTAGTTGCTTCACTTTGATGAAATCGGAAACAGCAACCCAGCTAGCCACATTATTTTTCGATCATTCTTTTTTTTTTCCTTTTTTGTTGCAAATGGGAAGATAATTTCTAATTTCCCAGCTAGATACATTGGACATATGCATGTATGATTAGTCCACAGAACTAGCTATCCACGTGGAAAAGAAATGGGTGTGTCGGAGAGGTGTCCCGTAGTTTTTCTAGCTTGAGGGTTTTCTTTTGCTGCGAAAACCAGAGTGACAAAGCCCTAAAATCAAGAATGCCCCAAAGACGCGTGAATATTATTGTTGAGCCATTTGGTGCACAGTTAGTTGCTGTGAACATTCAATGCTATATCGAAACATACGTTGTATATAAAGCCCTCGTAACATGAGGCTCTCACCCATCAGTGTGTGTGTTCAGTCATCCAAAAAAGATATTAGAAAAAGATGGTGAAGGCCTTTGCTTTGCTATCTCTGCTTTGTCTACATGTTGTTGTGGTCAGTGTGAGTGCAAAACATGTTGTGAGTGCCGGTGAGGATGATAAGAAGACGTTTGTAGGTGGTGGCAAGGGAGGAGGGTTCGGAGGCGGCTTCGGGGGAGGAGGTGGGTTCAGCGGAGGTGGTGGAGCAGGCGGAGGAGGTGGGTTTGGAGGTGGTGGTGGTGCTGGCGGTGGAGCTGGTGCAGGTGCCGGCGGTGGGGGTGGTGGGTTTGGCGGCGGCGCTGGTGCTGGCGGTGGAGCTGGTGGAGGTGCTGGGGGTGGGGGTGGCTTAGGTGGTGGTCATGGTGCTGGTGGTGGAGTAGGCGGTGGGTTTGGTAAGGGTGGTGGTGTAGGCGGCGGCATTGGTAAGGGTGGTGGTGTAGGCGGCGGCATTGGTAAAGGAGGCGGCTTCGGTGGTGGCATTGGAAAAGGAGGTGGAGTTGGTGGAGGCATTGGCAAGGGTGGTGGAGTTGGCGGAGGAGTGGGTGGTGGGTTTGGAAAAGGAGGGGGAGTTGGAGGTGGCATTGGGAAAGGCGGCGGGATCGGCGGCGGGATCGGAAAGGGCGGAGGAGTTGGTGGTGGTGTAGGAGGAGGTTTTGGAAAAGGCGGTGGTATTGGTGGAGGAGTCGGAGGAGGAATTGGAAAAGGTGGCGGAGTCGGAGGAGGCGCTGGTGGCGGTTTTGGCAAGGGCGGCGGAGTTGGGGGTGGTGCCGGAGGAGGATATGGCAAAGGTGGAGGAGTAGGCGGAGGATTTGGTAAGGGCGGCGGCGTTGGTGGAGGAATCGGAGGCGGTGCTGGTGGAGGCTTCGGGAAAGGCGGAGGCTTTGGTGGTGGGATCGGAAAGGGCGGCGGATTCGGGGGCGGAGTTGGAGGAGGCTCGGGTGGTGGGATCGGAGGCGGCGCCGGTGGAGGCTTCGGGAAAGGTGGCGGCTTCGGCTTCGGGGGCGGAGCCGGGGGAGGCTCAGGTGGTGGAATCGGTGGGGGATTCGGCAAGGGGGGAGGAATAGGAGGAGGCTCTGGAGGCGGCTTCGGTGGAGGTGCGGGAGGAGGCGGCGGCGGCGGCTTCGGCGGCGGCGGGGGTGGTGGAATTGGACACCACTGAAACTCTTCTCGTTGCATGCATGCATGCGATGCGACTCATTGAAAGGAATTGGGAAAGAGTACCGAGTAATAGAGCATATGGCCGAATAATTCAGTGTTTATCATGTCACTTTAATTTCGACTTTTACTTTAGTCCAATGTATCGTTGTCGTTCGATGTTGGGTTGGGATTGGTGTGTCGGCCCAATTCCTATAACAAAAATATAGATGTATTACTAGCAAATTTCCCTTGTTTTTATGTCACCAATTTGGCAATTTCTAATAGAGAAATTTGTCCTTAACGTGAGCAACACACTGTGCTCGCCTCATTGTTCACATCTTTTTTCGCTCTAATTTCAAAAAGAAAAATTATAACGATCGAGAAAATAAAAACTTATCTGAACCCAAATTTTGTCCCATCACTGCAGAATATACAGAGAAACAAAAGCAAAAGGCAAAGAAGAAAAATTAATAAGCAAATCTCCTCCATCGTGTCATGGATGTGAATAGCAATTTTAACTATACACACGATGCGCTGCTCTCTCTCTCTCTCTCCCATGCATGCACCACTTTTGCCCGCTTAACGAGGTGGACGAAGATCATATAAATCGTGACATGATTTCCACCTTTTTTCGACGTACATACTGCTGATAAGGGAGACGTGCAAATTGCACATTCATCTCCTCTTGGCCATCCGGAACGATTTCTTGAGGAAATGATTCGCCGCCCTATCGTTCCTGTGGCACAGCACCCTCAAGATGGTGTTCGGGTCCGACCGGTGCCACCTCCTCGTCGTGGTCGGCATCGGCAGCTTCTGCCCCGCGCCCATCACGCCGATCCCGCTCGTCTCGCACGTCAGGATGCTGAAGTCCTCGATGAGCTGCTCCGTCGGCTGCCCGAGCAGCGCCACGACGCCCTCGACGACCTCGGCCTCGCGGTCGACGACGTCCTCGGCGATGAGCCCCTCGCCACAGGAGGCGAAGACCCGCTTCAGGCTCGCCAGGTCGTCCTCGATCATCTTGTGGTCCCCTCGGTAGAAGACCCGCGAGTTGCCACCCGCGAGGAGCACCATGAGGTAGGCCTCGAGGGCGGCCTTCATGATCTCCTTGACCGCGAGCGGCTGAGCACAGTCCGTGAGGATGGCGCACAGTAGAGTCAGGTTCTGCTTGAGGATCCTCAAGACGGGCCTCATGCGGGCATTGGCGACGTCGCCGGAATAAAGATTCTCGTAGAAGATGCTGTTCGAGTCGAGGAATATGAGGCGGTACGCGGCGACCTCGGAGACGTGTTGGCAGGCCGCGTGGATCGACGTCCGGGCAATGTCGAAGTAGGACGAGGTCTTGCCCTGCTGCCGCCGGTTCGTGAAGCGGTTCCGGGACGGGGAGACCCGGGGCGAGAGGGTGAGGGTCTTGTTGAGGGAGTGGAGGTGGGTGAGGAGGTAGTGCAAGCTGTTGAGGCGGATGTAGAGGCGCTGCGTGCCGCGGCTCGTCGATGGCCTCGGGTTGTGGCCGTCGTCGTTGGCCCCGACCGTATGTCCATCTTCCGCTCCTACCCGGCAAGGAGTGGCCTTCCTCCAAATCTTGATAAGTTGGGAGGCACTGTGACATCTTGTTAGAGGAGGGAGCGAGGGAATGTAACCCTGCTTTGATCCTGTCACCAATTCTCACATTAGGTAAAACAATAATCAAATTGATGAAAGATTAAGGAAATTGCTGCAAGTAACTCAGAGATTCCTAAGCAAGAAAAGCAGCCTGGTTGGTATGAAATGTGAGTTAGGACTGGGGTGATCTCGAAGGATGAGGCTCGAATGAATCTGGATGGAGGGTTGTAGACATTATGAATTGAATTTTACCACATGATGCAGCAAATGAAATGTAGTCTTGAAACAGGTGGCCTAGGCCGTCGGCGAGATCTTGAATCAAATCCTCGGTGATTCCGACCGGGATGTCGAAGAACTTGTCCACGGTTTCCTTTATCAGCTTCATCAGCTCCACCGCGGATTGCGCGTACGGCTCCGTCTTCGACTTTGGATTCCATGTCTTGGTTTGCACATTCACAACCATCACCGTTTCAGTACACGCTCAAGTGAATACATCGATTCGCCGACCATCTACAGGGACTTACCTCGGTTTCTTTGGCTTGACGGAGGCATTCTTTTCCTTTCTTGAGCTTCTCGTCGATCCATTGCTTCAAAAGCTTCAGGATGATGGTATCGACCTCGTACGGCGCCATTTCTTGGACGAGGGACTTGCCGCCGTCTTCGCACTCGGTGGAGTCTTCGACCACCATCTGCACCAGGAAGTTCTCTAGCTTCCCAGCTCTCTGCAGCACGCTCACGGTTTCGCTGCTGAGCTTCGGCGTGCTGGTCAGGTACCGCTTCAGCATGGCCCCGTAGCAATTGTGCAGCACCACCGCCGCGACCCCCGCTGCGAACGGATGCCATTTCTTCATGATGGGGCTGAAGTATTCCCTCTCTCTCAAGGCTAGATCCTCCGTCTCTTTCGCCAGGCTGAGAAGAGCTTCGGTGGCCTCTTCTTTCGAATCCATCGCGTGATTGAAATCGCCGCTTTGAATCATCTAATTACAGATATGTCAAGATGAAATACCGAATCAATGATTGGAATTTAGGGAAGATCAAGTCTAATGGATGATAAGCTCAGCCTCAAACACAAACCTTTGTGAATTCATTCCTCAAGGAGGACCTTATGTAGTCGTCCACGCGATCGCCGGTAGAGTCCAGGACCGAGTCTTTCTTCCCGTGGCCTGCCGTGACCGGTAGCATGGCGTCCTCGCTGCTAATGGTTGAGGCCGTCAACGCCAGAGGGAGGATGTTCTCGATCAATCCGACCATCCCCCTCGAAAAGTAGTCCTGGTAGTGATGCAACCGTTTCTCCGACCACTCTCGCATCGATGACAACACCGAAGACAAGATCCTGACGAATATGGGGTCTCGATCCGGCTTCTTGGCATCTTTCGATACTTCCACGAGCATGGCGTGCGAGGCGCAGAGGAGGTCCGGCTCCATCTCCGACGTCGCCACATGTTGTTGGAAAAGCACCCAAGTGAAGCACACATTGTGGATAGGCCTGTTGATGCCCAATGTGGACCATGTCTTCTTCATGAGCTCAAGAAGTTCATCGACCTCGTCCAGGACCAACGTCTCGTCCCTCACGTCGAAGATCGATTGCAAGAGAGTGATGTATAGATGGACATTGAGCGGGAACCCGTCGGCCCAGTGGCAGATGTCGGTCGGAGTCCCGCTCGCGCTCCGCCAAGACAAAGAGACAACAGAATTGCACAGGGTCCTCATGACGTCCGTGTTCTTCCCAAAGTCGATGGGCTTCGTGTCGCCCGACAGGACGATGTCCCGGAGGCGCGCGGCGAAAGTGTTCGACTTCTCGAGCGGGATAGAGGGATGGAGGAGGAGCCCGGCCTCGAGGACCTTGAGCTGGCGCTTCTGCCAAAGGTGGTACTCGTGCGAGTCGCTGAACTCGGACGGCTTGATGTGCCGGAGAAGCTCCAACGGAAGGATTATGGTCTCTGCTCGTCTTCCCATCTGTGACGAGAACAAGGCAATACAGTAACACATTGAATCGAAATCGGTGAACATTCATCTGATTTGAAGATACAAGATTTAGATGACACTACTTTGATATTGGTACATCATCTGATTTTAAGGGCAACATTTAACCATCAAATCATGCATATACAAATCCTAATGTATCGTGCAAGATAAGGGTCAAATTACAGTATCGTAAAGATTCACGTACTTGGCCTACAAGAGTCCTCATAAGCGTTTTCCTGAGCCTGTTATCGCTCTGCTCCGTCACCCTCATCTGTTGCCTCATGATCTCCGCCGACGTGAGCGGCCGCCTCGCCCTCGAAGGCGGAACGGTGTGCAACAACCCGGGGCTCAACAGCTTGGTCCCCATGCTGTGCCGGCTCGGTGAAGATGGCGCGGACATCCCGCCGACGGTGGCCCAACCAGATACCATCCTCTTCGACTGCGACCGCTTGATCATCTTCAACCCTAGGGCCCTCTTCACCCTACTATTCGGCGCCATCCCCACCCCATTGGCCCTACCCTGGGCTCCGGCCCCCGACGAACCTCCCTCCGCATTGTCCGACGCATGCGACGACGACGAGTAATAAGCTATGGCGGTGCGGCCTCCAAATCCAGGCGAGGAACGGCAAGAGGTGAAGAAGATCTCATAGGCGGTCTCGCGGATGTCATCGTGGTCCAGGCCGTCGAGCTTCCCGAAGGGCCACTCGAGGTCCGTGGCCGCAGAGAAGGACTCCCGGCAGGCAGCGTGTGCCATTATGGGGACGGCGTGATCAGAGATCTGGCAGGAGAGAGCGATAGAATTTGGAACGCATGTTCTTCACGAGAGGGAGAGGGACGGTTCGAGAGGCACCTGATTTGAGCTTGCTTTTTTAGTTATGACAACGTTTGAAGGGGGAGAGAGAGAGAGAGAGAGAGAGAGAGAGAGAGAGAGAGATTGGGCGTCGGATGGTTTTTGCCAACTTGTGATGTTGCATGGAGAGCGAGAAAGAAGGGTGGCAAATGGGACATGGGGAGCTTATTTCTCCAGCTGAAACAGCTGTAATTTAGATGTAAATCATGTCGTGGCCAATCAGACATGTATAAATAGAACAATTTCCACACGGATAAACGAATTGAGCCTTGACGAAAACACTCGGGTCAACATCCTGGAGTTGAACAAACGATTTGACTGTGTTGGCCTTCTCAGTTGTTGAAGTTCGCACGCTCAAAACTCTCCAGTGGAAGAGATGGATAGGAGAACGGCGGCAGCCGACATCGAACGACTAGGTCACGATCTCTCCGTTCACTCATTTTACCGATGTCGTAATCTTGAATCCTAATCCTACTCCAATCCGTTGCTGTCACGTGACTTGATTTAATCCAGAAACGATGAAAAATGTGAGAAGGGGAAGAGAACGATGGACAAGAGCCACCTAAGATTAGCTTTGATTATGCACCTAATTGACTTTTATGGTGCAAACGTAGATTTTCTATCTTCATTTCAATTTCTACCCCCATCAAAACATCGATGAATGTTGCTTTTTTGTGCACCCAAAGTTTACCCAACCGGGCGGAAAAGTATTCCGACATGTCAAGATAACCTCCGGACTCTAGCTAGGATGATAAACCCATTTATCAAACTCATTTCCCAAATCCCCCACGCGGCTAAAATTCGGGACCGTATGATCTTTAGCCCTACTTGCCTTCGTTCAATCTAGTTACATATAAGAGAAAAGACAATTGAATACAGATTTTGGTAATTTGGTCGCATAAACTCGAGGTTCCAATCAGATGCATAACACGCGCATAACTTCCACCATACATTGAAGTAAAAATCAGAACACGAATTTTTTTATGCAATGACAACACTAGCTCTCAGCAACCGACACTTTAGATCAATCAACGGCCCTAGGCCAAAGGACTGGGACAAGAGGATCACTGCAGGTGGCAAGTAAGACCGACATTTACGAGAGAAACAGCAACGATTGTGAATGTGGCTGGCTTGATGAGGCGACGACCTGCAAAAAGAAGCTGCAACGGGAACGGATCGGTGCCAGTTCAATCCTCAAATGTAGGAAGACTTACACTTAACTACCAACAAGCAAAGCTAGATTCAATCATCTAAGCAAATGCTACTGATGTTTGACAACAGTCCAAACTAACGGCATACGGCACCAGTAGCGGGACCTTAAGTTTGTGGAGAAAGATGAGAGAGACTTCATACTCATATGATTCAAGGATATACTGATTCTCCACTGGAAGGTAGAATTCTCGTTTAGTCAATGAAAAGTTTATCAATTCCTTGCATGTGGAGAATTCTGCTTGCCCAATAAAAGATGATATTTTTCAAAGTTCAAATGCAAAGTTGGTGGGAAAACTAACATGCAGGTATCGTAATTAAATCATTATACCACATTAGCGATGCAATGGACACAAAAGACTGCCATGAGCAGCTACACTGTTGAATGAAAAGAGAAGGCAGCAGCAGTACAAATATCTCTTCAAATGGCCTCAATGTCAAGCACCAGCCTTAGTGAGGAATAGTCATGCCCAGAAATAGACGCGCCCAAATTACGTGGGTCCACACCAATCCTATGAGAAAAACTACTCAGCAATCTGTTGACCAACTCTATTTCTACTCAAAAACAAAAAAGTATTCTACCTCAGAACATTTATTGTCAACAACAAAAGATTAGGAAAATCCACATTCAACAACCACTAAGTAGGTCAATTGGCGAAGCATAGGCTGAAGTATCTACCGCCATTGACAGTCTCTTAGTACCCTGACCACGGAAATACTAAATCTACAGTTGACAAATTGTTAACAAAAAAAATCCTATCTCCAAGCTATTAACTCATTAGTCTTTGTTTTGATATCAGATTCAATCATGTACAACTGTTAACACTAAATCAAAAGGCACAACATTATATTCATTGAATCCAAGAATCAAGAATTATTCAGATGCAATAAAAATAGCTAACAGGACAACCAAATAAAGACTAACAACACCCAAACCTGCCATAATAGTCATAATGGCAGCAGAATTCAATCATTTCGGTGCTTAAACTAATAAGATTGATAACCAAGGACTCACTTTCCCTAAGCAGAGACACATGAAAGAAACTCCATAATTGGACCTTTCAAATATCAAAAGATTTTCCGCTGAAAGTTCTGCCAAGTCAACAATAAGTATCATCCATCCACCTACACTTGCCTTGACCTATTAGTACTTATATCTCCATCATTGGAAAGAACAAAAAATTGTCCACAGAAACGGCTTGCTAATGTAGAATGTGCACAAATCCAACCTTGTTTGGACGAGAAACAAAATGGTTGAAGTCTACCACAGCTTCTAGTTTGGCAATCTGTCTTTTCAAAAGAAGTATCTCACTGCAAACTAACACCTCAAACTGATATAGGACTGCTCCTAAGTGACATGTATCACATACCACAGCCTACCTATTTTGTCAACTCACCACAAATCTCGACGAAGATCGGAGATCCATGACTTGAAATGCCAGGAATCTGCAAACACTGACAATAGTGACATAGCCTGTGAATCGGAACGGCCTCTCTCGAGTTAATGCATAATTTTGACAGAACAATTCTCCAAGTTCCTTCCCAAGCTTTTAACAACAAAAACCACAACAATGCCCATGGCCATGTGAAGAAACTTGAGTGCACTTTAAACCCGAGCATCTCCTCCTGTATAACACAAGGGAAAATACAGGGGGGAAATGATTATGCCATTTTCAAAGTGTCAACTACGACTATCATTACCGCTACCCATTACCCAATCTGCAACTCAAGAGGCCCACAGCTCCAAAAACATTAAGCTGCACTACTCCTTTCTATTCCTACTTGGTAATATCGAATCAAGAAATAGCAGCTAACCTTCTCTAGAGCATTTGGTTCTTGATATACGAGGGGAGGAGTCGGAAACAGCTAACAAAAGGATGACAATTAAGACTTGAAGATCACAAGCTCAAATATAGCGGCAATAACAACACTATAGCTCAAACACTAGATGAAAAATAGATCCCAGATCATCAAGTAGACAAATATAAGCACGCCAATTTAAAAGCTACACTCAGGAAAATGCTTAATAAGAGGGCATCTAGTATGCCTTGAAATGTACTACTTATTACTGACTACCAAAACAGATACTGAAAACAGGGATTTAAGCAATCCAACCAGTCCCAAAGTATTGACATCCAACTTGAGCAATGCTTCATGAGGATGCACTCAGAACTGAGGTCAACAACAAATCATTGCTGCTGAGCTTGGCGGGTCTGTCCACCACCATAACCACCACCATAACCAACCTGCCCACCATGAGGACCGTTCGACTGAGAACCATAATTTCCAGAAGTTTGCGATGGGTCCGATCTCCATCCTGCATTGCCATACCCTGCATCACCATAACCACTTCCCATGTAGCTACCAGCACTTGCCTGCATTTCTCCACCAGAACCACTGTTTGGAGTACTTCCAGAGCGCCCTCCAACAGCACCATACCCGCCCTGATTTCCATAAGATCCATCACTTCCACCATATCCAGCATACCCATAACCTTGATTGCCATATCCAGCTCCACCACTAGGAGAATGACCAGTAGGCGCTGAACCAGGACCACCGCCAGTTGAACCACCACCAGCCCCTGCAGCACCCCATGGAGCAGCACCACCATACCCCATAGCTCCATATCCAGTGGGAGCTTGTGAGCCCCATGAGCTTCTAGGCCCACCCTGAGGACCACCTCCATAACCAGCAGTGGGCATGTTACCATAAGCTGCACCAGCAGGACCACCATATCCAGTGCTGCCAGCATAACTTCCATAACCACCATAACCCATGCCATTATTGGCAGGACCATAACCATAGCCAGGTGCACTGTATCCAGAAGAACCATAGGGCGGAAAACTACCTCCAGCATTCTGTGGCTGCATATACCTATTTGAATCCATTCGACCATCATATGCACTGCCTGAATTACCACTAGAACCACCATAGCCTTGGTAACCACCACCACCTCCACCGCCCATACTACGGCCACCTCCACCAGGATTAGCATCTTTTGGAAGTGCCCGCTTTACTTCCACTTGCTTCCCACTCAAATCGTGGAATGTCTTGTGCAAAACCCTATCTACAGCCTCTTCTGTGTCAAAAGATATAAACCCAAAACCCCGGGGTCGCTGAGTATTCTGATCATACATGATTACTACGTCAGTTACATGACCATAAGCCTCAAAATACTGACGAAAGCCATCTTCAGTCAAAGAGGGAGGCAAACCTCCCACAAAAATCTTCTTTGTTCTTATATTTCCACCAGCTCCACTGCCTCTATCAGGATTTTGGTTTCCAGATCTTGCATTAGTTTGCTGCTCCTCTCTTGACAAAGCCCTCTTAGCCTCAACCTACAAATCGACCGGATGAGAAAGAGAGAGAGTTCAAGAGCAAGGCAATTGTTCTATTTCAGCAAATATCAAGAGAGCATATAATAATTAGATGAGCCCATAGAAAGTATGGCCTAACATTCTATTTTTTTAAAAATATAATTAAAGACTAAAAAGAAAAATAGCAACAAAGATAAAGCATAGAGACACTTTATGACTCTGAAAGCCAATATTTCACATCGAAGCTGGTTCATTGGCTTGGTTTCAGTTTGAAAATTCTTTCTGAGTCATCATGGGACCATATGATGGGATCCATCAAGTCATAAGGCATGTTTACAGCTAACCATAGCAATGCAACCAACCAGTTAGACTACAAGTTCACCATCCATCATTTTATCATCGTTCACAACTCATGTGAAGCTATTTAGATGGAATCTTTTCTTCATCGTTACGTACTTTTTGTCCAAATTGATAATAGCTATAGAACTAGCTCATTGGGAAAAACTTAGTAGCAAGGGAAGCTGTAGCTAGTCTTTCCCAAGCGAGCACCACAGCTATTATGAATCCAAATAGTACATGAAAAGATAAATTCCACCTAAATAGATTAGTGTGAGCTTTGAAATCAATGAATAAAGAGAGAAGAGCAAACTTGTGTACCAACTAGTCGATGGCATTTCTCTAGCCAGGTGTAAATGCGGCCCACAATTTAACCGATACACATCCCATCTACATGGCCTCATATAGGGGCGCGGTGAAGTTTCAATCCAAAAAGGAAAAAAAATTGTTGGCCACCACAACTAGCGCACATCGTACCAGCCTAGCAATCTCTTTGTTTCAACTGACAAAGAAAATAAATTTGTCTGCCAAGGAGGAAAATAAACTTCTTTGACGGAGAGAACGCCAGGATACCAAGCTGTCTGATAATTACAGGCAGGATTGAAAAAAAAAAAAGTGGATCCAATAGCATTTAGAAGCTGCAATTGACTAAAGAAGTTCTCTCACGAGAGGAGGACCTTCCAACTGAGCATGATATCTATTTGCTCACGTAACCAACTTTAAAAACATGCTTAAAGGTTCAAAGGTGAGAATAGTACATGGGAGACGAGACAATGAAGAAATGGGGGCAACCTAAAATCATGTGGGTATAAACAAATCTCGAAATCTTTGCAAACGGTAGTGCACGATGCCAATTTTCTATTAGAAGATTGGCCACGTGATGAAATTTTAGGCGCCCTAGGAACACCAGGTCACTCTATATCCACCAGAGTGAAGCAGAATGAACGGAAGCTAGGGATAGACGAAAAGCTTATACACTTCATTGAGATATCATGTTCCTTCACTTTGGGTACAGAACAAAGGTATAGACTCTCTCTATCCTTAAGGCAAAAGTAGCTAAGGATTGAACCATCCCTAGTGGGAGCTGGCAAGCACCCAGTTATGCTTTCCCCTTACAAAACACACCATTTCCTTTAGGCATACCGATTCGACAAATACCGACAGCAAACACGAGCTGAACACCCGGAAACCAACCAATGAAATCGCGATTGCTCCAAGCACAGCCGCGAAGCCAATAGAGAAAGAGGTCAAATCGACTCGGCCGGCAAGAGCACCTCAACAATCAAAAGCGAGGAAGAGCAGGTCACCCCCAAAGGAAAAACCCCCAATCGACCACCCCACCCACACAACGTGAGAGCACAAACCTAATCCCCCGAAAAGGAAAAAAGAAAGAAACGAGGAACAAGGACGCGGCCTCCATACCGTCCTGCCGTCGATGGTGTGCTTGTCCTGGAGGACCCTGTCGAGGACCGCGGGATCCGCGAAGACGACGAAGCCGAACCCGCGGGGCCGGCCGGTGACCTTGTCCCGCATGACGACGGCCTGGAGGACGTCGCCGTACTGGCCGAAGTAGTCCTTGAGCCTGTCCTCGTTGGTCTCCCACGAAATCCCCCCGATGAACAGCTTCCCCTGATCCGAATCCATCTCCGAAACCCTCCCCCCCACCACACACTCCGGCAGCAACCCAAAGAAATCCCAAACCCTAACCCTAACCCTCTCTACCTCTCTCTCTCTCTCTCTAGGAGCAGGAGCCGGAGGAGCAGCAAGTGCTGGGCTTTCTAGGGTTTCGGGCAAAAGGGACTTCGAGAGGACTCCGGAGGAGAGGCCGACCTCAGGTCGTCTGTAGAGAGAGAGAGAGAGAGAGAGAGAGGAAGAGGAGGAGGAGAAGGAGCGGAGATAGAAAATTCAGCTCGGAATTTATCGTTATTTATATAAATAAATATATACATATACATATATATATGTTCTGCGCTGCTGAAAGATTAGGAGACAATGGTACCGATAGTCCTTTCAATGTAGTCCCCAGTCTTTTTGGTAAGTGCCCGAGTTAGTCTCTGAACTATATAAAAAATATTGGATACCATCATTCTGTTAATTCGGATTCATGGACAACGTTGAGCATTTTTTCATATAGTCTAGGATTCGAAGACCACGTTGAAAAAATTGAAAGTCTGTGGACGGCATTGCAGATTAAATTAAAGTTTAGGAACCATAATTTAACAAATTAAAAGTTTGGTGACCACATTGAACATTGGACCAGAGTTCATGGACCATTTGTATCATTTTCCCCAGAAATCTAAGGACGAACATTTTTTTGAAATCGCAGCAAAATAAAAATCGATAGATCCAATTCCAATTTGTTCATTGAAATCAGACTATGTTTTCGTATGATTGTGGAGAAAATTTCAAATAAAGGGTTGAAGTGCATTCGTTTTTTGACATAAGGACATTATTTTTCTCAAATAAAGTTCTGAAGTAGGTTTTATTTCAAATAAGGGCCGAAGTGGTTAAATCGTCTCAAATAAGGACTTTTGACTATTCCAGCAAAGGTATTTTGATCAAACAATCATGAGTACATTTTTTTAAAATTTTCTTACTTTCCTTTTCTTTTTTCTATTTTATTTTTCCCTCTTCCCTCCCCCGATCAATAATGGCAAGTAGGGGTCACCGGCCTCCGCCACCCTTGCCTGGGTTGGCAAGGGCAACCTTTGCCTACGCCAGATAAAGCGAGGGTCGCCCTCGCCCGAGGCCAGTGAAGGGAAGTAGGAAAAAGAAAAAAGAAAAGGAAAGGAAAAGGAAAAACAAAAAAAGAAAGAAAAAATTCAAAAAAGTAAATAACGAAAATGCACCTTTCAGCCAACTAAGTTGAGCCCTTCTTTGAGATTGATAAGGTCATTTCGGACTCTTATTTGAAACATGGTCCACTTCCAACCCGTAGTTGAAATAAAGTCCACTTCAGATTCTTATTTGAAATTTTCCTTATGATTGCACCTAGCACCGAATTAAGTCAAAAATCATTTTTTTTGTAAGGAATTAAGTCAAAAATCGTTCAAGATAAAATAAATCAATAAATGATTGGACTTATTTGAATAGGATACAATCGGAAAAGGAAAATTGATTTTTTACGATAAGATAATCCGATGAAATTGAAACCCAAGAATATATGTAAATGAAAAATAGGGAGAATGTTATTTAATCGAACTCTTTGACTTAAGGCTTGAAAAATATATATTAGAGAATGCTTTATTTTGGTTCTCGATTTAATTTTTAACACGATCGACTTGGTATAGCAAAATGAACGTACAAAAATAAGTCCCTCTCTAAGTTGTTAAGTTATTGTCACTAAATATTGAATCGAGAACGAAAAGGAAATAGATGACACCGTACTAAAAAATTTAGTTCAAACTTGCCAAAAATAAAGGAAGGAGAGGGTTACAATGGCATGCATAATTCTCGATTTAGTATTTTTCAAACCCTAAATGCTTTCTCATCTACAATTTCAGTCATTCACATTTCTTTCTCACCTTTCCCTGGCTTTGTGGGAGCATGTGGTAAGGACATTCTCAATTTATGTTCTCATTTTTTCCTTATCCCAAGTCATCAAACATAAAAATAGAAGATAATTACACAAATGGTTCATAAACTTTAACCAAATATGCAATGTCGTCACTGAACTTCTAATTTATTCAATGTAGTTATTGAATTTTAATCTAATGTACAATATCATCCCTGAATTTCTAATTTGCTTAACCCGATTTCTGAACATATGGTGCATGTTCAATGTAGTCCTTGTAATGTATAAAATATTCAATGTCGTTCTTGAATTTAAATTAGTGGAAGAATGATCTTGAACATTTTTATATAATCCAATGACTAAATTGAACATGTATCTAAACTTTGGAGATCACATTGAATAAATTAAAAGTTTTGAGACAATATTGCACATTGAGCTAATGTTTAGAGATCATATTGAACAAATTAGAAATTCGAGAACGACAGTACATATTAGACCAAAAAATAGAGATCATTTGTGTCATTTTCCCTAAAAAAATTAAAAGCCTTCATGTATACATTCCCACTCTCGATAAGCCGAGAAGCCCTTGAGATAGGGCCCAAAATGATCTCGACCATCGATCATGTGGATTTTCAAAAGCTTCATATATAGGCCCACATAATCAAATAAGGAAAATTGCTCAAAAAATCCTAAGCCTATTGCATTTTTGCCAATTTAGTTCTAAAACTTTCTATTTTGTCAGTTGAGTCATAAACTTATTGTCAATTGAGTCTATCCAGTAGATTTTAGGCGGAAGGTTCCGTGTAGACACCAGCCGGCCTACATGGCATTGATGTGGAGAATTTTCAAAAATATTTTAATGTTTTTTAATTTTTTTTTTGTTATTTTTTTTTCCTCTCCTTCTTCCTCCTCCAGTCGGACGTTGGACCCTGGCAACCGACCAGAGAAGAGGGCCAGTGAGGTCAATCCTCACCTAGCCATGGTAAGGCTCGCCCTCCCCAGCAACGACAAGGCCCAACCTCCTCATGGCTAGACAAGGCTCGACCTCACCCAACCATGGTGAGGCTACTCTCACCCAGGAACGGCAAGGCTCGACCTTGAGGTTTGCCCTTGCTAGTGGTCGGTGGGGGTGAGGCTCGCCCGAGGCTGATGAGATTGACCTTGTTAGGCATCCCTCTGGTTGATTGCCGATGCCTGGCGACCAAATGGAAGAGGGAAAAGTGGAGGAAAAGGAAAAAGAATAGAAAATTAAATAATAAATAAATCTAAATATTACAATATTATTAAAAATTATCCACGTCAACGCTACGTAAGCACCACCCGCTTAGGTGGCACTGCTGGAAAGGGCACTCTTCCTCTCGCAAAAGGTTGAGTGTTCGAATCTCGGGTGCCGCAGGGTGACTTAACCGGTGCACGTGTGTGGTGGCTAGCACGTGTCGCCCCTAGGGTTTACCTCCCGGCTATCGGCCGTGCAGGGGTTCCCTGGGTTATCAAAAAAAAAAAAACGCTACGTAAGCCAGCCTGTGTCCACGTCAGTTATTTCTAGCCAAAATTAGCCGAATTGACTCAATTGTCAAGAATTGAAAAGATTTAGGACTCAATTAGCAAAATTGAAAGGTGTAGGACTAAATTGGCAAAAGTGCTATAAACTTAAGATTTTTTGAACAATTGTCCCTAACCGTACCTATTATGAAAGAACTTCTATTTCAGATATAAGCAAATTTTTTTCCCTCCTGATACTATACTAGGATGTCTTCATTTTTGGTCATGCATCAGGCTAGCATACTGGTGTTTAAAATGGGAAAATTTTAAAAATCATCATCTAATTTTGATGCCCTAGACCCTTTTGAAAATCTACATTTTGCATCTTGAAAGGCTCCTAATTGAGAAAGCCGAAGTATCCCTCCACCACAAGGAAACCATAATCCCATCTTTTTTAACTCTCTGGCTCTCCTCCTCTTTTAGCTATCGGCTAGGTTCTCTCTTCCCCCCCTCCCCATCCGTAACCGGCCTCGCCGCCCTCACCGCTAACCGACGCCGCCACTCTCTTGGCCGATGGCATCGTTGATGCCCTCCACTACCCTGCCCCTGCCTTTGTTCACGTCTATCTTCTTGGTCCAGCCTCTCTCTTCCCTCTACGTCCTCTCAGCCGGGGACGATGACATCGAGCTTGACGCCATGTCGGAGCACAACCCCACATCCTGCATGTAGCTCGACGCCACATCTAGCACGAATCATCTAGCTTGCCATCTCCGACGTTGAGCACAATGCAAATACAATGTCAAGCTCACCGTGTTTGGCGTCCAGGTTGATGCTGCAATGCAGCTCGACTTGATTTGGTCTTGAGCTCAACGAGATCGCGGTGGAGAACAGCGGGTGAGAGAGGGGAAAATGAGCCAAATATAGGGAAGAGCACCTGCGATCAGGGGGTGTGTTAGAACAATTAAATATAAAACTACGCATTTGTCTAAAAGCTTAGACTTTTAGAGCAGTCGATAGTTATCCTATCAAATTTCACATGATATCAGAGTAGGAGATCATCAGTTCAAATCTTTTCAGACTCTTATGTGCCTCTTCAATTACATATTTCCACAACAAATTCAATTTACTTGCAAGGGGGTGTTAGCAATTAAATATTAAACCACAATCTTTTAAAAACTTGAATTTTTAGGACAGTCGACAGTGATCGTATCAAATCTTACTTGTAATGGCTTTACTCGAACCAGCAGTGTTGCGATAGAAGGAAAAAAGTTTACAATGATCTTATCAAATCTTAATCGTGGGCTCTACTCGAGCCAATGGTGGTGTTGCGATAGGAGGGAGCTGAGGTGGGGATCGATGTGGGTTTAGGATAGACTTTTGGGTTGGTTGGTTTGTTGGATGGTCACTTTGAAATGTTGGGAGGGGTAAAGTTGGAAACAATGGTGACAAATTTTTAATGAAGATAAGAGTCTTAACCGAGTCTTATTCAATTCGAAATGAAATGTCAAACGGAGGATTGTTGTAGATTTTCAAAAATTGGAGATGTTGTCTGATGTGAGTGACCAAAAAATGAGGATGCTTTTTGAAATTTCCCATTGAAAACGCAAGCTTGGCAAGACTCTCACTCCGTTTCGAATCTCATTGTCGCCTCACTCTCATCCTGCCACCGCGCGGTAAAGATGCTTGTGGGCAGACATGACCACGGTTCAGGAACCGTCAGTTCTGATTCGTGATCATGTATGAATCGGAACCACAAAGGGCGGTTCCAGTTCTAGTTCAAAATTGGCGGTTTCGGACTGGTTCCGGTTCGTAATTTAAAAATTATAAAATAAATTATAAAATAAAAATTACAGGCCTGGTCCTCCGTCGATCGTCGCTCAGGCTTCGCGGCCTTGGCCACGGTGGCAGAGGCGGGGTTCAAGGCGGCGAGGAGATGAAGCGAGAGACGGGGGCAGCGGTGAGGGGGAGAAGGAGGGGGCCGGGACGGGGACGGGACGGGGAGGAGGAGCGGGGGTCCTCCTCCGGGGGCTGGGTGTGGTTGGGAGGAGGGGGTGTCGACATCGGCAGTTGCGGCCATGGGTGGCAGCGGCGGTGGGAGTCAGATTTGAGGAGACGGGGGCGCGCGGAGGAGAAAAGGGGAGGAGACGCAGGGTAGCGAGGGGGGAGGAGGAGGGGGCGTCAGCGTCGGCAGTTGCAGTCATGGGCGAGGGCGACGGCGGCGGGGGTCAGATCTGGGAAGACGGGGGTGAGCAGAGGAGAAAAGGGGAGGACCGGAGGAGGTGCAGGGGAGAGGGGGAAAGGATGGAGCAGCAGTTTTTTTTTTTTTTGGAACCGGAACTGTGCCCGTAGACCACAGGCCGATTCCGATTCCGAACCATAGGCCCGGTCAACGGGCCGGTCTCGAGTTTGACCCGGGCCGGTTCCGGACTAAAACGGGCCCATGGCCATGTCTACTTGTGGGCATGCCAACACACTGTGCCTGCGCTTAAACCCGATTCGACCAAGTCGCTGGAAGTGCGAAACTGGCGAGTCTAAACAAGCCATTTCCTTCCGAATCCATCAACCTTCCAGTATCTCCCTTTTAGTGAATTATCAAGTACGTTACCTACCATTCAAAAGAGCAGGATGGCCCTTTCTGACAGTATAATGGTCCTGACAAAGACAGTTTAATAAACCTAGGGGTATTGATACCGGAAGAAAGAACAAGCATGTTTTCTAATGAGACCAAATATGTCTTACTAATCCAAAGAACGACAATGATGGATAGAGAAAGAGACCTAGCAACTAATGGAAAGTACCCGGTTTAGCACCGGATACTCAAGCGACATTATTGCCGGCACTTCGACTTCAACGCGTGCGATCGGTTGAATCATGTGGACATCACGTCGGTGGGGCATGCCTGATCTAATGGATTGTATGCACTTGATCTATACACAACGGATGCAACTAATAATTTTCCGGATTCACAACTATGTGTACTCTCTCTTCTAAGAAATAAATTAATGAATAGCTAAATTATTTGCGAAACTCTCTTGAATCCTGCTCCTTTGAATAATTCAGAAATGTGAGTGAACCAGAGCAATTTGTACAGTCAACGATAACAAGAAAAAAAAAGTGAGATCAGCACTTTGTTTTTGCTAGTTATAAGACATAAGACTTTTAACCACAATGGAATAATCACTAAAGTTAGCCCAAATAAACCAAAAGAACAGACATGGCAGTCAAAACACACAATCCTGTTCACCAATACCATCTAGCAGAAGCAGAACATTGGACAGGGGAACTACTTTTGCTTGCAACACAAACAAGTTGATCTGGCAATCTGAGAGAGATAGAGAGAGAGAGAGAGAGAGAGAGAGAGAGAGAGAGAGGTTCTTGCTTCAAAGATTGCTAAACATGATGGCAACACTGGACTATCTTTTTTACCTAACTCCACTATCCTCAGATCCAATAACAGTAAATTGCAGTGCAGACATTCTGCTGCTTCATGTCTTGGAATCTTTGCATCCTCAGAGAGAGAGAGAGAGAAACGGAGGGGATGGCATGCTTTGATAGAGCATCACCAGCACTGAAGGAGACACTGCTCAAAATCTACAGGTATGAGATACTTCCCCTTTCATGTTGAAACAATGAACAATGCCATGGCCACGTGTTGAACTTTTAAATCCATTTCATTGCCAAAATGCTCCAACATCTTATTGATGGTGACATACAAAAATCCATGCGCGCTAAACACCAGGAATCATTGACAATAGCAAAGTCTCTTCTCCAAGACTAGTACTTCCCTATAGTAGACTTGCCAATGGCAATTAGTTTACATGAAGGAGTAGACATTTTGACGGCACCGCCAGTCGGCCGACCATGTGAACATGCTTGGAAGCTCACATTGGAAAGGACCATTCAAAACTACTTAGCGTCCTGCTTCCACAATCGAGCTCAATCAGCATCATGCTTCCAAATTTTTCAACCAATGCGTCCCTTGCTAGTCAACAAGGGTGTAAGATGTGGAGTAGATACTGTCATAAATAGTACTGCTTCCATAAATCTAAATCAGAAAAAGAGCACAACAGCTTATCAAAATATTGGAGTAAACAGCTACAATGCTTGACAAACAGATGATTCTTACAATGGGGTATTGCTTGGATGTGCAGAGCTAAAAAGCCCACAGAGATGGATCAGCACCTGTTCGAATTTGGGGCAGTGGAGTACCATATAAAGGTAAATAATCACGCATGTAAATGGTGCAGGTACGAAAGTTTGATATTCCAGGAAGCTTCAAATTCGCATAATTTCCTAATAAACTTATATTTTGCTTTCAATCTTTTCTGTACCACTATCGTGTTTGAGATTTTGCCATCAGTAACAGGGTTAATCCTTGGTCCAATTACATGGAGTTTCAGGTTTTATGTGGGATAGTGTCGTTGATGACAGATTGTTTTGCTTAAGGAAATGAATGGTTAATGAAGTGCTCACAAGAGCCATTTGCAATGCTTCGCAGTGTTCAGCATCAGATCCGCATTATGTCCATTTGTCCATATCTACTCCATTACTATCTCAGGAAGTGTCCCTCGCTCAAGGAATTTCACAAGGAACGGTACAGATGATAAAAGGAATTCACTCGGATATGGTGGAGCTCATTGAGCCCGCCACAGAAGGATATCAGCTCACTTTGAGGCTCAATTTTGATAAGATCCCGCAAGGCAAAGGTTTGATGCGTATCTTGCCTCTTACTTGATGCAGAACATATATTTGCCTACTGGCATATTGAATTACCGCTCCTTGCAATCAGAATCTTCCAAGATCATAACAGAGATCGCCGGCATTCAAGCGGCGATACTGAGCTGCCAGTTGAAAGAAATGTTGAGCAATGTCGCCTCACAGGACACATCTCAAGGGATGTACAAGCCGATTAAACTTGTGTATCACCCAAGAGAGCCTTTCTTTGTGGTCAAACAGGTAAAATATGTATATGATCATTTTCTCTTCGCGAGAACGGTAAAAGAAAGAGTCTCTTAGTCTCAAAACGTAGAAATAGGCGGGCACTTGTTTTTGTGCTCGGACCGATGATTTCAAATGCTCAATAGCTTGGAGTCTTCATGAAAGAGCCCTTTAACTGAATTGAAGAAACTTGCGGTTGACAGCCCAAAAAGACCACTGCAGTGTTCCCTATGCGTTTCCAAGAAAACACCGATGTAATCATCGCGACTGCCTTCTTTCAGGTGCGTGTGGCATCCGAAAAGCTAGCCAGCTTCTCTACCATTAACTTTCTTAAGGTTTGCTTGTCCTAAAGATTCCGCATTGGTGGCTTTAACAGGAACTTATGGACGTCGGAAGCTCTGAAGCATGGGCCAAGGTACCCCTTTGTACATGGTCGCCGATTCCACCTCCAGAGTTGAGAGGAGAACAAATGGAAGACCTCAGCACCAATTGCGGGTTCGTCTCCTTCGGTAAGGAGTACTGATTAAGCACATTCGGCATGTTAAATCATACATGTGACATGATTCAAGCGTTCATGCTTTATTTCATCTTGACAAGCATATAACTTCATATATACCATTTCAGATTGATCGATTCACTGAAACCTCGAATCCCTTTAGGTGATCTAACATGCATTTGTATGGCACAGATATTTTGCCACATCATGTTAAAGGCAAAAGACTGGACAAAACCGTGTGGAATCTGCTGAACTTTTACGCCTTTGTAAAGTATCACGTTAAGGTGATCCGTATGACTTTGATCATCACAGACTGGCTCAGTTCTCAGCTTCTTCTAGATGTTACCGGAAACTGACTCAGCTCGTGTTTCCGATTTAGTGCACTCGGGGATTCATACAGAGGAGGATGCGAAAGCGATTGGACAATCTTGTCAAGGTGATGAACTAAAGACACTAAGAAAAACCAGTCTTTCTATCCTTCATCAAATTTGATATTCCCCTTTCTGCAAATTGCAGATTCTGCGCATGGCAAGCTCAGAAGAGGGTGGACATGTCGATGATGCCCAAGGTACTCTCTTTGTTAGCCTTATCTCAGCACATACTATGCAGTTCGACTTTAAGTTAATCGTGCATAACTAAGAAGGAAGAACAAAAACTCGTGACCAAGATGTCTTAAATCACTGTATTTTGACCTGCCATATGTACAAGTAGTTAAGATAATATGCAAAGACAGTTAAGTATCTGTTCTTGTACTAGTTGCAGGATGTGGCTGCATCAAGAGTTTCGTTAGTGTTTCGAAAACTAACACGCTGAGACGAAAATGTCGGAATTTCACCAAGAAGGTCAAGAGAATGCGCTCCCCGATTAAAATTCACGGGTTCCGGCGCTTCCGCCGGCGGTGGTTAACCGTTCCCAAGTTCTCTTCTGCATTTAAGTATACAAAATTAGATTGATGATGTACTCTGCGTATACGTAGGCAATTTGAAGCCATCAAACTCTAAAACATGTCAAGAAAATATCACATGACTTAAGCGTTTGTATATACAGAGAATAAGCAGTTTCAGCTATATAAAATCTTCAGCTTTTATATTTGTACTCGGAAACGTGCACATAATATTAGCAGAATTCTTCTGTTCCGTGCTAAATAATAAAGGATCTTCTTTTCGTGCTACGAAATTTCAATAAGTATCGGTAGGTGTCCAAAAACCGTACCGGTGACTTTTATTTTTCAAGTAACTTATTATTAACTTGCCAACACTTGTATAAAACTATAAATTTTCTTTTACAGTACGCAAATTACAATTTTGTTCTAATTTACCAACTTCTGTTCATATATGTTTTATTACCTCTTCGAAATTATTGACCCTTTTATTGAATTACCAAACTAAATTTGAGTGACTTACTAGTTTTTGTCTGATTAAATTATCAATTAGTTCTGGGTTATCAATTCTCGTTTAAGTTATTCACCGATGATCGTACGTTTTTAGTTTACGAATTCTTATTCACTGATGGCAAGAGGTGTGTCCAAATCCAATATCTGTGATTTAGAGCGACATCGAGTAAAGAATTGCTCGTGCCCAGTAATTTTCTTGTCCCTTCCCACCCATGTGAGAATGGTTTCTTGGCCGCTTCGAAGCAAAGCAAAGCGAGAAGGAGGTCCGCTAGAGTTGAAAATTTGTAGAGAAAATTGCAGAAGAGGAACAGCAATACCAATTTTGGGGGTTTCTGTTTTCAGGGATTTTGTTGTTTTTTACTCATAATTTTATTGGGCAAAAGTGTTACTACTCCGGCGGCCGAAAGACCGACGTGTCCGACTAACCAGTTCAAGCCCTTATTTAAGATAAAAGTTCACTTTAAACCATCTCGTGAGAAAATGATCCATTTGAGCTCTTATTTGAGATTTTCCTCAACTTTTTATATTGGATCACTAATTTTTACCAATCTTAGTTAGCAATCCCTTACATTTACATTGTCTTTTTAGTGACTTAAATTGACACAGCTCACCAACTTTTCACCCATTAAATTACCGCACAGCATTTGAGTTACTGATTCTCATACGAGAAATATTTTTATTGCCGATTTTTCTTATTTTTTTACCGGCTTTTCTTTGCCTTTTTATCAATTGCGCCTTATTCAATCAAGCTCGGGAAACCATTCTATCCTAATGGCATTCTGACCTCCAAAACAATGGCTCTATCTGGATCGATCCCTACATCTTTGGGCCAAGCTAGTGCACCTCCAATCCATTCAGCTCAGCAGAAAACTTTCCGTTTCTTTCAAGAACTTTGCTAATCTCTAGCCTGAGGTGTAAAGCGTTTCCTGGAGAAATTCTTCCCCACCTTTCAAATTTAAGTTCCCTGCATCTTTGGCTGCACCATTCCTGCCTGAATCGGCCAAAACTTGGTTAACATTTAGTTTGAGGTGTAAAGCGGTTTTTTTTGGGAGAAATTCCTCCCCACCTTTCAAATTCAAGTTCCCTGCAAGTCCTCGTTCTTCAATTTGGAGTTGTGTTGCACTGTAACACTGTGGTGCGACATGCTGTAATCAAATCTCGACAGGGAGAAGTTTACTCCGACCCCAGGCATGACAAATTCTCTGTCCCAACTTCACCATTACAAAAATTCTAGACTTTGATGACTATATCCAAACATCTCCAAGGAACCGAGGAGAATATTGCATCAACTCCTCCCAGTAAGGATGTCAAACAATTTCAAACCTAAGGATGTGCGAAGTAACGTGCAATTATACCCGGTGGAAAAGAAAGAACCATATCCTCATGAACATTGATCACATCTCTAAACATAAAGTCATTCCCTTAAGGCAATTAAACTGTTCAGATATCCGAAGCTAAGCATTGACACATCAACACCATCCAACACAAAAGTCCTACATAAAAAACAATACCTATCAAAATTCGGTAACTGCAAACAAACCCACATCACTCTTCATCAAAAAGTGAATCCACTAGTCGTCATGTGAAAACCGAGCAACAAAACTCTCAAACAATTGCGTTCGCTGCACTTGCAATCCTCGGCCATAAATCGGCGCATTCCTTTCCAATAGGGCCAGTAATAGCAGAACCTATAAGTTCAAAAGCAATGACTGAGAACATTTCTTAAATACAGTAAAAAATAATGCAGTTGGGCATGACAACAGCAAGCCTTCAATGACTTGAACACATACAAACACAACTGCCAAAGCACGGACTCATGTGTGGAGATAATTACTGACATACTCAACCTAGGTTTGATTTAGTTATTACCCCTAATGGAAGAGAGACATCCTATCATTTCATATCAGATGTCTGCTTATGTATTATATAATAGTCATACCTTTCATTTCCCCCTTTGGATTAACAATGACCCCAGCATTATCTGCAAGAAAGAGCAGATCTCCGCTTAGAAAATGGTATCTTGCTTCAGAAAATAAGAGGGTAGCAACTAATGTCAGACGTGATAAAAAAGCAGCTTCTTCCAATGAGGTAATGAAGAAAGAATTGCAAGAGAAATAACACTAAAGATAGAGAGCATCTTTAATCAGAGTTGGCAGGCAATGGGCCAGCTAGAGCATGTTGTCTAGAGCATCATATATGGAAAAACATGTGGGCCCAAATGGAGCAGATGCAACCTTGTATGGTGCAGAAACATCTGTGAAGAAGGACTCTCTTACTTTCCCCAGACTCGTAATGGTATCAACCACCAAACTAAGGCAGATACCTGGACTTATGTCTGGAAAATACCTCAGGCCACCACAATACTCATAAAAACCTTACTCAAATCAAAAGTTGATAATTAACCCAGTGTTGGAGGACCATGTCAGTAAAAGAGGACCAACATTGAAAGAATGATCAGACACTAAAAAAATCTACTGAAGGTATAAGAAATGGCTATCAAGATAACACTGGAAAAGGATTAATGATAACAGGGGAATGGAATCGTTTGACAGAATGGAAAGTTGTTCAGATCTCATTTAAATGGAAAGTCGCTCAGATCTCTCATTTGCACTGATTTCCTTCCACTTCCCTCTCTCTGCTTCATTGGATCCAAACACTCGAAAAGGATTAATGATGCGTAAAAAGTGTGCATTGATCAATTTCCTTTTGCTTCCTTCCAAAAACATGAAGCGATAACAGAGAAGACAAATGGTAATGGGACCAGAGCTCATACCAACACTCAAGACACGGAAACCAGTGTCAGAAGAAAAAGTCAGATATATTTTCGCAATATCACAAATCAATATATCACCTTCGAAGTACATGTAAACCCCATCCTTTCGGCGCCACGGTTTGCGCTGCCTCACAATGACGGCCGGCATCACCTTCTTCCTGAGGTCAGGCTTCCCCTTCTTCACGGTGGCCATCACCATGTCTCCGACGCAAGCGGAAGGCAAACGGTTCAGGCGCCCCTTGATTCCCTTCACGGAGATGATGTACAGGTTCTTGGCCCCGGTGTTGTCCGCACAGTTCACCGTGGCCGCCACCGGCAGACCCAGCGACATCCTGAACTTGTTACCCGCCGAACCTCCACGCCCTGGAACCCAACAAATACAAGCAGTTTTAGACCACCAATTCAACAACCCCCAACTCATTACACATCATTCCTTTCTCCCAGGCTTGCTTCAGGCTCTTCCACTTCCACAACATATGATTTCTAACCATGCACTTTTTAGATCAGACATTAGTTAAATCAGCACCCAGAGAGATCCCAAAGCAACTCAATCAAAGCACCCACAGAGTCAATTCTTCGATTTCAGTGGAGTCCCAGCCAATTTCATTGCTCCCTAAGCAAAAAAAAAAAAGCGATCTTTCCCCATCTAAACCTCAAAGTACTAGCATTTGGCCCCTTAACACAAAACCCAAGGCATCGGCCAACAAAGAAACGCCTCCATCGACAAACGAAAAGCTTCAACTTCATCATCAGAAGCAGCCAAAAACTACGATTAGCAAGCAGTCCCCTTGCTTTCGTTCCAAAGTTTTGCAAGAACAACAACGCGAAACGTCGAACAGAGGCACTACGAATCGAATCGACAAGCCAGAAAAGCGAGAGAGAGAGAGAGAGAGAGCTGACCTCGCTTCGACATTTTCGCGCCGTCCGAGAGGAGCGAGACTGGAAGCCGTGACCCTAGGGTTTTTGAGCTTTTATATAGGCGTGCGAGCTGAAGAAGAAGAAGAACAACAAGAAGACAGCTAGGGTTTTCTACGAGGCTGACGGCAAGATTTGCTTAATTCCATTGAAGTCCCCCATCTTTTCGGTAATCCCAAATTAGCACCATTGAGCTTGATTAAGTCTGATGACGGCCCCCATTCACCTTTATATTTTGGGCTTCGCCTTCTCCTTTTTCCTTGATCCCCAAAAGTAGCGTGTACCTCTCGTTTTTTAACTTGGAAAAGGCCCAAATCTTAAGCGGCTATCTTCGATTTTTGTTTAGTCGAACTCATTAAGGGTGCAATTGGTTTCAACATTCCCAGGAGGCTTTCGGCCTTGAAAACCTCTTAGGGAAATGCTGAGGTATTTAGTGAGTATTTCCAATGAGCTTTCGGCCAAAAGCTAGCATTGAGAATGCTGAAACTAATTTTTTTCTTTCCAAATTGCCTTCATTAATTCTTCAATATTCCAATTTTGCCCCTAATGACTGTTCATCTTCATTGGGGGGAGGGCGACCGGCTAGAGCCGCCCGAGGCTAGATTGGGATGGCGAAGCGCTGATGAGAGGCTAATGAGGGGCCAAGGAGGTAGCCCAACTCCGGCGACGGCAGCCTAGGGTCGCGCAACCCTAGGCAACAACCGCTAGGTCGCCCGACCTCAAGCCTCTGTCGCCTGGGTTGCGTAATGGGTTACAACCGCCTGCTTAGGTCAGGTGACCCTCATTAGGGGTTGCCCGATCTTGGGCGACGGCCACCGATGCCAGATATAGCTCCCTAGCGGCCGTAGCCCATCACCGGCTCTAGTGGAGGGCAAGTTTTTTTTTTTAATAAAACAATCCCAAAGTCCTTTGCAAAATAAGATTTGCCAATTACTATTTGCGCCAAAATAGCTTCACAGAAGTTTTTTTATCAAACGCAATTTTCATTTCCCCAATGGGGTTTAAGTTAAAGATATTTGCATTCCCCTAAAGTCCCTTGAGAATGCTAGACCAAACGCATCCTAAAACAATGACCGAGCACGATAAGCCGAGTAGCGCGAATACTTCCTATCTATTCACGAGGTCTCGAGTTTGAAGCATAGTCGGGGGCTCGTGAGCCGACCCTCGTGCTGAAGAGAGCATTCTTCGCCACCCGAATGCCTGTTGTATGCCGATTACGGGCTCATCTTCCTCCGAGCCCTGGTCGAAGCAGCAAATTAAAAGTTTTATACACAATTTATTGATGGAGTGAAGATGAAATGAAACACCAAGCGAAGTGTTTTTCTGATCCGTAATTCACCACCATCTAGCAATGCTAGACTTACTAAGCTCGCCTCATGAAATTCATTTACTAAGTAACGTGTCGGATTGTGATTGGCCCTTCAAACAAGTGGATCATACTAGTGAACCGATAATAGTCTCGCAAACCACTTAAGAAACCAAATCATACAAGCAAGTCTTCATGAGTCACGCATTTTCGATGTCTTTATCATTACAAGGTTCTTTTAAGACAACCAAGTCTAAAGGATAATCGAATAATGGGGTGGAAAAATATGTGGCAATCCAAATGCTTTTGTTTCTTTTTCTTTTCTATTGCAAAAGAATTCTTTCGCTGTCCAACAATTTGCCTCTGTTTATCACCAGTAGGATGGCCTAATTCAAAAAAATAAAAAAACTGAAACTTCAGGTCTAATCTCAGTTTTGCATTAATTTTTTTTTGAAAAAAAAAATCCTTATCTTTCACTCTTATCTCAAATCTGTCCATGTGTGCCACTAGTTTCCTCAAAATTATCAACATCAAGGCTAATTAAAAATTCGTTAATAAAACTTACGTCTTCATCAACACCTTCACATTTGTACGGAACTATAACAGCCTTCCAATATTGATAATCTTCAAAAAAAATCAGTAGCTATTTTTGAACGAGTGGGTAGATTTGGGGACTAAAGTGAAACTTGAAAAAAAATTAAACAGAAAAAAAAATCGGGATAGAATTGAGATTGACCTAACGTTTGGGGTTTCTAAGGGAATTAGCCCTCAGTAATGTCAGTATGATCTACTGATTCTTAGTAGATTGATGGGTCCAAGTGCAACAAGTGCATAGCTTCATGGAGAAACAGCAAAGAAGTTGGCATGTTCTTTTTATCCAGTTAACTAGATCAATCTGTCAAATAAAGATAGTTTCATCAACCAACCGAAAGTTTTAAGGACACTTTTAGCCTTCTCATAATAAACTCTCACACCATCTGCCCCATTCTTGCCCTCCCTAACCTTTTACCTGTTCTCATCATCGAATCGTTTTCGCCGACAATTCACAAGAGTATGATCACTAGTTCCAAACTGTAAACAGTCAAATTTACCAAGCTAGAAGTGCCTGCGCAAGTGAACTCAGCCAGGAAGCGCATAGCATCCCACAAACGACATCATCCGATCCGGAATTCAACTAGTTCAAGTTCAAGATCAACCATGAAAGCGGTAACAACCAATGTTGTAACTTGATGGCAAAGGAAATGCAGAAACCGACTATAAACATTAATGTCGAGACTCTGCAACAAATTTTAAAGTGCCCTACACTTTGGAGTACGAGCTCACTGTAATTACCTGATGGGCTGTGCTGAACCCAGAGGACCATCAGATGTATCTTCTCAGCCACAAGGCATTATAGGCATTCAAGGGAAGTGAATCAGATCAGGAAAAAAGAATAGATGCATCAGAAGATTATCAGAACATAGTTACAATACCAAGGATATGATTTGTCCACGTTGTTCAGGAGAAGAATGGCACAAATAATACAGAAACAAGTGCTCTCAGTAGGAAGCAAATTGCCTGATGACAGTGCATCTCCAGTTACATGGCAAACATTACATCTTGGGGTTGTAACAAATCATTGGTCACTGAAAAACCTAAGACTCTTATGACAAGATGCAGGGAAACAGATATGAATTCAAATGGTAATCACATTTGAAAGTGGGTTTTTTTTTTCTTTGCCCAGCTCAATAGTAAGACTCTGCATGGTTGGGCTAGCGATGCGTCTTCACAAAAGTAGGATTTTAACTATAACAAACTGCAGCAATCCTCTAGAATGTAGAGCAAAAGCAGCAGAAGCATGAATGCGATATCTTTCTCACTATAACATTCGTGTCACATGCTAGCGTTGCAAATTTTAAATAAGTACCCTTCAATGCTGAGCACAAGGCTTAAAGAGGGAAACTTATGCCACAAAATAAGAACACCAACCTCTGACAAAGTTTAGTCAATGATCTGTTGACCGATACCACCTTAGAATGTTCATTGCCACAAACGTTCAAATTTACGAAAAATTTGCATCCACGGACCAAAAAGTAGTTCGATTAGCGATTCTCATCAAAGCATATTCTGGAGTATCCAATGCCCATTATCATCAAACCCCGAGGATGGAATTCAATATCAACAAAACTGGTAAACAGTAAGAAACAAAATCCAATCTTCAAGCTGCTAACTTCAAAGTTGAGTTTCATTACAACCCAGCTGAGACATTTTAAACTCAAATTATAGCAGAAGCATCCCAAAAATCTACTCCTTTTGCCATTTGAACCTTCAGTCAAAAAGAAGAGCAATTACATGATCTTTGACTACCAGATTCAGAACTCCAATTTCTGTACCTGATATAAATAGCTAAAATACCTAGAGGACAACCTAATCAAAGACTAACAACGTCAGACCCTGCCAAAGCAATCACAACAATTGTAATATACCTCACACTTTAGTTGGTTAAAAAAAAAAGCTTAGAACTGCGGTATAAACCAAACCGCTGTTTGTTGTTACTTCGACTCCTGTACATTTTTGGGTAGTAGAGAGCGGATCTGTGTATGAATGTATGCAACTGCGATTGCGAAAGACTGCAGAGCCGACAGAGTTGATTGAAAATGTACAACGTACAAACTGTCGCTCACATTTGTCACCCTTAAGGTGGGGAGGCAATGCTCCGGACCCTGCAACAACAAGATCAACGACAGTTACAACCGTGCAAGTGCGAGAATTATTTAGACAGGCAAGACTCCAAACATAGAAAGCTTTCTCAGACGATATGTAGCGGCAAGCTCACTAAACCTGCTCACTTAATCTGCTAATTCTGACAAAAAGACGCCATTCGAAATGTTAAAGTGTTAAAGATATACAAAGCATATGTCCACCTGTTTGTAAAGATCGAATTGTTTGCACTTTCCTTGCACTTCCTCTTGTGGCAAAATCTCTTCCTTGTTTGATGCGTTGCTTAGTATAGTGAGCGGACACCCAAGGTCCCACCCACCACAATCGCAACGTCCATTGGACCTCCATCTCTCTACAAGACTAGAAGGGCCACCATTCGGGATTCTTGGACCACCATGGATACCTGCTGAGATTATAACATCCATACTAGTTGAGCTATGGCCTCTGTTTTGAGTGCGATGTTGAGAAGGTGGCGAGGGTCTTGGGGAATCAAGGTTCTGACTGTGTCCAAACTTATTAAGAAATTTCAATCCCCAACCTCCTGCACGCTCCCTTTTATCTTCTTTGGCGTGCTCCTTTGTGACAATGGCAGCCAATTCAAGGTTCGTAGGAAGATAGTGTTCCCGAATATCATTACCAGCATCGACCTTGTTGGAGATATCCTGACAATTATTAGAGCAGTGATTTTCCAAAATGGTACTACCTCCCCCAACTATGGGTACACTTGCTTGCTTGTGCATTTGGCCGTTCTTGAAAACTTCCATCACCTTCTTTGACAAACTCTTGTATTTTTTCAGGTTCTTGCTTGAAGGTTCTGTCTCTCCACCTCCCGCATAATTTTCACAACCATATAGAACAAACTCAGTCTCATTGATCTTTGAAACGTTCTGACAACAAATGACTCTCCTCGATACCTTCAATATACCAACAACCGGGTTCTCCCCATGACGGACCGCATTTTCCTTTCGACCTTGAATTTTGGAATAGAAAGAGTACATATAACCCGATGTCTCTAAAGCAGATGAAACCTTTGCGAGATCAGCTATGTACAGTTCTGTCTGATCACCCAAAGAGAAAACAAAATGTGGAATGCCACCATTCCATGTGCAATGCAGCATTCCTTGAGACACAGAAGCAGCAGGAGAAGAACAACAAGATGAGGAGGATGAGGAAGAAGATAGCTCGGAACTCATGGAGTTCACGCTTGACATCGAAAAGAATCTTGTGTGCTTTGGCTCCGGTTCAAAAGTAAATGAACCCGAAGTTGGCGTTTCCTTCTCTAGCTTCTGTGAGGAACCGATGCTTAACTGGTTTGAAAAACTTGTGTCATGATACAAACGATCCTTAACCGCATCTACGTTTGATCTTCTAAAGTTAGCTCCACATTCGAGGGCACCAACCTGGTGCATTAAAGGGCTATTCATTATATTAAGCATGCTTTCGCTCCCCATAATTGAACCTAGAATCCAACTGCCAGCAAAGCTCTCGCCACCGTCTGGAGCCCCAATTACCAATGAGCGAGCAAAAGCAAGCTTGGTAAAATCATGGGCATTCTCATTCAATACGTTAGCCAGGTTCAAGCCATTGGACAAAATGCTCGTCATCGAAGCACTCAAATTCAAAGAGATGTTGCACGACATGGCCTTCAATGCCCTGAGATGTATTGCCTCGAGGCAATTTCGAAGATACTTCTCATCTAGACTCAGCAAATGCTTTGGAATCGAATTATCTAGGCTACAGAAGCCTCGGTAAGTTGGCCTTTTTATGCATCTTGTGCCGCTTCTTGATCGCCTGACATTTAATACAAGAGACTGGTTTCGATTCACACTTCCCATCGAATCCAAAGAAGCTTGCTCCAGTGACTTACATGACGAGGTTTGATTCTCCTTGTCACCTCTCCAAGCTTTTGCACCAGCATCTTCCATATTGCGCCTCCAAATATAATACCCGCATCAACAACGTTCCCTCCACAGCTTCCAGAAACTTGAGGCAAACCTGCCAAGTAGCCGCATCATATGAATCTCCGTCTTGCGATGGCCAATACGCAAAACAAACTGACTAGTTCACGATCAAGTAAGTTTCAATACGACGGGAGCAGCAAAGCAACAGGGAACCACATTCAACATTCCGACACGGCACATGCTCTTAAAATCCTACACATCATCACGAGGACACACGTCTAATTTGCTTTATATCATGCGAAACAGAAGGGGAATGCTAAGACTCGAGCCGTAGATAACTTCAACGGAAAATGCAGCTCGCGCGACCTCAAACCAATTGGACTTCCTTAAAGCCGAAGCGACCCAACACCACAGGGATCCCCTCCAGATCGGTCTCCCAACACCCAACCCCAGATTCAATCTTTCCGTCTCCACTTTTACCCCTTTTCTCGTGGTGAAAAAAGAAAAAAAAAACCCACCCCCACAACCCCGCAAAACCCACTCGATTAAGGACGTCAAAAGAAGAACAGTCCCAACCCCATTTGACCCACCGGGTCGCAATATCCCCCTCCACACACCCAAAGAAACCCAATAAACAATGACCCAGCAAAAAAGTCGCAAACTACCACAATCATCACATCACCGAAAAGAGAATGGCAAAAACAAAACAAAATAAAAATCGACCCCATTGCTCCCTCACCCGGAAGAAACGGATCCAAGAAACGAACGAACGAACGACCCCTCCTCCAGCTCACACCCAACAAGCCATCATCTTCTTGAAACTCCCCGGCATCAGACCCCCTCCAAGCTTCGAGCTTTTTCCTCCCTCTCTCTCTCTCTCTCTCTCCTCGCCAAGAAAAACCAAGAAAACGCGGGGGCAAAAACGGGAGGGAGGGGTCCGCGGCCGAAGCGGGAGGGGGGAAAGGATGCCGGTTTGCGGTCCCGGGAAAAGCTCCCGAAAAAAGCAGCAGCAGAGAGCACGAGCTCGCGAGGAGGTGGGCAGAGGAAGCAAGAGAAAGAGAGAGAGAGAGAGGAAGTGCAGGATTTAACTGACATGGAGGAGAGAGAGAGAGAGAGAGCGAGAGAGCGCGAGAGAGATGGAGGGAGACAGGTGGCGCGGGGCCCCACGATGCGCGGTCGTAAGCCACGTTGTTGTCTCTCGCCGTTGGGAAAAACTGTGCCGGAACAAAGACCAGACCGCGCGGGGATTTTACTAGACCGCCGTGTCCCGTGGGGGCCCACGTCGCTAGGACACGATTTCTTTCTTCTTTTCCCCAGTGCGATTTTCTTTTCCCTCTTTTTTTATTTATTTATTTCCTTTTATTAAAATTTGCCCGAAGCCAAAATAGGGAAACGTCTAAATTTAAGGTCCGACTAGAAGGAAGACGACGAGGCCTAGGAGTACAAATCCCCTAGATCGAAGGACGACGTTGTGATTAGTTTTCTTTTTTTTCTTCTCCATGTGGTATGTTTCGGTGTGCCCCGTGAATTTTAGTACTCATTTTAGAGCTTGAAAATATTGCGCCACGAGTGATCTTACAGTTCGATTTCGTCAATGTCGATACTGCACCAGATATGGACCGGAGCAAAGTCCCGGAACCAGTCCGTCTGACGTCGTGATAGTTTTCTCCACGTGATGTGTTTAATTATACCCCCACGAATTTAAATACTTATCTAGGGCTGAAAAGATTGCGCCAATTTTGTTATAGTCAATACTTCACTAGATATAGACCTGCGCAAGTTCTAAAACCGCTTCGTCCGAATTCCGGGATGTAAAATTGGGGGTATTCCCGGAAGAGAGGGAAGAAAAATTATCTGTCCGACTAGAGGACTAGACGTGCATGTACACGTACGTTAAAATAAGGAACGCGGTTGATGCACGTACGATATAATAATCTATATCTAGGTGTATAGCCGAAAAGCTCGTAATTACATATTGCGGCCCTGAAAATTCCCACTAGAAGCTGCATCATAGTACGCTCGATGGTTTTTTACACGCGGCGTGCTGAATCCATATTGACGGTCTAGCCCAAGGATGAGCCATACGCGATAGCGTTGGAGGAAGTTCCCGAGCATCACATTCCGTTACAAGATTTCCCCGCTTCCTATAAACACCTGAGTCGAGCATCGATCATCCGACTTAGCGATGAATACCTTCAATTTTCCATATGATCGCTGTTCACCTTAAAAAGCATCAGCTGCATGATTCCACCGGGCTACCTCCAAACAGCAAAAAAAAAAAAAAAAGCCTAATTATGGCACGAGAACATTAAAGTACGGGGAGACAGATCACATGGTTTTGATCTAATCATGGATCATTCCATTAAAGTCCTCCGTGCCATCGACATTGACGAGACCAAGCCCACTTCAAGACATCGAGATTCTTCCACCCCGTGCCCATTATCCCCACCCATCGTACAGAGTTGTTGACTAGTCCTCACATTTTTCATAATCTTGCTTTTGATTTATCTCATTGATTAGCTCGACATGTGTGGTTCATGAAATAGTTTCAATATAAATTATTATTGATAATGAAAAGAAAATTTTATTAATTAATTATTTCAAGCAACGCAGGTGACCGTTTCGTTCATTTTGCGTGAAACCAACAGAAATCTAAGAATTCGAAGATTTGCCCGATTGGATGTTCTCGTAAATTTTACAAGCGAGTGCTTATATCGATAGGTGGATAGAAGCTTACTTCAAGAGGGTTTCCCTTCGAGTTCAATTGGTTCTGAGGTTCGAATATGACGGATCCAACAATTGATCTATGAATGAACATAAAGGCTCCGCTTGTTTTGGCTGAAAACATTTTTCAGAAATAAAAAAAAATTTCCTAATTTTTCGAGCGGCATTTGGATCGCTTTGATAATGAGTCAATAGAAAATGTTTTCTTAATCAATGGAAAACCTATACTTAAATTCAAGAAAAAAAAAATTTTTGGTAAGGTTAAATTCAAGAAAATATTACTTCTTTAAAAAATCAAAAATCATTTTTCCAAAATATAACTAAAAATCGGTATTCGAACCTGAAACTCTGCGCTTGGTCACGAGAACCTCATCGATTGTTCCCAGGCCCTTCGTAATGGACCGGGGTCTAGAGGCTAGGGTCGAGTCCACCAGGGTCCATCGATGCCAAGCCTGAGTCCAAAGAGGCCAGGCCCGGAACCTTGGTGTCCAGGCTCGAGTCAATAAAGATGGGGCTCAGGGCACCGATGCTCACGCTCGGGACCTTGGTGCCCATGGCCAAGTCCTTAGCACTTGAGCCTAGGTCCATTGAGGCCACCCTAATACCCTTGTACCATTGCTTGGCTCCTTGGCGCCCTAAGCCGGGTCCATAAAGGCCAAGCTCGAGACCTTGGTGCCTACGCCTTGATCCATCGAGGCTGGCACCAGGTCCATAGAAGCCAAGCTCAGGATCTCAAAACCTATGCCTAGATCCCCGACACCCGAGCCCAAATATGAGTCCATTAAGGTCAAGCTTTGGACACTAATGCCTATGCCTAGATCTCCTGCACCAAGGCGAGGTCCATGGAGCTCAGGGCTCGGGACCCCCAATGCCCATGCCCATGTCCCTGACACTTGAGCTCAAGTCCATCGAGATTGGGCTCGAGACCCTAATGCCCATGCCCAAGTCACCAACACCCAAGCTCGAGACACCAGTGCTCATGCCCGGATCCCTCGCGCTTGAGTCAATCGAGGTCGGGCCCAAGACTAGGTCCTTAGAGCTCGAGTCGGGATCCATTGAGCCAGAGTTCGGGAACCCAACACTTGGGATCAAGTTCTCGACCAAACTTGGGGCTCCGATGCCCATGCTTGGTTTCCCGGCTACTCATGCACAAGTTACTAGCGTCCAAATAGTGCATATTTGTATATGAAAATCAAATCAAATTTTCCTTTTCAAATGATGGAATATATTTTATGATTATTTTTTAGATTTCGGCCTGGCACTAGAAAATATTATCCTTTTTCCTAGAAAACGACTTTTTGGAAAACATTTTTCGTAAAACAAGCAGAGTCGTGATATAAAAGGGCTCTTATCCGGTAGGCGCTTTAGTGGGGTTTAGTGATACGCAGGCCCAACACGAGAGGACCTTTATAGAGATTAGTCTCGAAATAGGTCGCGCACACTCTAAATAGTTGAAGTGCACGAGCCACAAAATTTATAGAGTAAGATATTAGAAAAGTCCCTTAAAGGCACTTGTTAATTAAGTCATCGATTTATAATTTTCATGGCGCTGAATTTCTCTAAGTATTACACTTGACCAATGTTTTGAAAGTTGAAGTTTTCCCATAATAAGTATGCTCAACATGTATTTAGGAGGCACTTGTCAGCACTATCTACTAATAAAATACCACAATTGAAAAGTAAAATTCACCTCGAACAAACTATAGTGTGAATTCACTTAATTAATCATACGTTTCCAATATGATTCGATCGGCCAGTGTGTACGTTAATTTTCCGATCTGATTCGATCGGCCAGTGTGTACATTTGCCTAGATTCTGACCGGAGAATATATGGAAAAATGCCAGGATGATTTTATACACAGCCGCAATTCCCTTTCCTTAGGGATCAATCATCCATGTGAGCCCTTTTGAAAAGTGATTGGAAACATGTGATTGATTAGTCAACTGCTCAACCATGCCTTAGGGTCAGACCAAAAAACAAAAATCATGCCTTAGGAGCCGGTTCATACCGTGAAAAATAAATTATTGGAACGATATTTTTTCTAAAATGATCATTTATGCTGCTGTTATCGATAATAATTTATGTTTAAATATTTTCGCGAACGATAAAAATATGTTTTTCGTTCATTCGTTTTTGTAAGCAATACAAACAATCATTTTTAGAAAAATAATTTTTCAAATCATTCGTTTTTCATGAAACAAACGGGGTCTTTTAAACCCCGTGAGTAGTTGTTTGAGTAATCATTGCATCCAAATCTCCATGTTCGAGCAGCCCACAAATTAATCTCTCCATGCCAATCTCGTGATCTCCTGAATACGCCTGGTGACCAACGAAGCATCTAGCCGACTATGGTACGGAGGATGCGGAGATTCCGGCGGCGTCCACCCCTATAGAACAGCAATATGACATGCGTCCTCGCGACGATGCATTTGTATTCACCGGCGATGATGTCCACATTAAATCTTCGAATTCTCGCGATGGGCTCGGCTCTACTTGACAACATTAGCCGGGATTAAGCAACAAAAGCTAACAACGTGCCTAAGAAAAAATAAAAGAAGTTAATTTGAGTACTTGAACGGCCCTAGTATCCGAATTCAAAAGGGTTATATAGATAGAGACCATAAACAAATTTCAATCATATCCGATGCTCAGGAACTCCACGGTCAATGTTGACTTTTACTGTACCGACTTATCAAATTCTTGTTGCCGCGGAATCCGACGTCGACCTTTGCTTCCATCTTGACTTTGAATTCCATGATTTTGTATTTTCCTCTACGTTTGGTCGATCAGATAAAAGTTAGGATATGATATGTTTTATCCTATCCTGTAGTTGGTGGTAGTCCAGGATAGGATAAGGTCGGATATAGACCGGATAAAAAAATTCGAGGATGGGGGTGGGATAGATTCGGCAGTTTCGTGGCACGAGATATTGGCGCGACTCAATCAAACCCTCGAATTGAAACCTCTTTAATCGATGTCACAGTGAGGTTGAACTGCATCAACACTGCTGACCCAACTAAATGCCATAGATATCGTTGATCATTCAAAAAATGCCAAAGGAACAAAGTAGTCAGAAAAAAAAAGGGAAAATGATACAAACAGTCCCTAAACTTTGGCCCAACATGCAATTTGGTCTTTGAACTTTTAATTTATTCAATATAGTCCCTGAACTTTAACCTAATATTCAATGTGATCCCTAAACTTTTGATTTATTTAATGTGGTCTCTGGACTTTTGATACATATTCAATTTAGTCCATGAACTATATGAAAATGTTCAATGTAGTCCTTCCGTTAATTCATTAAAAAAATTATGGCAATTTCGTGGCATGGGATATTGGCGCGGCTCAACCAAACCTTGGAATCAAACCCTTGTCAATTGATGTCGCGGTAAGGTTGAACCGCGACAATACCTCGGACCCAACTAAATGCCATAGCTACCATTGATCATTCAAAAAATGGCGAAGGAACAAAGAAGTGAGAAAAAAAAAACTAAATCATGACGATGAGGAACAATGTTTAGTAAATTTCACCTAACATATTACAAGGATAAATAAAAACCTACAGCAGTTTCGAGGCACGAGATATTGGCACGGCTCAACCAAACCTCGAAATCAAACCCTCAATTGATTTCATGGTGAGATTGAACTGCGACAACACCTCGCACCGAATTAAATGCCATAAATATTGTCGATCATTCAGAAAATGTCAAAGGAACAAAGAAGATAGAACAAAACTAAATCAAGACAATGACGAACAATGTGTAGCAAATTTCACCTAAAAATATAAAATAAACTTCATGTTATGAGGATTAATAAATAAATAAAAACCTACGGCAGTTTCATGGCACGGGATATTGGCGCGGCTCAACCAAACCCCAAAATCAAACCCTCAATTGATTTCACGGTGAGGTTGAACCGCGACAACACCTCGCATCGAACTAAATGCCATAGATATTGTCGATCATTAAAAAAATGTCAAAGGAACAAATAAGAGAGAACAAAACTAAATCAAGACAATGACGAACGATGTGTAGCAAATTTCACCTAAAAATATAAAATAAACTTCATGTTATGAGGATTAATAAATAAATAAAAACATACAGCAGTTTCATGGCATGGGATATTGGCACGGCTCAACCAAACCCTGAAGTCAAACCCTCAATTGATTTCATGGTGAGGTTGAACTGCGACAACACCTCACACTGAACTAAATGCCATAGATATTGTCGATCATTCAGAAAATGTCAAAGGAACAAAGAAGAGAGAACAAAACTAAATCAAGACAATGATGAACAATGTGTAGCAAATTTCACCTAAAAATATAAAATAAACTTCATGTTACAAGGATTATTTAATAATAATAATAAAACCTACAGCAGCTCCGTGGCACGGGATATTGACACAGCTCAACCAAACCCTCGTCAATTGATGTCACGTGAGGTTGAACCAGGACAACACCTCGCACCCAACAAAATGTGATAAATACATTCAGAAAATGTCAAAGCAACAAAGAAGTGAGAAAGAAAAAATTAAATCAAGATGATGAGGAACAATGTGCAGTAAATTTCACCTAAAATAATTGAATAAACGCCATATCACAAGGATTAATAAACAACTAAATAAAACTACGGCAGTTTCATGGCACGGGAAATTGGCGCGGCTCAACCAAACCTTGGAATCAAACTCTCTTTAATTGATGTCACAGTGAAGTTGAACCGCGACAACACCGCGGGCCCAACTAAATGCCATAGCTACCGTCAATCACTCGGAAAATCGTGAAAGAACAAAAAAAAAATGTAAGCAAAAGAAAACCTAAATCAAAGACTCAGGAGAGCATTGGAATGAAGAACTCGTGATTGGTGGCAGATTTATAGGGAGCTTGTCGAGGCTAAGTTTAACTTTGGCAATACACAATTCGTTTAATCAGACGATTACATAGGACAGAACACAAGAAACACGATCTTCTCTAGGGGAAGTAGCGGATGCCGGCCAAATGGAGATTGCATAGCGATGAGGACTCTTGGGATAGCCGGCTGGTTCATCAAAGCCTTTTGTGCACTGCCATTTTCATCTTGGACAGGCTTCCATGTCTGTATATATGTCTGCTCTTTCGAAGACGACTTTAGTCTCGGAATCAGCTTCAAACCCTAATCGAACCTTTTTCAATAACGCTTGTAAATGTCCGAGGCTCCGTTGGTTTCATGGAAAATGAATAATTTGGAATATATTTACCTTACCAAAAAAAAATAATTTGGAATATATTTGTATCGATTAGAAAAATGAACGAACGAAAGATATTTTCATCGTCTAGGGAGATATTTAGATAAAAATTGTGATCGATTATGAAAATACTTTTTATTAACTGATCATTTCAAGGGATACAATCGATTATTTTTAAGAAAATATTTTTCGAGTTAATTATTTTTCGTGAAATAAACGGAGCCTAAAAATTAATTATGATTTAACTCATGAAATTTAGAGGTTTCTTCTCGATTTACGCCCTTTGTATTTATAATTTTCATGGCGTTGAATTTCTCTAAGCATTACACTTGACCAATGTTTTGAAAGTTGAAGTTTTCCCATGATAAGTATGCTCAACATGTATTTAGGAGGCAATTGTCAGCACTATCTACTAATAAAATACCACAATTGAAAAGTAAAATTCACCTCCAACAAACTGTAGTGTGAATTCACTAAATTAATCATACGTTTCCAATATGATTCGATCGGCCAGTGTGTACGTTAATTTTCCAAGGGCGATGCGACATTTGCCTATATGGAAAAATGCCGGGATGATTTTATACACAGCCGCAATTCCCTTTCCTTAGGGATCAATCATCCACATGAGCCCTTTTGAAAAGTGATTGGAAACAGGTGATTGATTAGTCAACTGCTCAACCGTGCCTTACGGATACAAACAATCATTTTTAGAAAAATAATTTTTCAAATTATTTATTTTTCATGAAATAAACGGGGTCCTTTAAATCCTGTGAGTAGTTGTTTGAGTAATCACTGCGTCCAAATCTCCATGTTCGAGCAGCCCACAAATTAATCTCTCCATGCCAATCTCGCGAATGTCCCAAACACATGGAATGATCACGAAGCATCTGGCCAAGTTTGCGGTACGGAGGACGCGGAGATTCCGGCGGCATACGCTCTTATAGAACATTAATATAACATGCATTTGCATTCACGGACGATGATGTCTACATTAAATCTTCAAATTCTCGCGACAGACTCGGCTCGACTGGATTAACATTAGCCGGGAATTCATAAGAAAAGTTAACAGCGTCCCTAAGAAAAAAAGAAGAAGTTTAGATACTCGAACAGCGTCAGCATCCCAATTTAAAAAGGGTTATATAGATGGAGACTATAGAGAAATTTAAATCATATCCGATGCTCAAGAACTCCACGGTCAATGTTGACTTTTACTGTACCGACTTATGAAATGCCTGTTGCTGCGGAGTACGACGTCGACCTTTGTCTCCTTCTTGGCTTTGAATTCCGTGATTTTGTATTTCCCTAAATGATTCCGCCAACACGTGAAAGGATGGAAACAACGAAGACAGAAGGGCGTGTACAAAGGCTCGGGCTAAGCCCTACGTTACATCCCCCTGTTCATGCCCCTGTTCTTGGACCGTTGTCACGTCCTCTTCATCTTAGTTTATTGCTTGGTGGCGCTTAAGAATTGTGGTCTCATGATTCGAAACTTGTTTGAGTTCCCTTTCTGATATCGAGGTGGGTTATTATAAGGGTTGGGTGTTCCGCGTCCGAAACGTTATTTCCTCCGGCTGGTTTGAAAATCGAAACGTTTTGTCGTTAAATTTGCTTAATGATCGTCCCGGAGGCGCTCGTTAACGAGACCCCTTAAAAAAATTTTCAACTTCTTTGTTGGGTACGCGATGATGCGCGGGTTTCTCACGAGCTCGTGAGCTTGATCTCTGCGAGGACCATGCGATACGTGAGTTGGGCAAACGAGGTACGGAGAAGGAAAAGAGGGAACTTTGAGAAAAGGATCTGCTTAGAGAAGAGGACCCAAAGAGGCAGGAAATACGAGACTTGCATTTCAAGGTTATTATCATCACCTTTCTGTACATCTCCTGGCCTATTCCCACAGTAGGGTTTCGGAGAAGCATTCGTGGGCCGTGAGCCTAATGGGCCGCGCAAAGTCGGCTCGCTGAAAAGGACGGCGCACGGAGGCCCCGATCGTGGTCGCCGATTGGAGGCGTCGCCGGGTGTCGCCTTCGTCCTGAAGTCCAATTATATGGCACATGGCAAACTGAGAAATTGAGCTTTAGGAGCTGGAAAATCTTTCTTTTTTTTTTTTGTGTAAATGCCGCGTATATATTGAAAATATTTTGGGCCTAAAAATATAAGCAATCTTCGGTTGGGCAATCCCCTCCCCCCGGTGTCAATCCCTCGTTGGGCCGTTCGTCTTTCTAGGCTTAATGAGACGAAAGGAGGCCCGATGAAAAAAGGGTAAACATTTCTCAACTGGCCCGGCGGTCCGCGATTATCGGGCCCAACTCGAGCCACAAGAGCCCAAAGACTTTTTGGGCCGGTTGGAACCGGGAACCGGACGAGTGCCCCAGGAACCATTTAGAATCGACTGGTTCCATCTTGCCCAGTGGTTCCCAGTTTGGGCAATTCATTTTGCTCACTCCTATTATGCAGTGCAATATGTAAGAACTCAAGTTGAGAATTAATCTCTGTTTGTTTTGCAGTGAATGAAAGATTTCGATTGTATTTTCCCAAAAATTGATCGCTTGAAATAATTAGTCAATAAAAAATATTTTCATTATCGACAGTAATTTCTGTTTAAATACTTTCGTGGACGATGAAGATACCTTTTGGTTTATTCAATTTTGTAGGCGTTACAAGACCTCATTCTTATCGAAATATTTTTCAAAATATTTATTTTTCGCGAAACGAACGCACCCTTTGCAATCCCATGCGCTCTTGAAAGTTCTAGTAACTTGTAATTTACAAAATGTTTCTCAAAAATAAAAAAAAAATAGAAATTCTTGGAAATTGACGGTCAACACGACAAGTGTGAACGGACCAAGATCCCCCTTTCTTGGCCTATCGTATTCGATTTTGGCCTTCAAGTTTTCGAGAAGGAAGGTGCCACGTGTCACGAACGGCAGCGCACACGTGGCAACATAAAATGCGTGCAAGATCAGAGGAAGGAAAAGATATTTATCAAATAATTAATGGAATTCAAATGGATGATTTTAATTACTTAATCGAAAAATAGAAAACGACGCAAATATCGAAATTACATATACATATGTATTCACTTTATTTTCTTGTAATTCACTTCGCTCATATACTCTGAAAATTCTCCGATATAATTTGATGATGACAACATCAAATGAGACAAATCAACATGTGCAACTCTTTCGATTGTGACGTTCTTTTTACGACTCATTCAATTAATCCACTTCCGTCATATATTCCGAAAATTCTCGAATATAAATGGACTAATGACATGAATTAACGTGGACAACTTGTTCGATTGCGACGTTCTTCTCTTAGGAAAGTAGAGAGCCGGACTGAAAATCACAGGTTCAAATTTGTTGGACTTGGGAACTGGACAGGTGCTTCCGGAAACCATTTAGAATCAGCTGATTCCATCCCGTTCAGCCGATTCCCAGTTCAGGCGATTCATATTGCTCACTCCTATCATGTAGTGCAATTTGTAAGAACTCCCATTGAGATTTAAGCTCCGTTTGTTTTACAGAAAATGGATGATTTGTATTATACTTTCCCAAAAATTAATCACTTGAAATAATCAAGCCAACGAAAAATATTTTCATCATCGATAATAATTTATGTCTAAATAGTTCTGTGGACGATGGAGATACCTTTTGTTTCAATTCATTTTTTAAGGCAATACAAGAGCTTATTCTCACGAAAATATTTTTTCAAACACTTATTTTTCGTGAAACAAATACACCATTTGAAACTACATTTCTCTGTTCCTCTTGAAAGTTCTAGTTTAAAAGATGTTTCACCTTAGCGCTTGTTTTGTTCAGCTTTGGGAAGGGGCTTTCAGCTTTGGAAGCCCCTTCTCAAAATGCTGAATCGTTTGGTTCAGCTTTCATGCTAGCATTGCCCAAACGCTAGCATTTGGAATGCTAAAAGCCTAAAGCTGGTCAACCAGCTTTGGGCTTTTAGCGTTTCACGAATGTTACTGTTCACGTCTCTTTCTTTGTTTTTTTTTAGTTTGAAACTGTTCATCTTCTTCACTAGGCAGCCAACGAGGGTGGCCGGCGAGGGAGAAGGGCTGGCGAGGTCGCCTAGGGTCAGGCGACTGCCCAGGCGACGTTGTCACTGGGGTCGCTCGACCCAGGCCATTGCTGCCTAAGTCGCGTGACTCCAGGCGCCGCCTGGTCGCTGGGGTAGCTTGACCCAGGTCGTCGTTGCCTGGGTCGCTGAGGACGCGCAACCCCTACCGAGGGTCGCCCAACCTCAGGCGACTGGCGGCGGCGGCAGATCTGGCTCACCAGTGGTCGCCCGACCTTGAGCGACGGCCTCCGGTGCTAGATTTATCTCGCCAGCGGCCGGCTCCAGTGATGAGTAGGTTAGTTTTTTTTTTTAATAAATAAGATAATTTTCAAAGTCCATTTGCAAAAAAAGATTCACCAAACACTATATTTTGGCCAAAGTAGCTTTACAAAATATTTTTACCAAACACCATTTATATTTTCTTAATGGGCTTTCACCCAAAGATATTTGTATTTACCCAAGTAGCATTTTCAAAATTGAACCAAACAGGCCGTCGTGACCAACCGGCCGTATGCCATCTCGTTGACGGCAAACATTTGTTTCCTAGTCGAATTGCATCAAAGTTTGGAGATTATTCTCCCCAAAATAAACAATAGAAATCCTTCGAAATTGACGGTCCACAAGACAAGTTTGAACAGAGCAAGATCCGCCTTTCTCCGGTTCTGTCGTATTTGGATTTTTTTTTTTAGTTAGTCTTATTTAATTTTTTATGTCGTATTTGAATTGGCAACCTGGACGTTTGAGTTTCGAGAAGAAAGTACCACGTGTCACGACATAGAAGCGCACACGTGGAAATATGAAATGCATAAAAACGAAAGAAAGAAAAATAATTGGGACAATAACACAAACAATCTATCAAGTTTGGTCCAATGCGCAATGCGATTCCTGAATATTTAATTTGTTCGATGTAATCTCTGAATTTGAATTTAATACTTAATATGGTCCCTAAACTTTTGATACACATTTAATTTGGTTATTAAACTATATCAAAATGTTCAATGTATTTCCTAAACTATATATAGTTCCTAAACTCTTTTTAAATGGAATAACTACATTGAACATTTTCATAGACTTCATGGAAAAAATTGAATATGTACAAAAAATTCAAATATCACATTGAACGAATTAAAAATTCAGGGACAATATTGGATATTAGGTTAAAGTTTATGGATCACATTGAACAAATTAAAAGTTCAGGAACCGATTTACATTTCGGGCCAAAGTTTATGGATTATTCGTGTCATTTTCTCAAAATTTTTTTATTAACCGTCAGTGGAATTCAAGTGGATGATTTTAATTCACGAATCGAAGAACAGGAAATAATTCAAGCTATCGAAATTAGATATACGTATACATGTATTCACATTATTTTCTTGTAATTCACTTCATTCATTTCTGCAGTATGAGTTCGAGAATGACTAACATTTAATGAAATAAATTAACACGTACGACTCCATCAATTGTGATGATGCTTTTTTAGTAAAGTAGGATTACGTCATGACGACGTCGACGCTTACCTATTGAAGACTATGTTTTGGTGGAGCTACCAACAACATGAATTGGCATTGGTTCTTGGTTATTTCGTTTTCCCGATTGAACTTGTCCCTCCTTTGCGAAATGATACATCCTCGTTGCCATACGTGAATGGATAAAGGTCGGCAAAAGTTCAAACGTGAACATGGTCTCCCTTGATCTTATGTTCGAGAAAGATTATCGACGGTCTGATCGGCCGTCAGATTCGAGCCTGTCAATGTTGGTCGTTCGGGTTTTGGGCGCGGTGAATTTACCGGGACTTTGCTCCCGGCATCGTGGACTCGTACTTCAAAAGATCGACCTTGTGTTATCCTCTCCGTTGATCACGACTTTGCAATATCAATAAGGAATTGGTCTTTAATTATCGAATTCCCGAGATATTTTATGAAAATGTGGTGGATTAGCATATGCTGACTACGTTTTCTATAGATAATCGTATTGCCCCACGTGTGCGTGTATGTACCTCTAATATAAATTGCTTTCGATAAGGAGGAAGGCAAATAAAAAGAAAAAATGGATACGGTAACAACTTTACCGCACAGTTAGGAAGGAAATTGACAATAGACGGACGGCTGTTGGCCCCGCCACGCGTCGCGATCCCGTCCGCACCGTCCGAATTTCCCCGCAACGCGGAGAGCCAATCGGAGGGCGAGTTCGGCCCTTATATATAGCCGAGCCCCGACCGATCATCCTTCCCTGCAAATTAATTTTTTTTTTTTAATTTTTCTCTCTCTGGAGAACGCTGTTTCGCAGGCATCGGAATGGCGGAGAAGAGCTTCAAGTACGTGATCGTCGGCGGTGGCGTCGCCGCCGTGAGTGGCTCCCCCTTCCTCCCTCCCTCCGCCTTTCTCTCTCTCTCTAGCCGTCTCCCGTCTCTCGTCGGGGGTTCCGCCGCTTGTCTTTGCGTGATGTTTGTCGCCTCTTTGGCCCACTCCCCCGGCGAGAATCGGTTCAGGAAATGATGGTCCCGATTCCGGCTCGGGGTGCCTGTGGATCTCGATTTTCGGCTGATCGGGTCGGCGGCGAGCTCGATTGGTCTATATTGAGTTGCTTTTTTGGTGCCTGGGCCTGTCGATCGGCGGTCGTGTCGGGGAAACGGTTGGCGATCGTGTGGCGGGGGAGACTTTCTGATGTTGTTCTTGATGGCGTTGACCGCTTGAAGCCCCTACTAGATTGGTTTGCTCGGTGGTTATGGCAGCGTACTGAAATTTGGGAAAGTGCAGACAGATTTGATAGATTAACATTGGGTCTCTGGGTCATTTGTGGTGTTAATTTCTCTTATGCATCGAAGTGCTCATCTTTCTATGTTGCTTTCGTCTTTTTTATATTTTGGTGTCTGGGGCCGTTTTTTGGACGTGGATGTTTTATTGAAGTGAGATTTTAGTAGCAAAATGAGGCAGCTTTGTGTGATTTTTTGCTCGGTCGTCGCCTGAATAAACCCGCTGTGGTTTCGCAGGGGTATGCAGCCAGAGAGTTTGCCAAGCAGGGGCTTGAGCCAGGCGAGCTTGCGATCATATCCAAAGAAGCCGTAAGCTTTTTTCTCTTGAATAGCGAGGCGTGTGCATTTTCTGCTGCTACCGATGGGGTGGCCGAGTAATTGGTAGTGGTAGTACTCTTTTGAGGCGAAATAAGATCCGCAGGGGGGGTTTTGTTTTGTTCGTTTCGCCACTGTGCCTCGTCTAAGAATGCTTTCCACCTATCTGTGTGTCATTGTCTTCATCCCTTTTCTGGTGCAGGTTCTGTCTATTCTATTGAGAACTAGCCCATGTATCGGGCGTCATAGTTCCGCGCTTTGTTCCATGCTTTGATGGTTAAACTCATTGTTCATACTTTCTTTATGCTGTACTTCAGGTGGCCCCTTATGAACGCCCTGCACTCAGCAAAGCATATCTCTTTCCAGAGGGTTAGTGTTGGGCTCATCCTTTTTGTCCATTTGACATGCTTGCCAGTGACAAAATAGTGCTAATAAGAATCTTGATGCGCATCTATTGGGTACGCTCAAGGAACGTAATTCAATGGCAATGGGACATTGTTTTCTTCAAATCCGTAGTTATATGTGGATTACATATCTGCTCGTTTTGAATTGTCCATTTGACACTGTTTTTCTCTTTCAAATTTCTAGGCATCTTCGTGTTTGTAAGCAGCTCTCTGATGTTCTGTAGTAAATGACCTTGAATATTAGAAAATGCACGCTATCTTGGATAGAATGCTTTCAGCATTATGGTCAACACTCACGCATAATACAGTAGTAACTTTTGGAAATATTTGGATATGCGACTTACGTAATTTACATGGAATGGAACTCAATGGCACACGAATATTGTTTTCTTATAATTCGTAAATATATGTGGGTAAGCATCTACTATCTGTAAATGGACTGACGTTGTTTTCTTCAAATTTATTGGCATTTTCACGTTTATAAGTAGCTTTCTAAAGTTGTCTAGCAAGCGACCATGGATATCAGAAAATTCAAGCAACATTGCGATGCGCACTTTTAACACCATATGGTAGACAATCTCAAATGATGTAAGGATGTGTCTGGAGTGACTTCTGCCTTTTTACTATCTGTTTTTTTCAATTAGCGCAGCGTATGCATCTTGACCTTGTTTTAAACTTAGGTACTTAAAACTTTTCTAATATAGAAATGTTGACATGTAGATTCCCTTTTTAAGTTTTTCCTTATCTTTCTTTTAAAGTTTAAATAATTGTTTATATTTTTGCAGCAAGAAAAGAAACAATTACTTTTTGGTTTTCATAAATCTGAATGAACAGGCCCAATACTTAAGATAATATATTGATTATGGTTGAACTCTCATCCGTTTGAATATAATAGTGGCTGAGCGTTTCCCCTCCCTCCCCCCCCTCCCAGGTTTTGCACGACTCCCAGGGTTCCATTGCTGTGTTGGCAGTGGTGGCGAGAGACTGCTTCCTGAGTGGTACGAAGAGAAAGGTAATGCTCTTTTTCTTACTTTCTTCCCTGGTCACTTGACAGAGCATTGAGTTTGCTCCCTTTAATCTACATCATAGGATAAACATCATTCTCAAAGTAGTCACATGTATCTCTCTATGGATGATTGCAGGAATAGAATTGATTCTTAGCACAGAGATAGTGCAAGCAGATCTTGCTGCCAAGACTCTTCTAAGCGCTGCTGGCGAGATCTTCAATTATGATATTTTGATCATTGCGACCGGTTCGACAGTAAGTATATTTTCTTCGAAGCTCCTAGCTCTCTTCTGTCCTCCGGGCGGAGAGACTGATACGCCAACCCATCGTCATAGGTGATTAGGTTGACAGATTTTGGTGTTCAAGGAGCTGATGCCAAAAACATCTTCTACTTGAGAGATATTGATGATGCCGATCAGCTAATTGAAGCCATCAAAGCTAAAAAGAACGGCAAATGTGTCATTGTTGGCGGAGGATACATAGGACTTGAGCTTGGTGCTGTTATGAAAATGAACGACATGGATGTCGTCATGGTTTATCCTGAACCATGGTGCAGTAAGTATACATAAAGACCCCTATCGACAATTATTTGGTTTCATGGCAAGTTATTTTTCGTGGATTCCACCCTAAAAAAGATTATTATTGCAGTGCCTCGGCTTTTTACTGCTGGTATAGCTTCCTTCTATGAGGGCTATTATACTAACAAAGGAATCAATATTATCAAGGGAACAGTTGCTGTTGGATTTACCTCTGATGCTAACGGAGAGGCATGTTCTCAAATTTGTTAATTTTGCTTTCCAGCAGTTTCATGTAATTGGGCATTTTCTTTCTCTAAGAGTTATTGTTATTTCCATTGTCCAGGTAACAGAAGTGAAACTCAAGGATGGCAGGGTCTTGGAAGCTGACATTGTAGTGGTTGGTGTCGGTGGTAGGCCTCTCACAAAACTTTTCAAAGGGCAAGTTGAAGAGGAGAAAGGTGGAATAAAGGTTAGTGGGGCCTTAACAACGTTTTACATTACTAAGTCATACTCTCCATAGAGATTTAGTTTCAGGGCTTATGAGTGCAACGCGCCCAATTCATTTTTTTGAGGAAGATATATATCTTTTTCGGCAAGAAAGGGAATAGATCATCTAAACAAAGTGTGAAAGCATTATGTGCTAATGGGTACCGGTAGTTCTGGCTATGAAACGGTGCATGTCTCTCTAATGTTTGGCGACATGTTTGTAATCATCCACGGGGAAGCTTAATCTGTGTGTTTCTTTTTCGACATTCTGGGCTTATGCCGAGGCAAGGATACAGATCTAATTTGTTGATGCTGTTCTATTGATTGCAGACTGATGGGTTCTTTAAAACAAGTGTGTCTGATGTGTATGCTGTTGGAGATGTTGTTACTTTCCCGATGAAGTTGTATGGTGAAATGAGAAGAGTTGAACATGTCGATCATGCTCGTAAATCAGCTGAGCAGGCTGTAAAGGTACGGGCTCTCTCTCATATTTAAATATTTTTGCTTTAGTTTGAATTGTGGATAACCAATATCGACATCTCTATGGTTTAAGCGTCTTCGCTTTCACTTCAAGTGTGGAAAACAAACGGTTATTATTGTCGTTCGTCTTGGTACACGAATTTTGGAACCAAGATGATTTCCCGAGTTTTTATGAGCATTCCTTCTACTTCTCAGGCACATCTCATGATTCTGGTATAAATAGACAATGACAATTCAAGTCTTGACCTATGCTATTTCTGTTGTTATGCAGGCCATAAAGGCAAGTGAGGAGGGAAAACCAATTGATGAGTATGATTACCTTCCGTACTTCTATTCCCGTTCTTTTGATCTCTCATGGCAGTTCTACGGTGATAATGTTGGGGATACGGTGCTTTTCGGAGACAACAATCCCACGTCACCAAAGCCAAAATTCGGATCTTATTGGATCAAAGATGATAAGATTGTTGGAGCTTTTCTTGAAGGTGGAAACCCAGAAGAGAACAAGGCCATTGCCAAAATTGCAAGGCTCCAACCTCCAGTTGAAAGTTTGGAGCAATTGAAAGAAGAAGGGCTTACCTTTGCGTGTAAGATCTGAAGCTTATGTTGAGGAGGGCTGTTTGATTTAAGGGCCAACTACTGGTGTCTGTAGCGGATTGGGTCTAGTAATAAAAAGGTTGGTCTTCTGTTATCGTGGACAAACACGAGGGCTTTGGCTTGCATTTGTTGTAGAATGTGGATGTTTGTCTCTTTTATCTAGTAAAACTTTGTTGCTTATTTTTGTAAACTCTCTCTCTCTCTCTCTCTCTCGTGCGCGCGCGCACCATGTACGCACGCATGCACATGCGCACACACATGCACCAATCAAATCTGTGAGATGATACAGTCCTCTCTATACCTAAAATTTGAGGTTCCTGACGTAGATTAGATGACTTTTTCTTGATTCCTAGTATTTTGGAGTTTCCAATCGACCTAGGAAATAGACGGGTACCAGCTATGGTTGATGCTTTTGGATTAGATGACTTTTTCTTGATACCTAGTATTTTAGAGTTTCCAGTTGACCCAGGAAATCGATGGGTACCAACTATGGTTGATGCTTCTAGAAGAAACTATCTAAAGTCAAGTCAACCTGCTGTACGCTATTTTGAGATTAGATGGAGATGTCAAAATCTGTAAGTGAAGAGCCCTTGAGATGTGTTTTTCTATCTTGATTGGATGTTGGATAATGAACAAGCTAGAAGATTTTCCATTATTCAAGTGTGTTAACCGTGCATAAATTTTCGGCCCCCCAAAACAAAACCTGTGTATAAATAACCCGTTTCTGTTAACGCGATGCATCAAACGCATTCTATACCCAAAACCTTTTATCTGCAAGTTTAAGTAAGCATTGACAATGCACAATCTTAGGTGCTGAGTGCGCCTTTCTTCTGAATGCGAAAATGGGCTAGTTTTTTCGCGACCTGAATATCAACCGAAAGAATTATGGAAGACCCCTGGTTTTGTTGTTTAATTATGGCGCTATGTATCGCTATACTTTTTAGCATATCAATGAGCGGGACCTGAGACACAAACCACAACACTGTATCATGGTGTTCCTCGCACACATCATATGGATTTTCTCGTTGTAAATTGTCATTTGCAATATCAAACAAAGAAAGGGAAAAAAGTAGAACAAACTAGGTTCTCATTGCAATCTTACATTATATTCTAGTTGAAACTAACATCTTCCTACCAAGACCTCACTCATTTCCTTCCCTGAACCTGGAAAAAGCCAGATCCTGATTGAACCAGGGTCTTCCAAAATTGCTTATTGCAGGCGCAATCAATATCCTGAGGCTGGTCCGATCCATGATTGGATCGGATAGTTGCACTTGAAGGAATTTAAGCCGCTGATATGAGCAAAGATATCTGAAGAATCCATCACTTCCTCCTCCTCCTTCACTGCAACCTGCGGCAAAGTGATAAGTGTCAGTACGAAAGCAAATCAACAATAACAAGATGACAAATTATTGAAAACTAGGGATAGCGTCTTGATTAGCAGCAATGCTAGCTTGTGACAGTCGTAGAAAATCTTACTTCATCCTCCTCCTCCTCGTCATGAGTGCTAGAAGAAGGCCTAGATGCCTCTCCGAGCTCGTCGTTCTTCGCAAATCTTCCTCTCACCCGAGGACGACTATCTGCTAGAGTTTTGCGGCAAGCATACTGCATATAAACAGTTTAATTACAATATCAACATAAGATTGATTGATGAGTTATTTGCCAAGGCAAAGGGGCCGATACTGACATGAGAGAGAGAGAGAGAGAGAGAGAGAGAGAGAGAGAGAGAGGACCTTGATTTTCTTGCTGAAGTTCCTTTCATTCCTTTTCTTCATGTACCGATGGATCTTCTCTTTCCTTTCCTCAATGGAGAGCTTCCCCACTTTATATGCTGAGTCCTCAAAGCTTGAAGCCTCTGTCGCTAATGGTGAAGAAGAGCTTGCCGGGCCATTAATCAGCTTTTGACTTTCAATATTAAGTGCCTTCACCACAAAAAATAAAACTAACTTTCAGGCCACAAATTCTGTGAAATAGATCAAGAAAATCTACTGCTTTTCTCTTCAAAAGTGACTCAATAGAGAGCTATACAAGCGTGTCAAGGGCCTTCAAATTGAAATTATTATTGCTAATCGTTAACCATTTTCCGTAAGTCTAAGTCGGACAACGTCAAGTAGGAAAAAAAATTCTACTACCTGCATGTCGCCTGGATTGATCAGTATCTGCGGGTTTTGGTTTGGGTAATAAATCCCAGCGCTATCTCCTCCAAAATCCAGCTCTGGTGCTTGGAGTTCAAGAAGACTTCCCATGAACATCCCAGAAGTGTCGCCACATAAGTTCCCAGGTACATTACTATATGTCCCACAGTTGTTTGGGCCTAGAAAAGCGCAAGAAGGCAATGGCCGGCTTAAAGGGATGTAAGACGGGACCGAAGATAGGCAGTCTTCAACAATCGGGGGCAGAGCCGGGCGTAAGATTGCTCCTGCTTGGTTGGTCGATGGCTGTGGGTATGGGGAAATAACCCCGTTGATGATGTGATCGGTTAACGGGATTTGAGGTTGTGCTGGAGAGAAGTCGAATTGATGCTCTTGTTGAGCCGTGCTGGAGAATGGAGGGACGTAAAAGGGAGGGGAGGTGGAGAAGTCGATTGAGGCGGAGATGTCATCGACTTCATCGACCGGGGAATCACCGAAGAGCGTTGAGAAATTGGAATTGCTGTTGTGAGCTACATTGGTGGGGATGTTATTGCTAGTGGATGGAGTTGTGATCATTAATGTGTTGCTGTTGAAATGACCATTGCCATTGTTGTCTTGAAAATTATTGATGTTTTCAGTGTCTGGGGGCAAGCAGAGATGAGTGCTGAAGGTGTTGTCTTCATAGCAACGATTTGAGCATGAGGTGGTTTCAGAACTCTGCATGATTTCGCTTCCTAATAGCTCTGCCTCACAGTACTCCAGTAATTGAGCACTCAGAGGGCTTGAAAGTTCCTCCTGTAAAATTAGTGTAAAGCAAAATCAGTAATCATGATCATAAGCCTATGTGTTCTCTTATCATGGTCAATATTTTCAGATGCATGTCATCATCAAGGTAGCGGATTTACCTAATGTCATTAATCAGCCGTGTGTGTTAGGCATTATGCTTGTGCATAGGCTTAAAAAGGTGGATAGTTGGTGCATTGTGAGATTAATTAGGAAACAGACACTTCTACTAAATGTAAGAAGCAGAAATTATACAAATGGAAAAGTATCAAGGGAGCTAACATAGAACTTATGGTATGCTGTGAACAACCAAGCTTTTCTTTTGTGGCCAGCCCAACTTAATCCGTCCTAGACGGTGCATAGACACAACAACTCTGTTATACTACGAGTGGAATATCGGTGCGTGCCTATTAGATGTGTCCATTTCACGGTACTTAAAATTTAATCCTAACCCAAATAGGCTCAACCAGAGAAGGCTCGAAGAAGAAGCATTGAAAGCTACGCAACCCAAACTAGAAAAGAATGAATGGAATCAACTAAACTAAGCCTTTGGGTGGTGATTGTGACCCTTGGAAAATGACATATTATGGGCATATACGACACCGAAACATCGTTATCTAATCGAAGCTCAAAAGGGAGTGCGATTGAACTCATCACTTGACCGGTTCGCGCAGAAAGTTCCCTCGTTCTACTTGCCCATCTAAATTGCGTCTGCGTCATTCAAGGCATCTACAGATGTTCATGATACTCTCTAAATGTTCGTAAAGGTCGTGAATAATTTGCCGAGGAGCATGAGAATTCGGACCTGTTTTATTAAGTTCAGATTCTTCCTTGACGTGTGTTACTTGACAAGAAAGTTCAGGAGACTGAAAAATTCCATCAAGACTCCAAAAGAAGATAAGCAACTCGCAATGCTCAAAGGTAACAGAAACGCTACCAAGAACATTGATAATGAAGAATAAGGTTGGCTCAAAGAACAGCGACGCATTTCTGTGTTTTCAGCATCGTAAAAGCTACGTGCATGTAAGAACTTACTTTTCGTGAAAGCTGGAACAGCCCTTTATGAACCAATCTCTACGGTATCTCTAACATATATTCTTTGCAAATGTCAAACCAAACAGGGAAACCTAAACGATGATCGAGATCAAAACGACCGGATCATCCGACATTTTTTTTGGAAGTTGCTATGTTCTTCGCATGCATATTCACGCCGTTTCCGAAAGAAAGCATGCATGCATGCATATGCATTATCAACAGAAAAAAAAAAAACCGAGTTCGAGAGCTTCGAATATATTACGATCGGAAGTTGCACTTGTTCTGGATCGCGAATCACGTCCTCTATCATCTTCCTTTCCCCTTCGCAAGCCCCGACCCGAGAGAGAGAGAGACTCACTTTCTAGGCAGCAGCAAAGAACATCCTCAGCAAGCGAAAATCTGAATGAAACAAATCAAAGGTAGAGAAAAATAGGGTTTCAGAGAGAGAGAGAGAGACAGAGAGAGAGAGAGAGAGAGAGAAAGAGAGAGAGAGAGATGTGTTTGAAACTTTGTAATGATATGTGTGAAGAAGGGAGGGAAGGTTGTAGATAGCTAAGAAAATGGAAGGATTGGGTTGTCAAGCTCCGGCTATATATAGGGAATTGGGGGTTGTCCATACTTAGTTGTCAACTTGGCTAATTGTTTGTGTCAACCCGAAATTGAAGGCTCACCGCATTTGCCTTTCAACCCTTTCCCCGCTGACGTGGCGAGGACCCTGACGTGGCGTGCCCAAATGCTAGCCTCGACGGCGTTCGCGAATAAAGTCGGAATTAAGCTTCAATTCTTCACCCCTCTCTCTTTACGTGACGCCATATTCACGTCGCTCAATTCATCGATTTATTAGCAATAAGGCTGTGTTAAAGTATCTCATATTTTTCTTCTACAAAATTATGTACGAGTCATATTTCTAATAGTTTGAATGAATTAAGGGTTTTTAAGCCATGCTAAGTAATTTTATCCTAAAAAATAAGTTATGCTCCCAGCAATTTTTCAAAAGATACTGCAGTCAAGCAGAGATTACATATTTTCTTTCCACAATGCCCTCACAATTCATTTACTTAAATGTACAGCAACTTACAATGGCACTGTTGCTTAGGATAAACCAAACTTAGAAAATTCTTATCTTTAGAGGACTTTTTAGGCTCAAGAACCCTCTTTTAGTTACTAAAACATATTCACCTGATTTTCTTGTGATCTGTCATTAATTAATTTTGGACCCAACTAAGAAAATTATCCAAAGCCGTCCTTGATGTATAACATTTAATATTATTCTATCCGATAGCTTAAGTATTTGATTGAACTTTCTAGCGTATTAAAACGCATCTAATCTCATATATACGATTAGTTCAACAACATAAAAATGAGTTAAAAGAGCAATTCGTATTCCATGTGGTATGACTGGAGCTGCCTTTCTCAAGTTTGTTAATTAATGACGAAATGTTCGCAACTTCACCAACGGTAAATCAACCATTAATGAAAATCTATTGTTAAATTACGAAGTTTGTGCAACATCAAGATGATTTTGACCCTAGAATCTAAATAAACTCATGAAAAATATGCAAAGCAAAGGGCAAAGCATGGGCTCAACTTGGAAGTGGAAGCGTAACAGGAAGAAAATAGTTTTAAGGACGTCGCTATAGAACAGAGCATCTAAGACCGTTTCTACAAAGTTTATATTCTCATTATTTGAGAATGTTTTCAAGAAGATAAGCATGAGAGGGGAGTTGCTTGATTCTCGTCAGTCATAAAAGATGATTGACCAGAAATTAATCAAAAAGTTCTCCCAGAAAAGGTGATCGTGATGTTTCAGAAGTGGTAACTAGGGCGTCTGTTTTTTTTTTAGATGTGTGTTTGGCTTTTTCTAGCGTAGGATCGTTTCAAGCACGTGGCATTCCGGCGATGGCGAGATGTAACATCATTTAATTTTGAATCGAATAACATAAAAAGAATATACAGCATTATTCGGTCGACTGTGGGTGTAGAGTGACGTGTTGTCCATCCAATGGTCTATCCGAAACTTATTATTTATTTTGTTTTTTGCATCGGCAGTTAACCCGAAAAAAAAAATGTCCATGAAGTAATGTTTGCAAATCTACTCTAATAACAGCTTTCATGACACTATTGTAAAATCAGGTGGATGTTTCATTTCCTAATGGGAATGACAACAAGTGAAAAACGAGGTAAAATGTGAGTGGCTTGTGAAAATAATAACTGAGACCCAATCATGTAACTCACAATAGAGAGTGGATCATATGATGAAAGTTTGGGTCGAACAAGCAAGTTCTGCTCATGTGATCTAATGTGGAGGTCTGACTTATGCATGTAAGGAAAAATTGACCTCCCAAGATGGCATCGAACTGCGACAAAATCATGGTAGTCGTTAGATCAGGCGGATCCGAAGCACGGCCGGCCAGATCCGAAGGTGATCTGGGAACCGTGAAGCACAACATGTAAGGTGTATCGCCCAGCATCAACAATTAGCCAATTTATTTTTCCATAGATTGCTACCTATAAAATCATGTTCTATGCTTTTCAAATTGTTATTCGAGCAAAAGGGATTAATTTGATTTCGACACTAATAATATACCGAAAAAAGGTTTTTTTTTTAATTTCATTTCGTTTAGTCAAGACGTGCATTGTTTCACAGGTTAAGAAGCACACAAACTTAACTTCTAGAATCAAAAGACCGAACAATATGAATGGAACAAAAAACATAGCAAAAGGGTCGATCGGATTAGGTGATTTGGATAGATGCCTTTCATGTGCAATGTCAGTTTGAGGGCGACCTCCATGAAATCGCAAGAAGAAAAATCGGTGAGCAGGACCTCGAATTTGGCCTCCATTGAAACGCCTTTTCAATTACAGAATTGATAGAGACAAAATTAAATGGATTGACAGGAAAAAGATGAAAAA